>VZZY01016907.1:17578-61316 GCA_013400335.1 Eurystomus gularis
CTGCGCTGGGAGCGGCGCGGGGGGAGCCGCGCTCGGAGCCCCGCTGCGCTCCGGCAGCCTTCCGCTCTCCGCGGAGGAAGGCCTTGGCCTGCCCTAACTCCTTGCACGTCGGTTGCTTTCCTGGGTGGCCGCCCCCAAAGCCCGCAGGGTCTCTGGCGTGCGGCAGCGCCTCTTAAGTGAGATGGTTGGTTTTTTCCCATGTGGCGGATAAGTCTCCTAGGGGTTACAGGGCTGAACTTGGAGCTTCTCCTCTCTTCAGCTGGAGAGAAGCTTGCTCAAGCCTCACCCGGAAGACGGCAGATTCGTAAATGGACAAAACTGGAGATACACCGCCTGTCTTTTCCAGCTCTAGGGGAGCTAGGTCAAAATAGCCGCTGTGTAGGGCATAGCGTCATAGTTTCATCACCTTAATTATCAACTAATGCTTTTAAACCAATCCTGTAAAAAGCAACCCCTCCTTGCTCTCCTCTCTTTTTTTCTTGTATCTGACTCTTCCCCGAAAGGGTTGTGAAGGCCTGGACCAGGCTGCCCAGGGCAGTGGTGGAGACCCCATTCCCAGAGGGATTTAAAAGACGTGTAGATGTGGTGCTGAGGGACATGGTTTAGTGATGGGCTTGGTAGAGTTAGGTTAGTGGTTGGACTTGATGATCTTAAAAGTCTTTTCCTACTAAAATGATTCCATGATTTTATGAATGTTAATGTATGCTTACGATGTCCTCAACAAAAGTGAAGTGGCTTTAAAATGGAACTGATGCCTCAGTGTGATTCCTTGTGCTGCTATGTAAGTGCTTGTTCCTGCTGGAGTAGGCTGGCCCTGCTTGTTTAGGGAGCAATGGGATAATTGTTTTTAAGAAGCAAGACTAATTTGAATTGATCATGGATTAGTTCTGTAAATTAACAGCTGTTTGATTTGAAGGTGTCTTTTACTCCTCCACTTTAATAACATGATGAAGAGCACTCTTGGTAATGGGACTATAGTTTCTGTGATCTTTTCTAGATTTTCTTTTTTGGTATCACTTGGTTTGAAAACCCCGCAGTGAGCAGCAGTGTAACGAGAAACAACGCCTAGCTGTGGCAGTTAGGACTATAGTTGTCTGAGCTGATTGCAGTCCGCTGTAATCGCAGCTCAAGCATTACCATCTCATAATACAAACTATTGGGAAGTAAAACTTGTCAGTCTTGCTGGCTCAGTGAAATCAATCTTCATGTATTAAAGGCAGAAACTACTTTTATGGCGTAGTCTGGGAGCCCTGAATCAAATGGAATACTGATTTATGCCCTTTCTTCTTGCAGCTTGAAGTTTTGCACATGATTTACATGAGAATCCTGCAGAAGGTATATGGAATCCGCCTGGAGCATTTCTACATGGTATGTTTTTAGTGGAAGGTGTAATGAATTGTGAAAGGAAAAAAGTACTACACTTAAACTAAATGGTGCAGTGTCTCCTCCTCACTAGCAAATAACAAGTAGCTTATTGTTGTCTATGTTGTAATTGCATGATTGGGAGTTTAGAAATTCTGCCTCTGTTGCAGATAACTTGTGCGTGAGATGCTGTATACCCATGGGTGCTTGCGTTTGTGTTCAGAGAGGCAATTAGTCTGTTCACTTAGGGATGAGTGTGGTACTGCAGTGCAGCCAGCAGCACGGGTCATTTACCAGAGATAAATGACTGTGTGAGCATCTTCTGTGGGCAGTTGCTGAGGCCTTGCTGATTACGTCTGAGAAGGTGCTTTGATCATAGCTCCTGGTCTGAAAGTTGACTTCAGCTCAAGATACTTGTAGAAATGGTGGATTTGTGGGTGTGCTGCTGCCTCTGAGTTTTCTTTTTATTTTTTTCATGGAGAGGGGACTCCCTTCTCTGCTAGGGGAACTAGTGGGCATAAAGAGGAGCTCGCTGACCACTGTAGGCTGTAAGGAAAGGCTCTCTGGAGAGCCATTTCCTTCTGCGGTTAAGCTGTGAATTATTTTCTTTGAGATGCTGAGAGTGCCAGAAATGTTTGTAAGGTCCAGGAGGGACTGGACAAGCTTATGAAGGGACATAATCTCTGGCCTTGAAAATATATACTGTCTTCTGGTGCATCTGCCCTTGGCCAAGGCTGGAGGAGGGTATCTGCTTAGATCTAAACTTCTCTAGAAGGAAAGTAAATGTTGCTTTTAATGTTTGATCATCTCCACTCCTCCTTACTTCCCTCTCAGTTAATGAAGAAGTGAGGTTGGAGGTTCACTGATTCCTATTTGATTAACTGTTAATTTATCTTCTGTCTCTGTTAGAGAAGAACTGATTCCCGAAAGTAAGAAAAATAGTATTGTATTGTGCCATTTGGGCTGGAGGGAAAATCTTATGAGGAGAGGCTGAGGGAGCTGGGGTTGTTCAGCCTGGAGAAGAGGAGACTCAGGGGAGACCTTCTCACTCTCTACAACTACCTGAAAGGAAGTTGTAGTCAGGTGGGCGTCGGGCTCTTCTCCCAGGCAACTGGTGACAGGATGAGAGGGCATGGCCTGAAGGGGAGGTTTAGGTTGGATATTAGGAAGCAATTCCTCTTGGAAAGGGCGATTAGACACTGGAATAGACTGCCCAGGGAGGTGGTGGAGTTGCCATCCCTGGAGGTGTTTAAGGAAAGACTGGATGTGGCACTGAGTGACATGGTCTAGCTGATGTTGTAGTGTTGGGTCATAGGCTGGACTTCATGATCTTGGAGGTCTATTCCAGCCTCAATAATTCTGTGATTCTGTGAAAGATCTTGCAGGCACAAAATAACCCAGTTCTTGAAGGCATTAATGTTAGCTGAGATTCTGTATCATGAGGTTTAAATATCAGAAAAAGGTGACAGTGTGCTACTACCTTCACCTTCTGACTTCTTCATACAATCAAGTGTGTTAATTTCAAGATTTTTAAAGAGCGAGCTTCTTGTTGTTAGGTGTGTAACACAGAGACTGTCCTGCACCACTTTTGAACAAATGAAAACAGAAGGCTTAGATTGAATTCCAGAGTTTGCAGTGTTGCTGATTTAGTTATTATTGTCTTTTCATATTTTGACCAGCCAAAATCAACACTTAAAATAGTCTGCTGATGAACTTGATGGAATTATTCAGCATCTAACATGTGTTCCTTGTGGATGAAGAGACCATCCTCAGTGTGTTTAACCTACTTGAATTATTTTATGTTGTGGAAACAAGCCTGTGTATCTTTAAGTATTCTTTACTTATGTGTTGTCTCTCTAATCTTTAGATGCCAGTCAACGTTGACATAATGTATCCACAGATATTTGAAGGCTTTCTACCTGTTTGTAATTTGTATATTCACATGTAAGTAAAAGATGCTGCATCTGTTCAGTTGCTCTTCCTTGCATGGAAAGTCCAATATATTAGAAGTAGTGAGGCTTTACACCTTTTTGCTCATGTTGGTTCCACTGCTTGTTGGCTCTGAGCAAAGTGAGAATTGCAGGCGAACAGGGGACAGCAATGTTTAATAGAGTAACATTTGCAGCAGCAGCTACCTTGTCAGAATGAATGTGTTAAATAATCCAGCCTCACCAAGACCCAGTACAGATTTATACTTTGAACAAAGTGGATATAGCACAAAACCAGAGCAACAGTCACTGCAGATAAAGTATTTTGTTTTCCTCGCAGGGAGCGCTTACTTCCAGTGTGCCGGATTAATGATTTTCAAATTGCTGATGTTTTAAACCCAAGTAAGCAAATATACTGTAATCCTTGTGTTTCCTGGGGCAGTGGGGATCACTTGATATCCAGGTGCTTTTTCTCACTTGGTATATCCAGATGGGCATCGTGTATGGACATCTGTCCCAGGCTTCCACCTGCTCTTCTGACTCTTGCTGTGGCCCTTAGACAAGCTGGTTCTAATGAGCAGCTCTCCTTATTCCTTACCTAGGCTAGTCCAGTTAAATAACTGAGGGGAGTTTTAAATGCTATGGGTATGTTGAACTGCTGATCTGGAGAGCCACCTATGACATACTTGAAATAACGTGAGAATAGATGGTATCAAAAATTACCCTGACAGCTCTGGGATGCTATGGAATTTCTTACGCTGGTGCCTATGTAGGAAGCGATTTAATTTTTGCTTCACCTTTTTCAAAGCCGAGCTGTGATGGTTCTGGTACAACACAAACTTAGAAAAGGCTGTTTGGAAGACCTCTTTCACTTCTGACTCTGTCTTAAGATATTCAAGACCTTTGTAATCATCTTCCTGAAAGTTCACTTGAAATACAACCAAAAAGTCCCTGCAGTTCAAACCGGTGTCTTTGGTTAGCCTGATAGTTACAGTGAGATTCTGTCTTCAGGGCTGAAGGTTGACACTTTTTCCCTGACTTCTGTTTTAATGGGAGGCTATATTTTAAAAGTCTTTCTCCTCAGTGCCCTTTTCATTTAATTGCATAGAATTGCTAAGACATCTTAAGTTCATAGCTTGGTGCTTGTTTTTGCATAGTCTGTGAAATCTTTGCCAGGTGAGCAGGGGAAAAATTCATTTGTATTCTTTTGTGATTTCTGTCTCTTCTCTGAATTATGTTTTCCCAAACTTTTTCTAAACAGTTACGGTCAATGCATGTGGAAACCAGAATAGTTATGACTTGCAATTCCTATTTCAGAAACAAAGAGGACAGCTCGCTTCCTAAGTGGCATTCTCAACTTTGTGAATTTCAGAGAATTCCGCCGTGAGGTCTACTTGGAGTTACAACTGAACTATGTAAGATCGGGTGCTATGTCACTCCAGATAACGTTAATTATACTTAAGTAGGTAACCTAGAACTGGGAGCATTAAGGTTGTGCATTTTTAACTGTGTGTTTAAATAACACATAGGAATCTTAAACATAGCCCAGTAATAGAGGAAGGTACCAGTTTAACATTATGTAACATTTGTTTATATTTCATGTTATAAGCATACACAGCTACTGTAAATTATTTAAGAACAACCTTTGCAAAGCTCTTCAGGAAATATGTCAGTTTAGAAGAGTGGATGAGTGTGTCAATATCATATAAGTTTCTGTATGACTATGGCCAAATTATTACTTAGGCTATTAGCTGAAGGTTTTATTTCAGCAACTTATTTGGTAGTTTAGTCTGGTAAGTGAAGTTTGACACCTTACATTGTTTTGAGAAAACATAGATATACCAGTCAGTGGGCTGAAGCTCAAATTGCAGGTGGCTTCTCTTCTGAATATCTCAGTAGTTCAGAGATGGTGCATTTCACATAAAATAACAATGAGCAGGGCTCTAACAGAAGTCCTGAGATAAGAGAGATTTTAATTTTAGAAGAATACGGTTTAATATTTCATTTGCAGAAATTGGCTATGGAGAAACATCAACAACTGGAAACAGCAAATCAGGAGGCAGCACTGAAGCTGGAGAAACTGAAGTGAGTATGAGGTGTAAGCAAGTACTGTGAGATGCACTTCTTGGCTGACTTTCCATGTTTAGTGCACATGATCTGGGCAGGCTGGATCAGTGGGCCGAGGCCCACGGTATGGGGTTCAACAAGGCCAAGTGTAGGTTGCAACAACCATGGAAAAGGACCTGGTCGACAGCTGGCTGAATATGAGCCAGCATGCGCACAGGTGGCCAAGGAGGCCAACAGCATCCTGGCTTGTATCAGCCCTAGTGTGGCCAGCAGGACTGGGGCAGGGATCATCCCTCTGGACTCAGCACTGGTGAGGCTGCACTTTGAACACTGGGTTCGGTTTTGGGCCCCTCACTCCAAGGAGGACATTCTGGAGCTGGAGCATGTCCAGAGAAGGGCAGCAAAGCTGGTGAAGGGTCTAGAGCACAAGTCTTATGAGGAGTGGCTGAGGGACCTGTGGTAGTTGAGCCTGGACAAAAGGCGGCTCAGGGGAGACCTCACTCTTGACAACTCAAAGGTGGTTGGAGCGAGGTGTGGGTCACTCTCTTCTCTCAAGGAACAAGCTATAGGACAAGAGCAAACAGTCTCAAGTTGCACCAGGGGAGGTTTAGTTGGATATTAGGAGAAATTTCTTCCCTGAAAGGGTTGTGAAGCCCTGCCCCAGGGTGCCCAGGGTGGAGTGCCCATCCCTGGAGGGATTTAAAAGCTGTGTAGATGTGGCACTGAGGGACATGGTTTAGTGGTGACATGGCAGTACTGGGTTAACAGTTGGACTTGATGATATTAAGGTTCTTTTCCAACCTAAATTATTATTGCAGACTTTTGGTACTTAAAGGGGACCTATAAGAAAGATGGGGACACTCTTTTTAGCAGGGCTTGTTCTGACAGGACAAGGGGTGATGGTTTTAGACTAAAAGAGGGGAGATTTTGACTAGAGAGAAGGAAGAATTTTTTTTACACTGAGGGTGATGGAAACACTGGTCCAGGTTGTCCAGAGCAGTGGTCGATGCCCCATCCCTGTAAACATTCTGTGATTGTATTCAGGATGCCTAAACAGGAGCAGAGTATTTGGGCTGTGTGACTTGACTTTAACTACTGTAGGAACTTCTACTTTGAGCAGACTTGACTTCTCCTTTGTCCCTTGTCTGACTTGTTGGTTAGCTTCCATGGGAAATAAGCCAGAAAATACAGCAATATTGGGTTACAGAAGTATCTCTGCTGGTTTTAGGCTAGAAGAGTTCTTGCAGAAAATGAAAATGTGACTTTGGGAGTATATGGCTGCTTTGAGAGGATGCTGTGTGTTGGGCACTCTGGTGTAATTTTCTGCTGTTATAGTTTTTAGCAATGTGTCTAGCTCTTCAATAGCTGTAGAAAGTCCATCTTTAACTTAATAGGTGAGTGAAGTTGTCTTCCTTAGTTATTTGCCACACATTTGCACCATTCTCTGTTTCAGGCCATTTAATCCTGCTGCCTGTGTCTTTGCACCATTAAGTTTTGTTTTCGCTTGTGGATAATAGGGTGAAGAGAAGGCTCATTTCCAAGACAGCTTTCAAAATAAAGAGTTTTTCCTCTGATAGCTGCTCTTGGTATGCGCTAGGCAGGAGGTGCTCTAGCTAGCTATAGATCTACCCTAATACTAGCTGTTTCTATGGCAGGTAGCATGCAAACTTCATAAATGAAAGTCACCACAAAAACTGGTAAAAGTGGTGTTCTTTTGTGTTTTGCTTAACGTGGTCTTTAAACTTAGTCCTCTGTTATGCTTGTACCACTTCTTGCCATAGTAGTGCTTTAGATTATGCTTCAACTACAAAATCTTACTTTGCTTGGAAGGTGTGTTAGTTTGAGACTGTCTTGCCCTGATTATTAAAGTTACTGCTTGTAAACTCTTTGGGGAGAGTGATTTTTTTATGTATTGTACTCTGTTGACCTGATTATAATGATGCTGAAACTGTCCAATATCTTTATTTTTTGCTTAGCACTGTTCCAGTTGAACATCAAGCAGAGGTCAAGCAACTGACAGATAACATTCGAGAACTGGAGCAACTACTGAGGCAAGACTATCGTCGGAAGCAAGTATGTTCTTGATATGTATTTCTCTGAAATCCTGCTATGGTTTCTGATCATGGGTGTTCCTTATTTCTGTTGATTTTGTTGCCCTTCCCCTACTACTGCAAAGGATAAAGGCGATTTTTCTGATTTTTAAAACAAAGGTCATTGCAACACAATGTTTTTTCTAACCCCTAGCAGAAATTCTTCATTTCACTATAAGGAATGTGAAACGTACTTGAAATCAGACTTAGCCAAATACATTTTTGTATTCCCTCTTTTTGAAATGCATTGACTCGGGACATACCTGGAAGTGTGGTGTTTATGTTTCCCTTTGTTTTCCACCTGAATTTGAAGAATTGGAACCAGAGGTGAGCTGTGGCAGGAAATGGTGAGGCCTAAGAAGGGTCACCCAAGGGAATTCCTGGCAAAAAGACTAGGGTTGATTGCAGGGGTAACTTTCCAGCAAGACCAGCTTGCCTTTAAGGTCTCATAGGTAACCTTTTTAGCTACTTCAAGGGAAAAAAAAAAGTCCTGTGGTTAGTTGTTTATATGTTATGTCTCTGCTGTTAATATGAACCATATGCTTGACTGCTATGTTACTGGGGACCTTGTGTTAACTTAGTTTTTTCTCAAGATCAGTGCCTCTGAAGAAGGTTGTGTGGGTATAATGCTGCCAAGGTCAGAAAGACTAGAGATAGTCTGTCTTTTTATCCCTGTTCCTAGTTACCTACTGCTGGCTGCATCCCTAGTGCTCCCAGTAGCTTTTGCGACAATGGTCTCCTTCCCTGTCTCTTAAATCTTATGGACTGCAGTTTTGTCTGCTAGTTATAGCCCTCCAAAGAAACCATAAATGGGATTTCTCTTGTAGACAGATCTATGATAGAAGTGTAAAGGAGGTAGCAGTTGTAGAGATGCTTATTTAAAATTTGTTGCTTTTTTAGACAGCTTTACAGGAAGTGATTTCGCAAAAGAAGTCAGATATGGCAGAGAGTACCCGAAAACTGGTAAGTATACCTGTGTGTAGATGTAGGACGTAACTTGCATCTCAGATCATCTCTCTTTCTAGGATCAAATGATTCTTGGAGCTAGGTAATGTTCAGGTGGTCATTGTTAGGTTTTTAAAAACCTGATTTGGCTTAATTTCCTCCTGCCCATGGAAGCTTTACTGCAGTAGCTTGTTTTGTTGTTAACTGTAAATGCGTATCTCTTCGATGTAGAGCTCAGTCTGTATTCAGGAAGCAGATCTGTTAAAGGGCAAGAAATTCAAACTTCTGAGACATTATGGACTTACTATAAGAGCATAGAATGGCTAATGAGGCAGCCACTGACCCAGTGGGCCTAAACAGGAGGGTTTTAAGAGGTTTCTCAGGAAGCTTGGTGCTCTTTTACCAGATTAATAAGAGATGGCTCTGAAACTCTGCGGTGACAGCCTTTGTTGTTTTGGGTGAGGAGTTCTGAAGGAGAGAGCTGCTAGTAAGATATATTAGCTGGCAAGCTTTGTGGAGGGCTGGTTAAATGCTGTTCTTATGACTTAATGTTGCACCTCTGGAAGCACTTTTAGGGAGCAAAATGGACTGTTAATTGCTCTGAGAATGCTAATGCTGTTTAGAGGAATTTTATTTTTCAAACAAACTTTGTAATGAGGAATGACTTCAACCAGAAAAGAATCTGCCTAGTCATAAGGTCTTGGCAAACCAGGCTTCACAATTTTTTTGTTCACCTAATTGCTAATATTGAAAGTATGTTTGTCTTGTTAACTAGAATGAGCTTAAAGTGACAGTGGCTACTTTGAAAGAAGAGCAAGAGCAGCTGAAATCAAAAATCGTGGAGAGTCCAGAGGAACTGAAAAATTACAAAGAACTAATGAAAGAAACTGTTAAGAAACTCAAGAAATCAAAGGTGAGGTTTTGCTCTGTCCACACAAGGAGGTGTTCTGTTAGAAAAAGCGCATGTTCTACTGAACTGTCGTCTAGAACTGCTTCTTGAATGACTTACACTTCTCATCAAAAATCAACAGAACAATGGTTAGTCTGAAATAAAATCACAACTTCAGAGATAACTGGAGGTTGGTTGTGGGGGTGGAGTTTTTTTCTGGCATTGGTGACTTTTTCTTTGGTGAAAAGTAGGATTGCATTTGCTTTGTCCTTGATAAGTAGCTGTTTATTTGTGAGGCTGGGTGTAGAACTCTTGAATCTATACTACACCTGTCTGGCTGTTTGCTCTCAAGAGATGACAACATTTTGGCAGCTTGTGAATGCCCTTGGATTTAGACCATGTACTTCATAGTGTCTCTTATCATTCCCTGTTTCTGGAATTGACAGCTGTCTCCACTATGTTGAGTTCCCTTCCTAGCTTTTTGGGTTTTTTTATAGCAATGTCCAGTCTTTAAATGTTTGGAGTTAGTGATTGCTCATGCATCAGTGAAGCTTGCATAACTTTGGAATAAAAATGCCTAGGGAGACAAAGGTATAAACTTTATTGCTGTAATTCCAGACATTGTTTTTATGACGTTTTATGTATCTGCTGTTTTACCAGTATACAATTTCTTCACTGTAAAACATTTTTCTGTCCTGAAAGCTCTTGTAACAAGTTAGTTAGTTCAGTGTAAAACACTTGCATGTCACTTTTTTCCTGTGCTTTCCAAATAGATGCTGTTTTTACAAACTGAAGATCTACTTTCAGTAACTACTAAATATTAATTCCAGTGTATGTTAAACAATGAGAGAATGGGTACAAAAGTCAATATGCATTAATATTATACAAAGTAACTGCTGACCTTAAAAGGTTTTATTAATAGTCTTTTCTCTTTAAAGCAAGAAGTTATTGAGAAATACGAAGGTTACAGAGACCTAGTTGAGGTTCTGCCGTCATGCCAACTGGAGGTGCAATTGTACCAGAAGAAGATGGAAAGACAGGGAGCAAATGTGGAAATGCTGGCTAGTGTATTATCGGAGGTTTGTATTATCCAAATTACATCTGGGTAGGGAGAACTTAATGTCCAAGCAAGATACATGATCATCAGTAATGTCTGCATTTTGAAAGTTCCCACCTCTCTTCTTCCTCCAAAAGAAAGAATTGGATAACTTCAAAATCTCATTCTTAAACATAGCTGCTGCTTTGCTGTGTGCCACTAACTAATGTACCACTGACCACTTTTAATAGTCAAAGCCTTTGTTGCCATAGAAACAGGACCTAAAATAGTTTGCTCTGTATTGAGGTTGATGGTAGGAAATGATGGAAGAAGAAAAGCGAGATCCAGTTTCTTCTGCCTAGAGAGCAGAAACTAAGAGCTAAAAATCACTACTTCAAGCAGAGTCATGTCTTAAGTGCCTTTATTAATAAGTCAGCCTTTCCCCGAGGAAATGTTTTGTCACAAAGCAGTACCTTGCTATTTGCTACTTGGTTTTGGGAGAGTGCAATTGTTAGGAGGATTTGAAAACGTGTGCAGTCTTTTTGAGTATTTATATAGCATATGTTCAAATTACCCTTGGCTAAGACCTGTGGCAAAACTCAGTAAATTCTGAAAATCATTCTAAATGAGATCTTGTCCATTTGGATGTATTTAAAATCTGATGAAGACTAGGGAACTGGGGTTTAACTGGGAGAATTAGTTAGCAATTGGATCTTCAGAAAGCAGGAACCTAGTTCTAATTTTAGTAGTCTGCGTATGTTGTTTCAATTATTTTTCCTTCATTTAATTTATTTCAATACTTCTTATATCCTCTAGGTCAGAAATCTGGAGGACCAGCTTGAGAGCGCTCAAATAGAGCTGAAAAAGGGGAAGACAGATGAAATGTCCTTAAAGAGACTGGTCACTGCAAAACATGAGAAACTGTCTACAGCCGAAATAAGGATAAAAAAGAAGCGTGAAGATGTTGAGCAATATAAGCACACTGTATTTGAGTATGGATGAGCTGATGTTTCAGCCTGATGCTACTTTATGTCTTCGTTACGTGCTACCAAAGTTCACGTCTGGTACAAACGCGTAGCTTAGCAGTAAGAAGAAAATGAGTGATGTGGGATAGCTTTGTATGAAGACCAGTAACGCTGCAGGCAGGGACTCAGGGTCTCAAATCAATAATTGCAATGTGACTTGACAGCAATTCTTTTATTGGAGCACTAATTTAATTTATAATGCTTATTCTTGATTCTTTTATCTTCTTAAAGAGGATGTCACATTGGGATAATTTTCCAACTTATCAGACTTCAACAAAGCCCCATTTGCCTTTCATGAATTTTTCATAATTTCCCTTGCCACTTTTGCTCATTATCAAAGATGTTCAAGACCCATGGGGAAATGGGGCTTGTATCTCAGAGGAGTATTATCCTGACATGATGCTTCTAAAACAAAAGGAAAAGTGTCATTTGATCAGAGCCTCTTAGCCTATCTTCTTTCCTACCAGATGCTAAAGGCAAGTTGCGAGGCAGTGTTTACAGCACAGCAGTCACTTCTGCAGCAGCAAACTGCAGCGTTGTACGGTCGTGGCTTCACTCTGAGATTCCAAGTGCTGAACTCATATAGAGAAATCTGCTTATGTTAACATTTTTTTGTACATGGATAGGAAAGGGAATACAGAAAATTATTGGCTGAGTAGATTGACTATGATGGAAGAGAGCTTTTTCCACATAGCTGAGAGAGACAACTAAGATTTAGGCATGCTGATAAGGCTTGTGTGGTGTGTAGAATGGCAGCAAGATTCCCAGGCTTCCTTTGCTCCTCATTTAGTGGATTATACCAGCTACAGCCGATTAATTAAAAGCTTTTTCTCCTTCCAAGTAAAGAAATAAAATAATGCAGTCTAAAGCTCCTTTATGTTAAAAGTTGCTGCAAATTTATGCCTTTAATGTGTTAGATATTTCCCTTGAGTGATAAAATTAGATGCTTTGATAAGCAAGAAGAGAAGGGAGGTAACCTTAGTTTGAAAACATGATTTTTTTTTTTTTTTGCTGGTAAATAAGAGAGTGTGTTGTCACTGTTCCCTTGAGGTAGGAAGATGTAAGTAGGCTCTTGCTGAGTATGAGTGATTTTGGCCATTCTTTAGAGAAAGCAGCTGTTACAATTCCAACTAATTATGGTACAAATGCTTAGTATAAACTCGTAGGTGTTTTGTGCTTGAAGTCAGAGTAGCTCTCCTGTTCCCACACTAACCCTGGCAGCTCTTAGCTGGAGCTATCTTAATTTACCTGCAAGCTGGGGCGGTCTTATTTGTTTGGGATACAGTGAAATGATGGATTGGAAGTTGCAAATAACGTGCCTAGATGTGTGGGATTAGAGCTCTAACCTGGTGGGAGGGGACATGGGGATAAAGAAAATGTCTGAATTGTGCTTAAACATCAAGTGCAGTTTATATGGCTTTGAACCTGGTCCAGCAGCTGGCCTTTAGACAGGGCTCTCCACTGACACCTGTAGTGTGTTACTCAAAGGCAGGAAGATGCAGTGTCCAGCTGCCTGTTGGGTTGGTTCCCCTGGAGTCACTTAAGGTGCCTTGTTTAACAGTAACTGAGGATCTTCAGCATAATCCTAACTCTGCTTTGAATTTCACTTCTTGTACCTAAGTTGTTCTAGTTTAAGAATTGGACAAATTTCTAAGTAATTCCGTACACCATTGCTTTTAGAAGCTGCTAGTTTCATGCTCATAATATGCAAGCTTTGCTTGTGGGGTGGTTAAGTGTAATCTAGAATTAATCAAATGGCTCTGTACTAACTTTTCCTCCCACTTTTAGGTATTGTAACAGAGTTCAGGAGAAGAGGGGTGCTGTGTATGATAAAGTGACAGCCATCCACAAGGAAATCCAACAGACAAGGTTCAAAATTCAGCAGCTGAATGAGAATGCTGAAAAACAAGAAATGAAAGCCAAGGTGAGTGTTGTTTGGTTTGGGTTTTTTTTTTTTCCCCCCTAGAGGAATCTTGTTTGATATTCTCAGAACTGATTTTTAATGTGGGCCATGTGTATAAAGGAACACTTATTGACCACCCTAAAAATTGACTGTGCAGGTAGTGGTTTGGGTGGATAATGGGAGGAAGAGCACTTCCTGCTTGTGGTTCCTCTGGGTTGTTAGGGCTTGTTCTCATCTATGCAGGCTGTACAGGAAAAGGGGGCTTTACAGACCTGAGAGAAAAGACTCTGGAATAAGGTTGCACAGTATTTTGGGAGGTGAAATTACACTTGTCTTCCCACTTGTGCCTGTAGCAGATGCTATGCTAGTACCATGATGCCTGTTATTGTATCATGGTACTTCTAGCTCTAAGCAGTTGCATATTTTTTTGTTTGGCCCCTGGGATCTGGCCTGTGGGGCTTTACATTTGTGTTGTAGTGATGGGCAGTACTGTAATTCTGCAGTCTCCCTCAAACACAGGACCACTCGCACTGTCACAAACCGTTCCTTCCTAGGGTTTCAGGAAGATAATTGTCCAGCTCAGCTTTGGAAAGAGGCAGAAATCCTGATAGGTTGGGAGTAGGGGGTCACAGTCTGCCTGTAGCATCGCATCCTATCTCTTCATTACTAAAGTACTCTTCCTGCTGGGAGAACAGTGGTAGCAGTCACAGTGACAGACCTTGGTGACACAGGCTAACACAGAATGGGGCAGTAGTAGTGTGAATACTGGGCTAGTGCTGGTGTTTGACTATCTTACTATTGTGACTGCTGGAGTTATATCAGAATCATATTATTGGGATTTTTGCTTGTGGTTGCTTTTATTCTTGTGATGTTTTGTAACTTCCTTGTGTTCTGTGAAAGCTGCTTCTTAAGTCAGGGACGAGATACCTTTGAAATTGATTGTGACCATGAGACTGCTTGCACTCAACATTTATGCTTTTTAAGGATTTAACTTTGCTGATTTTTTTTTTCCCCCTTTGTCTCCTCTTTGTAGGAAATATACCTAAATCTGAAGGCTGGGTTGGAGAAGCGTCATGACTCTCTAATTAACACAGCAAAGAGTTATGCAGCCTCAAGAGAAGAGAAAATTTCTGAACTGAAGAAGGGGCTGCTGAGAGTTCAGGCTCCTGGAAGTAGTTCTTAGACCTATCTTCACTTGTATTCTGCTTTCATTCTGTTTCTCCTCATATCTGAACTCAAGAGCTTGTGCTTTTCATGAGATGGATAATTATTCCAGGTGAAAGCCAGCTTTCTCAAAAACCATGTAGCTGATCCTGATGTTGTAAGCTCGTGAATGTGGATATGAAAATGCTGTTTAGCCTGTTTGTATTGTTTTAGTCAGTATCTGATTTTAGTGGTGGTAATGCAACTCTTGCTAACACCAAATTGCTCAACATTGTAGACAGAATCCTGCTTTTTGTAGAAACTGTTCTGCAAACTTCAACCTGGGAAGACCTGGAGCTTTGGTCTGGCCTGAATGGACACACTGTTCAAGAGAAGTCAGTAACAGGTGATGTTCCACTACCATTATTCAATTAAGATTAAATCCTAATGGAGCACTAGCATCCATGTAAATACCAACTTTCATCTCACCAAGAATGTTGGTGACTGCAAACACCCAAGATGATCACTTTAGTAAACAGTACTAGATGCTTGAACTCATTGCTTCTGCTCTGTGGAGTGTTGAACCTTCATCTGTGTTTATTAGAAAACTTGTTTAGGTGCTTAGTGCTGTAAAAAATTACACAGATGAGTATTTTGTACCTTAACTTGTGATGGCACTCAGCTTACCACAGTGTTTAATTTCAAAAAATAAATTTTTTTAAAAAAAATATTTGATGTAAGGATATTTAACCCCATTTCTCTTGTGTCTTTTTCCCTCCCCACTCTCCCAACTGACTTGGCACATAACGTTCTAGTTTAAAATTTTGGTTTGTACATTTGTAGGAATAAATGTTTTTATAATGAAGGGTGGAGAATTCAAGCCTGTGTAGATAATGTCTTTATGATTTTAATTCTTCAACTTCTTATCAGCTAGAGGTGCTAGGAAGTCAATCAGCAACAGTAGGTGGTCGTTTCATCTAAAGCTCTTACTGAGGCATCTGACCCTTCTAACGTTTTGCTTTGAGGATTTTTCTCACACTGTAGCATGTGAGACACTTTAGTGAAAGTCCACGTTGATCTGCAAATGTTAACCTAGTACAAAGCTTCTTGTATAGTTTTCCCATTTCCACCAAGTATAGTCTGTGTGCTGGGGAGGGTGTGTGTGTGTAGCACAGCTTGGTGTGTTTAAGTATACTTTTCATCCCAGCAGTCCTGGGTGTTGTGCAGCACCAGCTGGAGCAGAGAGTAGCCAAAGTCTAACTGGCAAAGGTAGATGATTTTTCCAAGCACTAAAGATGTTAAGTGCATGCAAGGCACAAATTCTTTATGGATTTCACTACCTAGGCCACACATGGAATAATTTGGGATGGTTTGGGTGTTGTGCTTTGAAAGCTTGTGGGTTTTTTTAATGAATCTCCTTTCGGGCTGTGTGTTGAAGCATTATGTTCTTCATGTGCAGGTGTCCCTTAGCATCTATGTCATGCTAGAATCCATGCAATCTATGGGAAGATGTTGCTTCTCATTGGCAGTACTTGCCAATGAACTTGATGTCTGTGCAAAATGGTGTGATCATTTTTAGGTATTACCAGACTTGCCATACTATGAAAGTCTTGAACACTGATGGCAAGGCTTGTGTAGAGTTTTCCCTGAGATTTCTTGAGATCTGCCTGCTTCTCATGTCAGTCTAGCCTCTATCCCAGTTGACAAGATACTGGAAGCCAAACATTCCTCCTTTTAACTTCTCTGAGAGTTTTGGTGTGTAGCTTCTCTTTTGTGGGTGTTTGTTTGGTTTTAGGTTTTTTTTATAATGCTATAAAGACTCAAACTCCTGTGACTTGGTATTCTATAAATACAGCAGTAGTATCTGCTTTCTCCTAAAGACTGGTTGAAGGTTGTGCTCCACAGCCTGTATGTTACAGCAGCTCTTGGGAAAGAGATGCCTAAAAGCTTCAAATAGTAGTATTGCAAGGGATTACTACAGACAGCAGATTACTTTGATGGGATAAGCTCACTGTCCTTTGGGAAACTGCATCTAAAGATCAAGATTCCCAGGCTAGAGATACCTTGTTTGTGTAGCACAGGGATCAGGAACTTGAAGGACAAAGAAAATGCAAGAGTCTGGTTCCTGCTCTCAGGGATTTTGCAACACCAGCTGTTGGGTAAAATAAAAGGCCACCATTCATGAAGAAACAGAACTTCTGATCTCTAGGGACATGTTTATGTATTTCCAATAGGCTCCTGTGCCTTCAGAAAGGGCTATTTGTTTGTACCTAAAATACCTATAAATAAAACATAGCCAAAACTCTATTTTATCTAGAGATAATTGATTCCTAGGTGTAAGTCTGCTGCCTTTAAAGAACTTCTATGGATCTTGAACCACATGGCAAGTCTGTGGGGGGAGTTTCAGTGTGACCAGAGTAGCAGTGGAGGGAGGATGGCTTTGCTAAGGCCGTACAGCTGAACTTTTTGCAGGAGGGCAGTATTACTCACAATTTTCTTTTGGCTTTTTTTTGTTAGTACTTCGATCTAAATACCTAGAGCCCTCTACGAAGGCCTAAACAGAAGAAAACTGCAGAACTTTTTTATTCTGAGACAGATGTGAAAATAAGCAAATTCTAGATGGACACGGGTCATGAAGTTGATAGAAGAGAATAGCAAGGCTAGACTTGGTGGATTGAGACCTTTGGAGCCTTCCCTGTGGTCTACCTGTGAGAATAATTCAATGTCAGCAGCTGCTATATAGCTTGTTATTGCATAACAATATTTTAATGTTTGATATATTTTTTTGCATGTAATTCATATATTATGTAAAGTTTGTAGCAATTTCACATTGTGGTTGCTTGGGCTGCAGTTAAGTCAGGTGGTCTCTGGGAAACCAGGGCAGGATGTAGCCTGATCTCTGGGTGGCAGATTTAACGTCTACTCCATCTTTACATAAATATCCTATGAATTTGGCTCTACACCTCTGCTGTGTGCTTGAGTAACCAGGTAACTTTGCCAGTTCAGGTTAATATAGAGCTGACACTGGCTTTGTGCTCTGATTTAGCATGGTCTGGGACTTAGTAGACAGAACCTGTGTAGATCTGGCAGTAGCTTATATCACCCAGAAGGTCAGTGCGAATATAGGCTACCACTCAGAAGGTCACTTTGCAGGAGCAGGAAGTTTAAGATTGATTGTCTGTCAGCTTTTCCATAGCCTGTACCCAAGTCTTCCTTAAAGCTGAAGAGATATAGCTTGGAATTAAAAAAACCAAACAGAACAACTTGAAAATGTGTATGGGGGGAAGTCAGCAGAGGAGAGAATGTGGAGCTTAGCAGTGGACTTGTCATATACAGCTGCTGTACTGCTGGGAGAGTGCTGTACATTAACATGGAGATGAAAATATCTCTTACAAGCTCAGAGGTACGAACCTCAAGAATATAAGTATGGACAGCACAGCTTGACCTTCCTGTTATTTGTAAGTGTCCTTCCTTTGCACAGGCTCCATGCCATAAACTATTAAAAAGGAAGGCAATGCTGGGGTGTATCAAGAGAAGTGTGGCAAGCAGGTGGAGGGAGGTTCTCCTCCCCCTCTGCCCTAGTGAGGCCACATCTAGAATATTGTGTGCAGTTCTGGGCTCCCCACTTCAAGAGCGACAGGAGAGAGTCCAGAGAAGGGCTACCAAAATCATTAGAGGAATGGAACATCTGCCCTATGAGGAGAGGCTGAGGGACTTGGGACTTTTTAGTCTGGAGAAGAGAAGACTGAGAGGGGATCTTATTAATGTGTACAAATACTTGAGGGGTGGCTGTCAGGAAGATGGGGCCAGTCTTTTTTCAGTGGTGTCTGGTAACAGGACATTAGGTAATGGACACAAGCTTCAATATAGGAAGTTCCACTTAAACCTGAGGAGGAACTTCTTTACTTTGAGGGTGGCAGAGCACTGGAACAGGCTGTGGAGGCTCCTCCTCTGGAGACTTTCGAAGCCCATCTGGACATGTTCCTGTGCGACCTGCTCTGGAACAGCTATGGGTACTGCTCTGGCAGGGGTGTTGGACTAGATGATCTCCAGAGGTCCCTTCCAACCCCTATGATTCCGTCATTCTATGAATTGTCTCCTGCCCACAAGACTATGTTGTCTCAGGGGGAGGACAGGGCTTTTTTTTTTTTTTGAAGAATTTAAACCAATTTTGGTATCTTTGCAAGAAGAAAAAGTAGTAATGGGTAAGATGGGAAATGAGTGGGCAACTTAATTATGGCTTGGCACAGTAAGTGAACATGAACAAAACTTAAGAGGCTGTGTGATACTTCCTCCCCTGCTTGTATGTATCTCTTGTTGCTCCTTTCCTTGTGAAGGAAGTAAGTCTCTTTTTCACTGCCCTGTTTTGCCTTTACTCCACTGTCTTGCTGGAAAGATGATATTCAGAACTCTATCTTGAAGCAGGCTTTGGGCAAAGTGAGTAGGGCTGGGATAGGTGAGCAAGCCCTGGTGTTTTTCAACAGTGCTTCGTGAGATGTTTGTGCCTTGGTTGTAGGATGAGCTGGGAGAGGCGATGTAGGCGTTTGGCCACTTGGTGGGGCTGTTGGCACAGATTGTGGTGGTGAACTCGGGTTTTGTTTCCGCCACGGCTTTGCTGCGGGAGTCAAAGGAAACCGGCTGAATCTGCGACTCCAGAATAACAACTTTGCAGCTTGACTTTCATATGTTCTAGGACTAGCCAGGACCAGGTAAACGAAAAGTTAGCTGTTTTTAAAAATAAAGATTTCAGATAGCTGATGCTCAGTTTTGCATGAAGACCATGCAAACAACTGCAAAAAGCTGCTATGTCCTTCATGGTGCCCTCCAACTGCAGAGCATGAAGGGTATTGTGAGGTTTCCAGTATCCATGAAATCACGTTGCATTATACAGTAGTGGTACTCAGCTTTGAAGGGCCCGTTTATCTTTAGTAAAGCTTACTTGGGCTCTGAATCAGCTTTTAGCTGGCACTGAGTCTCCAAAGCTTACTGATAGATGTTTCCATCTAAGGATATGACCCTTCATGCTGCTGAAGTAAGAGCTAATCTGGAAAAAGGAGATAATAGAGCCTGCACTTGGTATTCACATCCCTGTAGTTTGTGCAGGTGATTGCTCTAGGAGCCTTTCACACTCACTCCTAAACATGGAGCTGTCTTGATGTTGAGGTGAAGTGTTGTGTAAACTAGGAGGTTGTGAGGTGCAGAACGAATGAACAGAATCTGGCAGATACATGACTTCCACACATAGGAGCATTTATATAGAGGGACATCTTGCTTTTGGAAAGATTCTCGGAGAAACTCTTGAAAGAGTCTTCTGGGGAGATCTTCTCACTCTCTACAACTCCTTTAAAGGAGGTTGGAGCCAGGTGGGGTTAGACTCTTCTCCCAAGTAACAAGACAAGAGGAAACAGCCTCAAGTTGTGCCAGGGGTGGTTTAGGTTGGATATTAGGAAAAATTTATTCCCAGAAAGGGTTGTCAAGGCCTGGCCCAGGCTGCCCAGGGCAGTGGTGGAGTCCCCATCCCTGCAGGGATTTAAAAGATGTGTAGATGTGGTGCTGAGGGACGAGGTTTAGTGGTGATCTGGCAGTGCGGGGTTAGCAGTTGGACTCAATGATTTTAAGGGTTTTTTCCAACTAAAATGATTCCATGGTTCTCTTTCCATCAGACTTGTTAAGGACAATCCTTTGTATTATAATATGGTGAAATAAATGGCTAGACATATCTGGGAATAAAACCAAGGAAAACTGAGCTGAATATCCAAATTATCTTTGCCTGCAAAGTACCTCATTTTCCAAAGCTGAAAAAGGTCTCAGTTTCTTGAGACCTTCTAAATGAGGACAACTGTAAGTGACCTGTTCATCAGGAATGGTGGAAATACTCCATAGCATCTCACTCTTGGTCTGTCTTCTGGGAGCATTCAAGGGACTCTCTTAATTTGTGGTATTTTTAGTGCTAACGTTTCTATGAAAGTGCTTGCAGAATATAGACTATGGTGGAATTTCCTGATGCCAGGGGATGCAAGAAAATAAATGGTTTGTGTGTATCAGTACTGCTGCAATACACTTCTGTTTCTTCAGCTCCAGCAGATCTCAGTGCTCTCTTGCTGTTCTACAGCCTGTTGCTCACCAACAGTAGGGTGACTCCAGAGTGACAAAACCTAGTAGCAGTTCTTAAAAACTACACTTGACATCTTGCAAGGTAGAGACCAAGTTGCTGTTTTGTGTGTGCATGAATGACTTGATGGGGATTGGGTTGGGTTTGTTCCTCTCATTGTTTATCACTTCATGCCATTTATGTTTTTTGTGGTGCTAGTGGGCCAGGATCCAGTTTAGCCCTTGCAGTGCGATGTATTGTGTAACAGTCCCTGGTGGTCTCTGGCCTACAGTGCTGACAATCTAAAACAGACCGTGTGACAGATATGGTGAAATGACCCTTCCAGGGTGTTGCCAGCGTCACTGCCTGAATGTGATTCTGTGCCAGTTTGTAGTAGCATTGCCAGATTCTCATCTGGCATCCTTGGATACGTATAGTCATTGATGAGGCGTGTCTAACATAGAAGAATCCACAGGACCTCCCTTTGTTTCTTGCTGTGTTCCTTGCTTTAATGTGATTGACCCTACTGCAAATATAAAGTCCATCTCTAGAGGCTTTAGGTTGTTTTTTGGGTTCAGTCTCATTTGCCACATGGAAAGTTTGTGGGCAGAGCTGCTGCAATTTGGGAGTAAACATCTGCAATGCCTGGAGTGAGACAGGTCCTTACAAGTATGAAAACACAATCACTAGAGGTGCATGTTGCTGACTCTGGGAGAAGGGATGTTGTAGATGTGCTTTTTCCCTAAATGAAGGCCAAGAAGGCTCAGTTTTATTACTGTAGTTTTTCCCCAAGCAAGGTGTTTAGGAGCTGAGCTTCATAATGGGTAGCAAATTATACAGTGCTTATTGCAAAAAGAAGAGTTTTGAGGTTGTGACTGATGTTGTGAAGGGCAACATACTGAAAAATGTACTTACAAACAGAAGTGGGCATTAGAGAAAAAAAACTGTTTTTGCAAGCCCAGCTGGAGAGGACTGGGAGAAGCCAGTATTTGTAGAAAATGAACAAACAAAAGGAGGGAAAACCTGGGTTATGTTGAGGTTTCCATAGCAACACAATACTTTTCCTGGAAATATCAAATGATGATATCTAATCTATCTGCTATTTAACTCTTGCATGCAAAACCCTCTCCTTTCTCAGCTTACCTGCCGTCTTTCACAGCATCCTTTCTAGTGATCGGTGTACTGTCACTATGCAGTGGTGCTCTGCATGGGGAAGGATGTTCCTGGGACAAGGATGTTCCTGTTCTGTTCCCAAGAACAAAGAAAAGGAAAAACTTATGAGGCAGAGGCAGTGTGTGTGTGATGGGCTGTGTAGGAATGACTTACCAGCTGTGCTGATCTTGGGAAGCTGCTGTTTCCTGCAGATCCCAGGGAGGATGGGTTAAGCTGCTGCTGAGAGCAGTTGCCAGGCAGGTATGTTGCTGAGGTGGTCCATAGCCTGCAGGGTTTACTGCATACAGAAGTGTCCACTTTGCAAGTGATGCGGCTCTAGTGCCTGCTGAGATCTGTAGAAAACTTTCTGGGACTATTTGGAGAGTTCATCAAAGTAGCCTGACTAAATCTGTACCTAGCAGTCCATCCTTTAAAGACCTCAGATGTGGGGAATGGGAATCCTTGATGGCAGGGGAGGGTTCTTGTGGAGGAAGGTGGAAGGGTGGCAGTTTATACTTGATAAAAAGGACAATTGAGAGAATGGGGAGCATGACAAAAGTCTGTGAAATTACTGATGGTTTCAAATATGTAGAAAGAACTGTCCTTCCTTTGCTGTGGAGAGAAACCCTGAGTGGATTGAAAAACCCCATCCTGGTATAACAGAGAGGAATCAGATTCTGTTCCCTTCCTCTGCCCATAGCAGCAACAGCCTTTACTCCATCTCCCTTCTTGCCCCTGGAGCAAGAGCTTTGCAAACAGGGCTGCTGTTGGAGGGGAGAGCTGTCTATGGTGGGAGACAGAATGGTGGTGGTGGAGGGTGGAGAATTCCACCCCCCTCAGTTGTGTCTGAGGTCTCCTGCTAGTTACAAGGAGAGGGTGATAGGAGAAGGCAGGTACCCCAAATGATGCTGTCTATATTAAAACAATTATATATAAAATATTACATATTTATAACTGCATTTGGGGTGGAAGAGTTCTTAACCTTCAAAGGAGTGACATTTGGAAACCAGCTTGCAAGCTGCTGCTGATTTACCCCTTTCTAGCACAGCATATGAGCTGAAGGCATACAAAGGTTTTGGGAGACTTCTGCCTTTTTCTCGGACCACTTCTACTGCTCTCTTCTGCATTTCTGCTGGTGAAAGCTGGAGTACTAGTGATGCTTTGTCACATGTTATGGCCTTGGTTTTTCCTGCAGGTCTTAAGGCTTAGGACTCTGGGTGAAGCGCTGTGATGTGGGGTCTCCGGGTCTATTTTCAGTCTCTTCTGTTGGAGACCAGTTGCCTGGCTGGCTGTGAATGCAGCAGAGGGAGTTCAACAGCCTGTGTGATCTTGGTTCTGTGATTCTTAAGGCTGTGAGGGAAAGCAGAGCCTACAGGGTATGATGTACAGTATGACACAGGACTTACACATTTCGATGTATTGTATTACAGCCTTGTTAAGAGCTTGGCTGTGGCCAACCCCTGTGATATTCAGCAGAAGTAATATTCTGTTTTAATAGGTGGGCTTTGCTTTTTTTTTTTTTGCTTTGACTGTTTTTCTGTTGTTAACCTGTTAATGCTTATTGAGCCCTGAAGATTTGTGGATGGAAAACAACCATTGTTACAATATTTAGAAGAAAACCCGTACAGAGGAGTTCAAAGAACAGTGATCTAGGTAGGTGCTGATAAATAGGAAGCAGTACTTTAATAACTCTTAGCAAACCATTCCCAGTCTTTAAACATTTATTATATATCCTCGTATTTCTCCTGACAGCCACCTGTTCAACTTCTGACCTGTTTGTAAAAATCTGCACACCATCTATCAGAGGGATACACGCACTTACAAACTTCTGTTCTGTGGGCATTAAGTAAATTATTTCTTTAAGATCATATGGCAGATCTATAATTAATTAAACCCTCCATGATATTAGCGCAAAATAATTTAGCCTTTCTAAAAAGGTAAATGTAATTTGCCGATCTGGTATTTGGAAGAATGCTTTCCCCAAAATCAATTCCTTTAGTTTCCAGAGAATAGAAATGAGAAGCAATCTCATTTTAATTATATCTCTTTATTGCTAACAAAGGAATGATTTATGCAATTAAATTAACTGGCTAGAAAATTATTCTCAGCTGGGCTGTCCTAATTCTTTGGTTTCTGAATTGCAGGCTCTTACACTTCTCTATGTAGATTAATTTTTCTGATATGCAAACAATGCTCCTTGTGTTCATTTTTAACATTTTTTATTCACAGCTTCCCTTTTCTTACTGTCAATGACATGAGTAATATTTGTGCACTGCTGGGCTCTGATTCAGGCCTTTTTTATGTAGAAAGATTGGAAAAAAATCTTTTCTTTTGAATCTCATTATTGCCAGTGCAGAGCAAGGTTTTGAAGTTTTCTTATCTATTGCTGCGAAACAGCAGCAGGAACATGGAGGGACTGCAAAGATGTCAAAGGATGCAAACTTTTGAAGGAAAATGTATCAGCATTGAGGAGACGGGTGAATTTGCAGCGAGTGTTAAAGCATTTTTATGTATTCCTCTTAAACCCCTGTCTCCTTGCAGCCAGGCAAAAAGCTGAAATGCAAGAGAGGAAAAAAAAAGTCTTATGTTGTACACAGACTTAATAGGGAAAGAATTTGGGATTTTCTTCTTGCCTGGGATTACTTTGCAATGGCTGGCTAGAACATTAGCTAGTGATATTTGGGCTGAGGGGAAAATTACCATGGAACAACACATTGTGACCATGTGCCAACACAGTCTGACATCTTCTGAATGGGGCACTGGTGTAATCTCCTGTTTTAAAACAGCCGTGAACATATTGCGGAGCACGTGTTAGCTCTGTCTGAGCTGTCCTGCCCTGTATCAGTAGAGATGTGTCAGCTGGTCAGTGTTTGCTGTGTTGGCACTCTTGTGCTGCTATCAGATGGTTCTGAAATAAAAAAAAAAAAAAGAGTTTTGACTGGGTTGGTATGCAGTGCTTTGGGTGTGGAAAGATCTGTGCTGTTGGAACTGGGAAGGCTTTTGAACTGCCAGATAGGAATGGTCAAGTTATGATGATTTGGATGGGACAAGAAAGCACTCTGAGCCTGTTTACTTAGAGTGTGGGTCATCCAAGAGGAATCTTCCTTCTGGGCTGGATAGCTGCTGGGTGGGTGAGTGATGAGGTAGTTACTGCAATGCCTGTTGATGGCAGGCAGTTGGTGTTATCCTTGGGAACATCACTGTAAAAGCAGCACGGACTGAATTTGCTTAGTGGGATGACACTTATTGGAAGAGCATTTCTCAAAGAACAGTTACCTTTATCTTACTGTCAAAGAGTGATTGGTTTTTTTTAATTGGTTTTCTTTTTAAAATTATTTTCTTGTAGTCCTGCAAGCTCTCTGCACTGGGTGGTGCAGTTCTCCATGAATACCTTGTCTTATACAGGAAAGGTTATCTTACAATGCCCGAGGAGGATGACGCTTGGGGTGAGCTTACAAGCAGGCTGTAGAGCAGGCTTTGAGTTCAAAATGATCTAAACTGAAGAAATGGTTAGAAATTAATAAGGTAAAATTCACGACAAATGTTAGCTTTAGGGGCAAAACATCTGATTAAAAATATGAGAAGCAACTGCCTAGGCAAGCAGTACTGCAGGGAAGGATTTGGGTTTGTACTGAATCACAGCTAAGTGAGTCAGGGTGATGCTCCTTTAAAAAGAAATCTTGTTCCTGGAAGTATTAATAGGAGTGTCATGTGCAAATTGTGGGGCCAGAAGAGAAAGATGACTACTCTGTGTTACTTGGTGAGGTCTAGGCTGGCAGAACATATCCAGCTTTGCATGCTGCATTTCAAAACCCAAAAATGGGTAAGACCTGGGAAATCATGACCTGTGGGATAAGTAATGACAAGTCTTACAGAGGGAGAAAACCAAACTTTACTTATAGCAAGGGAAAGTTAAGCTGATACCTGGAAAACCTTAAACCTAAGCTTTTGAAGCTCATGTATCAGCCTGCTAGAAAAAAACCTTGAACCCACTGGATGTGTCCTTTAGTCCCCCATTTCCACCTGTTTCTATTCTTAACTCAGCAAAACTGAGCTTGCCCTGTGTTCCTACAGCCTCTGTGAGCAGAGGGTTTCATATATTTCTTCCTCATCTTCACTTGTCTCCTGTTACATTCTACCTTTGCCAGAAAATTGCAGTGGGGGCTGGTACTGAAATCTACTTGTAGTGATGGTGACTAAGGGAAAGGTTTCACTTTGCAATGCCAGAAATACCTTGTTTCTTTTGGAACAAGCAGTACATGTTAACACATAAGGAACAGAGGAAGCAAAAAGATGTGCTCATAGCGTATGGGAATGAAAGATGAGGAAGGGAAATTTAAGAAAATACTCACCACAAACAAAGCAACAACAAACATTAAAAAAACCTAACCAAAACAGGAAACAGCTTCTTTCCTGCAGTTGATGGCAAGGTGATGCTTCACTGGCGTCTCAGATCAATTCTCTTATGGTGGGACTTCTAGAAAGCTTTTAATGAGAGGCTGTGTAAGCTGCAAAAACAGGACATTCCTTTGTTTTATCCTATTGAAATAAGGGAGGTGAATGCCACGGTACCAGGAGATGTCCAGTTTGTAGGTACATCTCCATGAAGACACTATAGGAAGAAAGGGAAGGCCAGAGAAAAGCCGTTAAACTTGCCAAATGTTAGGAAATGCAGAGTTTAAAGTGCACTTCTAACAAGCACAGCAGGGTAATAGTAACCCTGTCAATGAAAGTGATGGTTGCAGGGATCAGCTCCAGAAGAAACTCTGCTGTAATCTGAATTCCAGACTCCTTTTCTGTTCTTTAACAAAGGAAATAAGAGTGAGTTTCCTCCAGATCCTCTAATAGAATTAATCACCTCTCCACGGACCTTTTCCCAAATATGCCAGGATTTAATTTCACACCGCATGACATCCAGAGGAAAAGCTGTCTTTGGTAATATAGGGAATCTCTCCTTCTGTAAAGTAGATCTCCATTACAGGTAGCCATTCTCCCTGTAAGAAGATCCCTGCCCTTGTGCCTCAGTTGTTGATTGATCCTACAGAAACAACTGCTTGGGAATGTCTTTCCTCTCTCAGATAAGGTTTAGTGCTTTGTGAAGCTACTGTAGATGTGCTCTCTACATGTGCTTTTCTTCCAGAGGAGATACTGCTCAGATATTAATAAAATAATCAGGGGGTTAATCTGGCATAAGAAAGTTATGTGGACCAGGGAGGTATGTGGTTTGGACTATGTGTTCTCTAGAAAACTGGGTGGCATTTGAGGACTTGTCCATTTGTCCACAGTTTCCTTAAAATAGGAGAAAAATCACTAGAAAGTCACATTTTGCTCTTGCTTCATTCTTTACTCTTTGCTGTTATGTTTTACATAGAATTTTTTTTTTTAAGTCTAATATCTTCTACTTTTATTTCTGCTTAGGCTCTCATGAAGCAGGACCCAGCTAGATGGACTTGCTAACATCAGAGTGGTATTTGAATAAAACCAATTATCATGAGTTTTTGTTTCCTTGTATAACATTTAAAAATTAATATTTCAATAAATTCTAAATGAATAGTTAATATTTCATTTTAAATAATAATGATACTTTATTTTAACTCCTGATTTTAGCAATCTAGAATCTGATATAAACAAATCTGGCTCACTACACAGAGATGTGAGTACTGGAAAGCTTTATGCTGGCCTTGTATCTTCATTTCTTCTGACTTTTCATTTCTGGTCTTTTCCATTTCCCAGCAAATTACTGAGAGATAGCGCCTAGCTATATCTTACGAGCAGTGGAAGAAATGAAACAATGTAAAATATAGATAATAGATACTGAACAGTACTGTATGTAATTAGACTATATAGTTGTGCAAGTGTGTGTTCAGTCTCATTCAATTTCAGAGAGAAACACTGTAACAGTAAGCTCAGGGGTTTTATTCTGTGGCCTTTTAAAATCTATTTTGTTACTTTTGTGATCTTGAAGATCTAGTTTGGAGCTGGGTGATCTCCTTAGGGTCATTTCCAACCTGAACTACTCTTTTCCTCTGTGAAGATCTGAATGGCCATCATGTCCAAATTGGCAATAGCTGCATTGCTTGTGTGTAGCTTTGTACGGAAAGACAAATCCAAAACAACTCAGTGAAGATATTTGCCTCTGAATGCCCATTGGACTCTCTCCAAGAATTGACCCCATCCTCTAGCATATGGACTTGCCCCCCACTGTTTTGATGTTCTCCAAATACCTGCTGAGACTGCTTCGTCCCATCATACAGGTTGTTAATAAGGGCATTAAGCAATATTGGTCCCAGTGTCCACTCCTTAGGGATGCCACCAGGAACAGGCCATCAATTGGACTGTGTTCATCTCCAGGACCAGACAGTTTTCTGCCCACCCTGAATTTTCTTCTTGATTTTTTTTTTTTGGTTTGTTCCCTCTGCCCCCCCCCCCGATCCAGACAAACTCCTTCTACAGGAATCCTAGTGTGTAGAGCTGTCTTGGTAAAGAACTGGCCACCCCATTGATTCTAAAGGGCTTTTGCAAAATTTTAAATATGCAAATAATTATTGCTGGTAATAATGGGAACAGCAGGGGATTTCTTTATTTTTTTTTTTAGACTTCTCTGTCCTCTGCAGATGCCACTTTAATGCAAATCAAACTTTGTGGATTGTGTTACCTATTGAAAAATAGTTTCAATTAGAAATTCAATTACACTGTCTTGGGGGGATGGAACTGACAGTTTCTTTGAATTTTGCACGTTATAGAGGGCTCCAAAGTGCCATAAATCTGCTAATTGATTTCTGTACCTGTAATGTTTGATTAGGTGTATTTTATTGTCTTCTTGGTTTTAATTAACCCCAGGCTTGTCAAAATGCTTCCACTGACAAAGGATATATGATGAACTGAGATAAACTCTATTAACAGAGGCTGACTTTTGTCAGTAATTGCTATCATGCATAAGAGTTATTAGAAATTATTGCACACAAGAAGAAACTGTACTTTTGGTAACAACTTTTATGGGCTGCTATAAATCTGTTGGTTGGCCCCTCTGTGCAGGAGATAAGCAACTGTGAATGGCAAGGGGTCTGAACGAAAATCAGTCATTTGCAAGATGTCTTATAAATATTAAGAGTGACAAAATGGGAAGACTTATGAAGTCTAAGTGCTGAAAATTGAATGGGTGCTAATGCACCTAAACTTGTTCCCATTAGAGGCTGAGAGGACTGTGGAGACAAGGGCACAGCTACCTCGGGAAGCTCTTGGTTTTAGTGAAGCAGAACATGCTACCTTGGCTGTGGAGCTCTGACAGACTAAAGCAACACTGAGCCCTTTGCTTCTAGGCCCTGGGTGGGAGTCCAAGTCTGGGCTGTTACCACTTGGTGGGTGTCCATCGCCCTAGAGGAAAGGCACCCAACAGAGTCACATTGCTAGTATTTGAGGACAGAGGCAAGCAGAAGGGTTGGTGGGCTGGTGATGCACGGCTCTTAGCCAAGAAGCAATTGCAGAGCCTGTAGGTGACACATTCTTGCTGACCGTATTTGTCTGCTGTTAGAAATGTTTTATCTAGGAATACAGACAAACCTGAGACAAAATATCTCTTAGACACAACAGGAAAGAAGGGTTAGTATCTTTGTTTTTACTAATGTATCCACCTCTAGGGACTTGGTTTATATAACATCTTTAGTAACATATACAACATAGAAGTCTGTGCATAAGTATTTTTGGCCGAACTGCAACTTTGACTGTTGCAGATCTCTGCCCTTGTTTGGTCTCTGGACATCGTTTCCTTTGTCTGGAGCTCTATATGATGGGGTGCTGATGTTTTGTCCTGTAAATACAACTGATGCAATACTGTGAATATAAACAATGGTAATTAAGCCATACAAAGTTTGTAAAAGTATGAGACAAACTTTCTGCAACATAGTTGTTAAAGCTGATATGATTACTTCCTAGAAATCTATGTAAATCTGTATGTTTTGTATTGGTAAGGCAATGTTTGTAAATGCTTTTTTGTTTAACTGTAGGTGGGGAGAACATATACAATCCTCAGGAGCTGCAGAGACTTGTTCTGTTTTCTGCCAACATCTATCCAAGCTTTGGACACTCTTGGGTGCAGCACTTTTAAAAGGGCTTAATAGATCTTCTGTCTTACTCAAAATGGTTAATTTTAACTTGTGGGTTTTTTTTTTGTCTATAGCTGAGCAGGTATTTTAACTAAACTGACCTTACTTTTCTCTGCTGCTTTTTCTAAGAATTGTAACAATGACTTAACAGTACAGTTGTGTGAGTGTGCACAGAGAAAGGAGGAGCAGAGTGGAGCCTTCCTGCGCAGAGATCACCTGCAGTCCTAAAAGCTGTTGGATCAAGAAACTCTATTGTGCTTGAATCCCAGTTCCTGAGCATCATTCCCATGCAGGATGCACAGGGAAGCTTTTCTGCCACATGCCAGGTTCCTGAGGACCACATGTCTTTGAGTGAGTTGCTAGAGAGAGTACTGCACCACTGGTTTCTGCAGCCCACCACGGGATCTTGGTGCTGGACCCCTGACATGGTATTGGTGGGATTTCCTATAGGATTCTTCTCTCTTAGCTGCTGTGAGAGTGGAGAACTCTACTAGCTAAGGGTTGTGATCTGGCTTGATGATTTGTGGACTATTAGTCCTAGACATCCAATAACTTGTGATGTGAGCTTGAGTTGAGACCAGCAGAGAAGAGAGGTACACAGCAGGCTAAGGATGCACTGTACTGAGGAACTGAGATGGATCTTTTAGACTTGGTGTATTGGAAATGGTTCTTCAGGTTGGACAGTTCAAACGGACTTGCTGTATGTGGTATCAGAGTGCAGCATCATAGTATTGCAGCTCTCCTACCGCACTTGTTGATTCCTCCAGCCTTCAAGGGGCAGTTGGTCTGTTCAGTAGCTGCACCCTTCTTTCTGTTTGTCTTGGTTACATTGCTCTGTTTGAGAGTTTCCATGCAAGTCTCGTCTCTGTCTGTGAGACTGCACATATATCTATATTCCCTCTTGGGGTATGCTGAAAACAATCCATTCAGAAACCAGGTGTCCTTGTCTCTCTTGGCATCTGGTTAAATATCAGCCAAGTAGGAGAAGGTAAATCCTAGGATGCTTTAACAACTGCTGGGTTTGTGAAGCCCTCGCCTCCACCCAATGGGATTTGAAGGTCATGGTGGTTGCCCACACGTGGAATATGTGTCCTTGTTCCCCATGGATAAATCAGACCAAAATGATCTATCTTAAGGTGTCGGTCCCTAAACTGAACTGTTGAGGAGACGTGCGTTTCAGTCTGCTGAGACCAGAGGTCGCTGTTTAACTGGAAATGGAGATTCCCTCACTTCTCCAGAGCCACCTTCTCTCTATTGTGTCCGGCTCTTAACCTGTTCTGTGATACCTTAGGCTTCTTTTCCCTTACAAAAAGACTGTTCTCTCAAAAGCACAACATTAGGCTTCTTCAGATGAGGGACTGAGTAGATGTAGCTAGAAGAGAATGTAGGACAAATGTGGTTGAGCTGTTTCTCCACAGTTCACTCTTGCCCAGCGCACCTACTAACATGTTCTTCAAATACCCCTCAGTCTGAACCTGCAGCTCCTCCCTTTCATCCATTCCTGGTCCCTGGCATAGCCTTGTTCATAGCAGACATCTCTTCTTTCAGCTCTGGTGGCTCTCTATGAAAGGAGAAGTGTATGTGTTGTTGAGCAGCAGAGTAGCAGCCAAGACAGCGTGACAGTGATGGTGTAAGGATCAGAAGGGCATGGATTTGTAGGTGATGTGATCTCCCTTCTGTCTGCAGGTCTGGAGGAATGAGACTGGTGAGAACCGGACATACCTGGGGTAACAAGGCCGTCCTGAAAGTGAGATGCTATAGGAGAGGTGCACATATATCAGTAACACTCAGTGTTTGTGTTTAGGTGGGCCATACAGTATTTTCTAACGGTGGGGTATGGGAGGCTATATATGCCATGGTCCTTCTTCATCGCACAATTGAACTGACTGTGCATGAGCAGAAGGTTTGGTGAGGCTCAGAAAGCTCCCTGGGTATAGGCTCTGCAGGCCAGTCCATCTCAGCCATACTCTGCTGGAGGAGCAGCATGTCAGGCATGCCTTGTTACGTGGACATCTGGCCACTGCATTGGTCCTGATTAAAACTTGGTCTGAGTAGCAGCACTGCAGGGAAACCCATTTAAAGCTCATTGAGCCCCTTCTGGTTGTACTGGAGGTTAAACTACTGCTGCTGCACTCAAGTGCACTCCTGCGGAGGGGTATAATCTTCTGGGTAGGTCTCTGGCAGAAACCATAGAGCTGAGCCACAGAGCCCAGCTGATCCTGACCTGGCTGTGAGGATGTCTGCAGCAAGTCCATTCCCAGACAAGGAGAGCTGGCTGAAAATGCTCACCTGGTTTTATGAATCTCCCGAAAATCCCATAGGTCACAATTAGTTGTGAGTTGTACAGGTGAATTAGTATCTTATGTCAGCATTCCTTACTGCTTGAAAACACCTTGGCTTTTAACTTCATTGCTTTTCTCTAGAGAAAAAGCGGATGAGATCTTCCAGCAAAGACGATGGACACTTGTGCCTTTCTTCAGGAGAATGGTTGGGAATCCCCAGGCTTAAAAAGATGGGACATCCATGGCAGCAGCATCCTGGGAAGCAAGCACCCTCTGTTTCACATCACTCCGCTAATTCTGCATTCACAGCAGACTGATATCCAGAGGTATATTCTCAATTGGTTTATTATAGTCAATACTTATTATTAATAGGTATGAAACAGACAAGATCTGACCCTTTTGATGTTGTAAATTGATATAGATCTGTTCGTTCCCCGAAACTACGGTCTGCTCTCAGCAGAGGCACAAATCCTCAGTTAAAGCTTAAACCTGTAAGCTTGTTGTGGATATCTTTGTCTTGGCAGAAATGGGGGTCTCATTAGTCCTGCCATTCCAGTACCTGTGAGAATAGGCTACCCAGCAGAAGGCACTATTTGGCTAGGAAGATCAGCATGGTGGGGTTATTTTGGCAAATGCCACGCAGCTAACCAATGCAGTCACAGCAGCCCTGCTGCCACGTTGAGCGTTACCTGTATTCGGATGGGCTTGAGTTGTGCCTCTCTTTCCTTGGGAGCAGAACTCTGAGTGGTTCTCAGAGGTGGGAGTGTAGACAACACTGTGGTGTCTAAATAACTTGCAACATCTCGTAATGTTACTGCACAAAAGGTCTGAGTTAATGATCCAGTTGATTTACAAGTCAACTGCATGACAACAGAAATTAATATTCACTGATGAGCCAAACTGAGAGGCCTTGCATTTTTTTTTCCTCTCTAATGGTTTTGTATCAAATCTGCGAGTGGGTTCATATACCTGTGTATGGATCAGAGGAGATCTGGGGATGAGTAGCATTTGATTAACTTTTGGTCTATCCTGGAAAGTCCTACAAGGATCTTGTGTGAAACTGCGCAAGTACTGTGCTGCTCTGAAAATATCTCCTAGTGAATGAGTAGATTGAAAAGGAGATTCCTGATCAAATGTGGCTTTGTTTAGGGAGGTAAAATGTGAATAGAGGAGGCCAAATTCTACTCTCTTTTTTTCTGATTTATATCCAGTTGAGCTTCACCATTGTACAATTAGTGAGAGAAAAACTCTAGTTATGAGGAGGAGGAGGTGGCACTTTAACTGATTTGTAGTTAAACACAGGAGACTGCATGGAGGGGACTTCTGTCTAGCATGCTGATAGTCAGAAGTGGCTACTTAAACTGTGTGTTTAGCCCAAAGAACTGCAGTGTCTATCACCTGCTTGATACATGGATGGGTATTGGCTGGCTGAGAGCTGTTCCTCAACACCTGCAGGAATGGCTTTGGACATTCTGCTTTTAAGGTTTTTCTCCTTCCTTAGGCTGGGCTGAGCTCAACTGGCTAATGTCCTATGCTGTGCTTGAGGCCAGAGCTTGCACAGACAGTTCCCCCATGTACCCTGGGCCATGTGGGAAATAAGGACCTCCAGGGATGCACCGTCCTTCCTTCCTCCTCACACTGAACATGTTGTCCTCTCAAACAGGGAGATGAGCTTGTCTGATCTCTGTTCTGCTGCTCAGCATTAGCAGGGGCTGGGTGCAGATGACTTGTCAAAGGGGCAGATGATAGGGAGCTCCTGGCTCTGCTTTTTGCTCTCCAAGGACCAGTAATGTCAGTAACATCCCCCGGCTGTCCCTCTCCTGTAGTTTCTCTCTTGTAGAGCCTGCACTTAGCAAAACTCCTCTAATAGCCTTTATGGTCTTAACCCAATTTCCTTCAAAACTGCCATATGCTGTGAGCTTAGGGAAGGATTAAGAACATGAGAAGGCTGCTCTTTTCAAATCCCATGGAAAGGAGGAAATGTGGCATTTTGAGTGCCTGCAGGCAAGGAATAGAGGAATCTCATCACTTTTTGGTTTGGGGCTGAAAAAAACTTATGCCTTTACCGAACTTAAGACTGCCTCCTTCAACAAGCATTTTTCTTAATCAAAGGAAATGTGAGGGAAGTCTCACTTGCTGTTTTGCCATCATATTGGCTGGTGCTTTAAAATTTCTGAAGTTACTGAAGATGCTTCTAAAACTTGTGAAGAAATGAGACCACAGAGATTATGAACTCCAAAGAAGAACCAGATGCTAAAGAGATGGAGTTGAGCCTCCTGCTGAGTAACCACTTCCCTCCACATGAGATCTATCCCAGCTGTCAGGGAGACTTTTGCAGAGTGGTGAGCCAGCCAGGTGCTGCCTTCTGAATATCTGTTGTGGCATGTGATTGGAGGTAATATTTAATTTGAAATCGCAGAATGTTTTGGGCCCTTTAAAGAAACTTTTAAAGGTCATCTAGTCCAACCCCCCTGCAGTGAGCTGGGGCATCTTCAATTAGATCAGGTTGCTCAGAGCTCTGTCCAACCTCACCTTGAATGTTTCCAGGGATGGGGCATGGAGCATTTGGGAGTTAAAACACCTGATACGAGGGCCCTTCAGACTGGGCAAAATAAGACAGATTTCAAATGCTGGGTCAGAGACAGCCTCCTGGAAGCACACTGGGAAGTTGGTGATTCTGGAGTTAGGCTTGAAGGAGGGTCTACACATGAGACTCAATCTTTTTCAGGATTTATAGAGTAGTGCTGAAATCCATGGGCTGTCATGGAGCAAGGCACCCTCCTTTCCTGATAGCTCAGCGCTAATGTGTGCTCATGCTCAGCAGAGATCAGCATGTGAGGCTCTGGTGTCTTCCACATGGAGTTAAGTCTTGCCTGGATCAGTATAGGGAGCAGTGCCCTGTGGCCAGAATGCCTCTGAGTGGGAAAGATGTCTGTCTCTGTGGCTATGGGTAGGCTTCACACAATGAAGCCGAAATACTAGTAGGTGGGCTTTTCTTACATATGTATAGACGGTCAGTGCACAGTGCATAAACAGATTAAAACTGGAAGCATTTTTTCACCTGGAACACCTGATCTTTGCTCCTGTAGTTTTTGTAGCCCTGTGCAGGAGGTGTTGCATCACAGCACTAGGGTAATGGGTGAGATGGACCCTTTCTCCAGCTTTGGAGGTCTACAATAGGAGTTTATTCTGCATCTAGAGAGTGCCTAAGATCCTTTGTAGCAAACTGTGGTTGAAGGACAAAGTGCAGTGATGGAAACAGTTCTGAGAAGCAGGATCCAGAGGTCAATTAGAGAATGAGCAGGGAAAAGAAAATGGAGGTTGAAAAAGAGTCAAAGATATTTACAGCCTGCATGGCCTTCCCTCTCCTGGTGCTTTATTTTTAATGGCTTGCTGCTCTTACCTCTCTTTGTTTAATGAATATGTTGCTGAGTTATTGGAAGCGCAAACTGCATCCAAAAGCAGGACACTCAGGGTTTATTATATTCATATAACTCAAAAACAGCCAAATTGATTTTTTTTTTTTTCCCTCCTTCCTTCTCCTCCTCATCTTTAAATCTTGCAGCAGGTTTAGTGGTAGTGACAGGTGTGAGGCTGACAGCACTGAAGATGGAGAAGCTGTGTGTGGGTAATGACCCCCAGCTGTGAGTGGGGAGAGCTGCCTCTCCTCACTTGATGCTACTTTGCCTCCAACAACCTCTCCTTGTGCCTTGGGGCAGGTGCAGTGCTTAGTTGCCTGCTTGATATTCTGATCTTCACTGCTGCTGGAATGGCTTTAAGAAGCTGGGCCTGTCTTTTCCATCCACTTACCAGCATAGTTTCATGTCGGTGTGGTCCACCCGCTTTTGTATGACCTGAGAGTGGAGGTAGCAGAGATGTCCTCAGTAATCACAGCACAGAGCATGAAGTCTGCAAAGGCTATTGGACCAGGAGCCTTTGGGGTACTTCAGCTTCCCTTGCTGTCGTAGGTCAGTAGCTTGTGGGAAGAAACATATGAAATGGTTGCTCTGGGTGATCTTATCTAAGCATCTCTGAGAGTCTCTACTGATTGTCAGGTGTGGTCCAGGTAATCTTTTTTTGTGAACATCTATTAAGAAAAGCTGAGAGAGTTGAGGTTGTTTGGCCTGGAGAAGAGAAGGCTCTGGGGAGACCTTACTGTGGCCTTTCAGTACTTAAAGGGGCCTGTCAGAAAGATGGAGATGGACTTTTTAGCAGGGCCTGTTTTGACAGGACAGGGGGTGATGGTTTTCAACCAAAAGAGGAGAGGTTTAGACTAGATGTAAGGAAGAAATTTTTGATGCTGGAGGTGGTGAGACACTAGCCCAGGTTGCCCAGAGAGGTGGTCGATGCCCCATCCCTGGAAACATTCCAGGTGAGGCTGGATGGGGCTCTGAGCAACCTGCTCTAGCTGAAGATGTCCCTGCTTGCTGCGGGGGGATTGGACTAGATGACCTTTAGAGATTCCTTCCAACCCCAAACTTTCTATGATTCTAAGTGGCAGGAGGGTGTATTTGGTGGCTTCTGCCCTTTAAGGCAGCCTGCATAGACTTGTGGTCTGCCTGCCCTCTCCCGGGGGCATTCCCTTTTTGCTAGCACAGAGGTGGACATGGCAGCAAAGTGTAAGGCAGCTCTTGGAGCCACACTGACTGCCGGACCCTGGGACTTTGTCCTGCAGCTACCCCACCTGTCTGATGGGAGTGTGGCACCAGTGGGCTTTGGAGACCCTGTTCTCCCAGGATGGAAGAGGGGCAGAGGAGAAGACCGAGGGGCTGGGAGATCTCTGCTCCTGAGGAGAAATAAAGGACCCCACCCTCAGTATGAAACAGCGAAAGGTTTTCATCTCAGTCCTGGTTAATGAGGGCGTTTTGATCTACAATTGTTGACTGCTTCTGCAGAGCCTCCCTGATAAAGGGGGAAGGGATGTCCTGGGGGAGAGGGTCGCTGAATATGCATGGCCCCGGGTCTCTTTGTTTAGCTGATATCTGACTATATTTATTCTTCTAGATTACACATTCTGACTGTGGAACAAAGGGCTGGCAGGAGCTGCTCTCTTGTGCTTAATAATTTGAGTGAATTTACATTTCAATGCATCCCTGCGCCACTTCCCACCCCCCGTGGAAAGAGCAGAATTTCCCTGTTGCGGGGAAGGGGGGAAAAGAAACTCCCACCCCAGTGGCCAGGCCGGGAGATTTATTGATATTCCTCTCTGAATTTATTCCTTGCAAAGCCAGTATGTGTGTGCCCACCCGCCCGATGCAGAGATGTTTTCTTCCCCGACACCCTACTCCATGACTTGCTCAGGTAACACCGTTTGCCCCACCTCCCTGCTGAGCAGTGTGATTCATCCTCAAGTAATTAACCATCAGCAGTACAGAAAGTACCTGGCTCGGCAGAAGTGTGAAAACACATCTACACCTAATGGGAACTGGACGGAAGATTTCCAGTTTGAGTGACACCCAGGGAGCTGCAAAGTGACAAAAAGACAGTTAGCTATTGCCAAACCTCCCCAAACGCGCTCTGGTTTCTGTGTAATGTCCTTTTCACTCTACTTTGGGCCCTAAAAGTGCAAAAAAATAATTTGCTGAGTCAGAGTTAGAGTTGTGGGGGGTCTAGAAGTTGGCAGTTTCTCACTTGTCTGTCTGACCAGGCTTGGATCTCTGCCCGTAGTGAAGGGTTTGACCATGGTTTGGTTAATCTCTTGCTTCTGAGATGAACTTTCCCTGTTCTGCATCCCCAAACTTACCTATGAGGACGATTCTGTGTCCCTGCATGGGGTCCAGGGCCTTGTGTGCATGAGTGTCTTGTGTTAGCTGCCACCCAATGCTTGCTGAGCCACGGTCCTGCAGTTTGATGTTAGGACAGCTGCATACTTTGTCTCTTGCGTGCCTGATGATAACCTTGCAGGGACAGGGACCTTGTAACACTGATAACCCCAGCACACTACACCACATTCAGGTCTCTTGCCACTACTGCTCTGCATTAGCCCTTTATAACAAACATTTGATTACAGGAATGGATCCTTATTGCTATTTCAGAGGACATCTCTGCTTGTCTTGAGCTCATTAGGAGATGGGTTGTGAGCCCATGAATGAGCACAGGACTTTGCTGGGTGGAGTCTGTGTGGTTAGGTATAGGTTGAGTAATACCTGTTCCTTGTCTCTCTAGTCTCACATTGTTGCACATGGTGCCAAATGAGATGGATCCCTGCTGTTCTCAAGACTGAAAAAGCAGGACACGATGGAAGGAGCAGCTTCGGACATGCATAAGTCAAGCAGCTGCCTCTTCCACAACCTTGTTGCATTGGCACTGGCTCTTTGGGCAGCCAGGGTACAGGTGCTTTTGTTCTGAATCCTTTTCTTGCCACCTTTTCCTTCTTCTGAGTCTGAAGACCTGTGTGCAGTGTGGAGAAGATGAAAGTTCTTGAGCTGAGCTGCAGAGTGCCTCCATGTACAAGGGAAGCCTGCTAGCTCCAGATATGTGGCCTTTAACACATTCAGTTCAGGTCTTCTTTCCAACCTGAACTGCAGAAGAAATTGGCCATGGGTTTTGTAGCCAAATTTCACCATTTCTATGTACAATGGCGCGTGTCGAGCTCTCTATGGATGTGGTTCCTTATGCTCTTCAGAGCAACAGGGCTGAATTCTTGCCCTTGCAGAAAGCAGTGCAATGATCCTAACTTAACCACTGTCCTGCTTATCAAGTAAGAGCTTGTGCATGATGATGCTCTTCTTACTGCTACCCTTTCTAGATGTTCAGCATTACAGAATGCAGGATATGCTGCCCAAGGAACATGGGCAGGATCAGAACCTTGTGCTGTGTCCTGCTTGAATAAAACAGGGAATTTCCCCACCCTGGGAAGCTTTTAAGCTTTGGTCTGAAGGGTGAAACATAAGTGGTTGTCAGAAATTTTGTCTGTCTGAAACACCTGCTGGAACAGGTAGCTGTGTTTATTTTAATGGATAAATACATACATTCACTATTTTTATTCATTTTGCTTTGTGTACATGCATAAATGTGGAAACATACATATGTATGTTCCATATCACACAAATATACACAATCTGTAATATACGTGAACACAATGCAGCATTAAATCAGGGGCTTTTGCTTCTCCTAATTACCTAATTATATTGATTTTTTTACATTCTGTACATCTTGGTTTTATCTGAACTTTACAGAAGGTGTAAGCAATACACATCTTGTCACATCCCATTTTCACACTAGCGCTGTTGCCGTATGAACCATTGCTAGAAATAAAACACGACTAGAATAGTCAGCCATCTGTCTGGAAAGCACATGCGGTCCCAGATGGCAGTTTCTCTCCTGCTCACTGGTAGCAAAGCCCTTCGTCTAAGGAACGCAGCAGAAATGTGTAACAATTCAGTGGGGATATGTATCATGTGCAACCCTCCCCCAGGCTGGGGCCAAGGGCCCTCCAGCAATGGAAAAGGAGGGAATCTTTGAGCACTGAGTCCATCCCTAAGGGGGGCAGGTGTTTGCCTCCTGATGAGCAGAGAGATCAGTATCCAGAGCTAGCTAACACCACAGCAAGCCCCTGTGCTGCTCAGCTCCATATGAATGAGGTTCCTCAGCCCGTCTGTCTATGCGTGAATATTCCTTTGCAAGGCTGTGGTGGGGAGCAGACTGAAGAGTCAGCAGGACCCTGGTAGATGAAGCTGGAGGGAGATGAAAGGCCATGAGCTGTTCTCCCTAGCATTGCGAGACCATTCATCTGTCTCTATCGGACAGCTGGATGCTTGGTTTGCACATAGCTTGGCCACCAAGATCTGACACTTAGCAACCTCAAAGGCTCTCAAGCTACCTTCACAACCAGTGTCCCTCAACCAAGGAGTTCCTTTGTACTGTTCAGAACAATTGCAGTGTGGTGTTGCTGCTTGCCCATAGTTGGTGCCACTTGTGAAAAGACAGCATGGGAATGTCTTTTCTGCCAGTGGAGGTGAATGGGTGGTGGAGCACCTCTAGTTAGCAAAGCATGGTCATTTCTGTTTGGCTCAGTCTCAAGGGTTGCTTTCACTGATCAAAATGAGTGGAAAAAGCCCAAGAATGTGAAAAGCACCAAAGTCTCAGAGTGACTCAGTGAGAATGCAGCTTCATCATCCTTTGAACTTTTTGCCCCTTCATGCAATTTTGAATCTGGCCTGCAGGAGGGATAAAGGATAACAGAGCAGGTTTCTGCCCAACTGAGGAATATGGATGAAATAATCACAGAAAGAATGACAGTACTCTGTGCCTTTGGGAGAGGCAGCCAAAGCCACCAGCCTGTGGCTCTCACTCCTGCCTTCAGAAGTGCTGAACAGTGGTCCTGTGAAACAGTGCTGAATTTTCTTATCTCCTGATCATTTTGCTTGGCAAAAACGTATTCTTTGTGGGTTCTGGTTTTCTGGAATATCTTTCAAGCCTGTCTCCATTCCCGGAAAAGTCTTTATAACATCTACTGACACCTTAACCTCATGATACCTTTCCCTATGTGCTGTTTTTCTGCTGGGAGACTCATCGATGTGGTGGTGTACTGCAGAGGCTAGCATGAGTCCTTTTGTACAGGACGAAGCTGCTGTGTGGGCTCTGAAACCTGCAGGAGAAAGCAGATTTTTGCTTCAAAACCTGTCCTGTGCTGGGATGTTCTCTGTCTGGAGATCAACCAGCTGTTTGCTCTCGGTGCTGAGCGAGGGTTCGCAAGGAGCCCTGTCACCTCAGTGGTACAGCAATGCTGGTGTGTACAGGAGGTGTAACAAGTTCTGTGGTCCTTTAATGCAATACTTCCTTCTGCAGGGCCTTTGCGGGAGCACCAGAGATGCCCACCCTGTGCCGCCACAGAAGACTGCAGCAACCGGAGCTGACAGTTCCCAAGCTATTCCCTTTGCACTCACACCTTCAGGAGGAAAGACAGAGCACATCAAGAAAACGTCCTGCTGGGACTGGTCAAATGGTTAGATTGTTTTGGAGTCGGGAGGAAAACAACTGCTCCTTCCCTCCTGTCGGAAATTATTTTGCCTTGGCCCAGCCTTTGCAAAATGGAATTAGCAAGCCTTGCTGAGCATTGGGAGCTGGCGGAAGCCATCACCCAGCCAATTCATCATAATGGGAGCCTGGTATCTAAGAAGCAGGTAGTAAATGCACTAAGTGTCCACCTTTTAACTTGCCTGCGTGCCTCCTCCCAGAGGCAAACCCTGGGCTGCAGCTGCTGACGAGGAGATATCACCGTGCCTGATAAGCAGATGATGTCAGGCCTGCTGGAGCGATAGCTGTCTGGCTTTTCTCTTGGCACAGGCATGGCAGGGGGGAGCACAAGCTCTGCAGGGCAAGGTGTGGGGAGGGGGAAGCAGGTTGAGGCATGAAAGCCTAATCCTATGTAAATCAGCCCTGTCTGATTTCTACAAGTCACACAGCAGGTTGTGATAGGGAACAACACATTGAGCTTCACTTTGTCATGAAAAACTTCACATCTTTTGGTGGAGGTGCTAAAATATGATCTTTTCAGTTTTCTTTTAAGGGCATGGAGTGATGGACAAAGGACAGCCAAAGGGAGATGCTTAGGAAGTACAAGAGGATGTTGCATAGAGTATAGGGTGATGCTATGAGAAAACACCTGTGGGGCATACTATGCTACCAGGACCTGGGCCTAGGCATGGGGTCGGAGAAGCTCAAGGGAAGTCTGTGTCCCCAGGAACTGCCCATTCCACCTCCACTGCTGTGCTGCAGTGGGTGGCTGTTCTTGCTGGAGGGCATGGGTGGGGAGATGTGAGCCTGGAGGAGGTGAAAAGTCCAGAGGAGCAGATCCTTCTCTGACCTCAGGGAATGCAGATCCCAAGTGTCAGTCAATGGGGACACATGGACTTGGAAGGGCTTTTGATGGCATTAGGCAGCGGGGACTAGGCCACCAGAGCAATCTCTCTGCTGGGACTGGGAACAATCCTCTCTGAAGGAGAATACAGAATTACATCCTCAAAGTAAGAAGGACTTGCAAAGACATGAGCTCTGGGACCACCACCTGTGATTGACAGCTTTGTGCACTGTCAATCTTCCATCCTTGCTGGGGCTCTTCCCAGGACACCCACAGAACATGGAGAATGCTGCTCTCCTCAGTCTCTGCTGGTCCTGCCCATCCAGGCTCTAAGGAGGTCGTTATCGCAGAGCCCTGCTCAGCAAAGCAGGGAAGCCCATCCCTATTTGTCACTGAGCGTCAGGGCCTTGGAGGTGAATCAGATGCACTGTATTAATAGATCTAATCATGGCAAGCCTTGGTCGTGCTGTATGTAACAATCTGTTTCCTAGCTGACAGCGTGCTTGCTGCAAGCAGGAGGGAGAGACGGAGGAAGAAACATTGCCCGTCTGCAGCTCCGTGGGGCAGGACCTTGGAGGTGGCTGAGTGGAGTAGCTTTTCACATCTTGGGTGGGTGAAATCCTCGTCTCTAAACCAGGCAGGCTTTGGTTTTTGGAGAACTTCCCGTTCCTTCAGGATAGGGGTTTGTTTCTCTTTTTCTTGGGTACCCTTGAAAAAGAGGTCTGCTGCTCCTTTTAGATTGCTCGCAGCCCCTTATTTTGCATCTGTCTTCCTTGCTAGTGCTGGTAGTTTGTGCTGCTGCTAGAGCTTTCAGACCTGCCTGAGATCAATAGGGGAGCACTTGCTGGCATCATATTAACTGAGTCTTATGCTGAGAGCCCTTGTGCTATTGATTGCAACAGTAACTTCAGCTGGAATTTGGGAAGCACTTACTTGAAGTCTAAAAAATGAGAAGAAAGCAGAACACTGGGTGATTGGATTGACTTCATTTCCAGCGGATTACACTGTAATAATTGTGTATGTCCAGTCTGCTTTCATTACTTGTCCCTCTAATAAAAGTACCAGGAATGCTTTCAAATTTCAATATGCAAGATTACAGGGCTTGCTTGGAGCAAGCACAAGAGTACACTGGACGGGAGCAATATGAAAGACTTTATCTTAATAACCGGCAGAAGATACCCACTCACCCTGCTGTCTGCCCCATTCACATCCTTTTCTTTGCTTTCCTTCCTCTAAAAAAAGGAAACAAAAATGCCAATTACTGACTGAGAACATGAATTTTTCATTGACCTCCTGTAATTCCCCACAAAGCTGAGGAGCCTGGAAGGTAATGAAATGAGATTTCTTCAAAGAACAAATGAATGAGAGAAGATGACTGCCTGAACCGAAAGCCCGATGAGATGAGGCCGTTATCAAGGGCCTGTCTTTGGGGTGAAGGAAGGACAGAGATGCTCTGGGGTCAGGAAGGATAAGAAGAGGTGACTGGAGGCTCATCACCTCTTTGCTTTTCCTCCCAGCCCAGGGGTAGCCCTCTCTCTAAGCAGCTGCTCAGACTTTGGGATGGTGTGAGATGCCCTGAAGGCTTGGGGCAACTTTAGCATGAGTGTCCAGGGCTGCTGTTGCTTTTTTTTTTTTTTTTTTTTCCCCCTGTTGTACAGCCTTCCACTATTGCTCTTGGTGTGGGGTGAAGTATCCTGAGTGCACCCCGGCTGAGGCTGTCAAATGTCTTGGCTTGTTTTGCAGAGCACTTTCCAGAAGGGCCCAGCTTGCTCATGGCCCTGGGCTTGCTGGGGTCTTGCCACCATAGTGCAGCTTTCTAGGACTTTTGTTGTTTTTAATATGCTGCTTTGAAACAACCCAGCAAAACCTGCTCTCAAACTCATTTATTATTTTTTATAAAGGCTCCCCCCCCCCCCCCCCC
>VZZY01016907.1:61346-222398 GCA_013400335.1 Eurystomus gularis
AAGATGCTGTCAAATTGCACTTCTTAAGATTCATGGTGGATCTCCTCCGCCTGACTCTATTACCCAATTTAAATACACAACAGCAAGAGGGGCTGAATGCCACTATGTTAACACAGTGCCAGAGACCTCCGTGAGGTTGTTTGTTAAAAGCAAATTGTACCTGTTAAGGGGCTGGGAAGGGGAGCACAGCTGCTGTTAACTGCTTTACCAAATTGACTCTGACTCATTCGTTTCAAATGAAAATTGAAATGCTTTTGACTTCTTCTTTTTCTTCTTTTTTTTTTTTTTCATCCTTCCAGTGGCAAATTTGCTTTACTTAACGCTAAGTGGGGATCATTTCTTGTGATTACTGAAAAATGCATCATAACTTTTGATTACGCTGCTATTAAGGATGCAGAATGGCAATTGCTGCTGCTTGCAGAGAGGGAGAGAGAGGAAACACTGCTGGGAGAGCTGGTGTAACCCTTTGCTGTGCCGAGCACTGTGGGGAAGGGGTAACCGCTGCTGGTCTGGAGCCACAGGCTGGTAGGGCAGGACCTAGGGGTTAAATTCAGGCTGGGTCCAAGTGTGCATGAATACAGATGACCTCAGTGGGATGAAGTGAGGGCTAGAGCATCGCTTAACTGCCATGGCTTCCCAGGAGTTTGCCTTTTCCAGGGGCCGATGATGCTCTCTTTAAATGAAAACACCTTAGGAATATGGGCTGTTGTTTGAAAAAGGGAACGTTTTGGGGAATGGAGATGGAGTGCACCTAGCAGCAGCTTAAGGGACACACATCGCAGGGTTGTAGAGACCCTTCAGTGGGATGGAATTTTCTGGCAGGGGGATTCAGATTTACAGGGTGGGGGGGAATGGGGAGAATGGTGTAGACAGCCTGTGAGTTGCAGCAGGAGAGGGATTGTGGAGCACTCAAAGACATTGCCTACAGTGCTGGGGAAACTGAGGCAGGGAGAAGAAGGTGGGAGGATGAATTGCTTTACATCACATGGTGTTTTTCATGCAGGGATTTCTTGTCTTTAGGGAGCACTTGCTCTGCCATAGGGAATATTTGCCCTCCCATGTATGTGAAGATCCCCAGAGTCTGAGTGGAGCACAGGGAGGTGATGGAGTATCTGAAATGCTGTGTTGGAACCAGTTAGCCCTGCTCCTGGGGCAGCTGGGCTGCAGAGCGGCAGCAAAGGCTTGGCTTCAAGATAAGCGCCACTGAAGCTGATAGTAATACTCTCTTGGATGGGGAAAATTCTCTGGGTCACTGCAGAGAGCCGTTTCCAGGCTTAGGAAAGGTGTAATCAGTGTTTTACTCCTGCTACTCAGTATGGTTGGCTATAACCAGAGCATGTGTGGAGTGGTGTAAACCTGGATGCATTCAGCATTGTGCAGGATTTGGGCAGTTGCCTGACCTGGGGGTTGAGGAAAGGAGGGGAGGTACTGACTTTGCAGGTCAGCCTACAGACAGCCCATCAGAGGGGCCACCAGGAGTCAGGCAGTGAGTCTTGGCAGCTGGTCACTTTGACACTTGCTCCTTTGCAGCCTCTTTCCTTGGTTCGCTATTTTTACTCCCATGGCACCAGCAGACCTTTGTGGCTGCTTTAGCCCAGTTTTTCCACTGTGAACTACGTTTCCCAGAGTTCCTACTCTTAAAGGACTGAAGTGCTGTAACAGGCAGTGCCGAGCTGCCTCTGACAGCCACAACAAGAACCAGGAATGTTGGAAGTGAGGCTGCCCTTAAGTAAATAAAAACCACAGAAGAGCAGCAGTAGCAGACATTTTGCAAGAGGTTTGGAAGATGAGGCTCCCTTAAGAATAAGGGAAGGAAGCCTTTCTTTCTGCTGCAGTCCTTGTTGCTCTGTGGAATGCTGTGGCCAGCTGCAAACAGCTGGCTCTCATGCCTTGGAGTACCAGAGTTAGTGGGAGCGAGAGCACAGGCTGTATTACCGGGGTTGTTTTACGTGAGCCCTGGGAGGCTCTGGGCATACTTGGGAAGAGGTTTCTGTCCCAGCTATACTTGCTTGTAAGCCTCCTAAAAACAGGAGCAGCGCTTTGCTAATGTCGTGGGGCTGGGAAAGTTAGAGGTGCATCAAGGACGGAAATGTGTGAATGATGTAACAGCCACAAGTATTGATGAGACAGCCAGTGCCCTCCGTGGAGAATTATGAGTTCTGCTTTTCCTTCCTCCTGTCTGTGCACCAAACTGAGCCAGATAGCAGAAGAGACTTGGCTGGGCTATTCAGTGAAATCTGGTTACGGGAAGGGGCCTGGTTAGAAAGCATCAGCAGCTGTGCAATTGGATTTCTTGGCTATAAAGCTCTCAAGGGATCATGCCTTTACCAGCTCACCGCTGTGCCCATCCCCAGCAGGAGGGGACCTAAACTAGTCCTTGCAGCCCACCCACCTGCCACCTTGAGCATGGACAAGTAGGGGTTGTTTTTGGCTTGGGAGAACAGGGATCCTTGTGGCCAGAGGCTGTGGCTTGGCAATGCACTGAAGGTCAACCAGTGGCAGCATTTCCAGAAGCATATACGTGTGTGCATACTTAAAGATATACATGTATATATGTGTATGTAGATATATATATATATATATAAAATTTTTTTTTTTTCCTGGCAGCTGAGATAAAAGGGATATAATGAAAATGTAAACGAAAAACTTTACACCAGGCATGGCCTGACAGAGGGAAGATTGATATCCCATGATGCTTTGTCTTGATGAGACAATGAAAAATAACCACCACGGCAGCTGTGTCAATATCAGACTTGGTAATGCACCACTAGCTGTGGGTTTTTATTTAATCCGCTTTGCTTTAAGATGATAACGGTTGTTACTTTTCAATGCCTGTCTGTCAGCACCCTGGCATTGCAATATTCCTCCGCAGCTTTGCGAGCGGGTTTCATTTATTTTAAAATACCATTTCACACACTGCTGACTTTTAACAGTGTTCCATGTGAGTTTGGGAGATTGAATAGTGACAGAAACAACACTTTTTATGAGAATACAGAATATTAAAAATGGGGCACAATATACAGATGGCAGTTTTCACTACAGCTTGTTTTTTTCCCCCCAACCTGCTTCTGCTACTCAGCTTCCCACTGAATGCATTTGTAGTAACACCATAAATGTCACTTTCGCTGACTGCCTTTTGGCATTTTATTTAAATGGGAATTCGGCTCTTGCTGCTGCCGCCCCTGCATTGAGCTCGTGTTTTGCAGGAGTGCTGCTGTGCACGGTCCTCCTGCATCCAGTGCGTTTTCGATCAGCTCGGATCCGGGGGCTGCCAAAATAGCAACCCCAGCTGTGGCAGAGAGATGGTGTGTGCATCTGTGTGTACACACCTGTGTATCTCTGGGAGGATTGGGAAGGTCACTGAAAGCCATCCAAGATCGGTTTCTGCTTGGTGAAATACTTTTTCTTTCTGCTTGGCTTCTCTAAGACTCTCATCTTGCCAGCAAAATGCAAAATCATTTGCTGCTGTGATGGCACCAAGAGGCAGATGATATCTGGAGTTAGTAACTCTTGGTTTTAACTCCTGGGGCTCTTTTGGCTGCTTTCCACCTAAAATCTGGTGGTTTGCTCTAGCTCTGTTGCTGTGCTGTTGAAGGAGCCCAGTCCCCTCCAGGTTTCCTGGGGAAAATAGCAGTAAAGGCATCCTACAAGGTGATACAGTCACACAACACATCCCTCTGTGGGCCTGGCTGGTGATCCTATAGCTGTGTAGATCTCAAAAGCTTGGTGTATGAAGAAGAGCGATGGGTGACAGTCCTGATCTGTCTCCTGTCACAGGGCTGGAGACAGCTGCTGGTCTGCAAGTGCTTTCCTGCAAGTGCTTCCTTTTTCTAGACTGAAGAGCAACAGAGAAGGGGGTAAACTGAGGACTTGCTTTGATTTGTCCTCCAAAATGTTTGTGTTTCAGGATGGCTGGACACGAGCAGCCTTCCTCATTGGGAACAGACAGTAATTTTGCTGACTTTTACCCTGTTGTGGCCCCTGAGGGAAGAGTGTGTGAACCACTGCTTTTGCACTGGATGCTATGTCTCACCTCAAGCAGCCCTGCTCCCTCCCTCTCCTGCACACATTTCTTGGGCTGTGATCCTGTAAACGCAGGACTCTACACCTAGTGCTATACACATCTCCTGTCAAAACAGAACTCCTTCTGTGTGGGGAGGAAAAGCTGGTGCAACCCTTGTACTTGTATTTCTTGTCCCTGTTCCCACTGCTAACCACCCTGTTGATGGTCTACTCTGTGATAACTTGCTGTCCTCTCTAAACACAGCTGTGGGAGAGGTGGGTTGCACTCCTGTCTTCATCTTCTAATTCTCCAAGACACCAAAGTGTTTTTAAAGGCATGTCATTGCCTGATTCCCTGTGTTCTTTGCATACCTTTGGAAATGTCTAAGCCTCTGCTAATCTAGGCTGGAACAGTTTGACTGAGTTGTAGGGGATGAATGTGGCAGAGCCAGGAATCCTGCAGCCTGGTGGACAGAAAAAATGGGTTTGTTTGAAAATAGAAGTATTTATTTTGCTTAACATGGGAAAGAAGATTATGTTAAAAAAAAAAGGGGGGTCTTTATTTGTAATTTTGAGGCAATGGCTTGTTACAGTGAAATATTTCTTTATTTCCTACCCTATAGCAGTCCTTGACATCACCAAATGTTTTGGAAAGTGATAGATGTGGGATTTTTACTCTCATCTCTGTAAAACGCTTTTATTTTAATCTTTGAGCTGGAGGTTCATTGTACAGGTATACAAGGAGATAATATAAAATATAATGACCTAAAACAATGTTGTTCCATTCTCCCTGTAATATTTTTGCTGTTGGAAGTTCTTTTACTGCAGGACTAAGTGCACCTGCATACCTTGAGCCCTTCTGGGAGGATGGAAATTTGTCCTTTTCTATTCTACTGGGACAAAGCTGCTATTTCTGGCTTGGTGGGTTGCAATAGCATCAGACTTACAAGTGGTGATATTTTAATGTACATAAAGCTGTTTTCCAGTGCAGGCTGAATCTTCTCCCCTCTTGGCCCCAAGGGAGCGCGTAGCAGGGGGTGGGAGGAGCAGGATGAGCCATTACTGAACAGGTTGACTTTTTGAAGAAAATGTGAGCTGCCTGAAAATGCTCCTACATGTGCAATGTTCCAGACAATCCTGGGAGATGGATGAGCAGCCAGAGTGCAGGTGAGGCAGGCAGAGGCACAGGAGAAAATGTTGCTTTTTGTGTCTCTGTCCCAACAGGAATAATTTCCACATAAATAGCACCTATCTGTTATTTAACACTTAAATCATCAAAGTGTCCATCAGCAACAGGGCTCTTTTGTGCTGGGTGCTCCACAAATATAAAAGTGTGCATATGGGGAAGTGTGGAGATGGTTTATGGCTCCTGTTTTAGGGCAAGGGGATGGTGCAGGTGACCTCTTCAGAGCCCTTACACCCCCATTATCTATTCATCATCTATTATAACTCTCTCTTGTTGCGCAAAGCTGATCCTACATTTCATCGGGTAGGAGCCTGGCGCACACAAATCAGATCTATGGGTTGGATTCCTAGAGCTAACTTGAGAAAGCTAAACTTTTCTCTGGGTTTCTAGGTAAAAATCACTCAGCTGCACTTGCGGATGTGTTGTGTAAGTCAATAGTAATGCTCTATTTGTGTGATCCATCAGAAAAAAAAAAAAGTCTACCTTTAGCCTGATCCTTTCTGGGCTCTTGGATGTGAGGTAAGATGGATAACAGGGAAAACAGTCTTTGTTATAAGACTGATGCCAGCTCTGCAGGTTTTGGTCCTACTCTAGCATTTCCTAAAAATGTTACTTTCCTGTTTCCCAGAGTCACAGTGTTTGCATAGTGCAAATGGTTGCCAGTGTGAATTTAGTGGTTCCTCAGTCTTACCTGGCATGGCTGTACCAGGGGACAGTTCAGAAGTCCAGCATGCCATGTGTACTGTAGGACTTGCTCCTCACAGCTCAGCAGAGCAGCTCCTTGAACAAGCAGAATGGATTAACTTATTTGAGATAAAGAAAAGAGGTTCCTTAACATCCCCCTCCCTCTAAAAATTTGTTTTCTGTGGGGCTGGGCAGTGGCACTGCAGGTGAAACAAATGGGGAACTGTGCTGGGTAAGGAGGTGTTGTTAAGGTTGGGTGAATTATAGTGATGGGTTGCAGCTGTGTCTCAACTGTGCACCTAAGGAATGTGTCTTTCCAGTGAGGGACTTGAAACCTGTTTCTTAGCTCCCAGTGTGGCATTTTTTGAGCATCGGGGAAGCAGGAGGAGCACCGAACAACAAGGTTTTCTAGGACCAAGGAGAAGGGATGTTAAGGCATCTCCTGGTTTGAGCTCTCTCCATTGGTAGGTGCAACTTATCTGTGAGAGGTGGTTGTAAGGCCTTCCCTGTATCTTGCAGATAAACACAGTTTTGCGTGTTTTGCTTGCTGTGCAGAGGACCTATTGCATATCTGAGGGTGCTTGTTTTCCCTGGAGGAGCCATGGTAGGGAGTTTGTCCCTTTGCATTATTTCTTCAGCAGGAGGCATTTTTTTTTTAGCACAAAACTATGGGTGTTATGGTGGGAGGTTGGGATTTCTGGCAAAATGGGGCTCAGCATGCCTTTCTGCCTGGACTGCTGTGCTTGGGGGTACTGCTGAGTCTTCTCAGAGTGATAGTAATATCTGCTTTTTTTGAAGATGATGATGAAGCTCCTGCTGGCTGAGGTGGGTGCAGAGTTAGGCTCTCAGGGCAGTAGACTTGGATGTAACTGGTCTCCACTAACTTGGGTGGTGAGGTAGTATCTGGGGAGACAGTGGTATGTGAAAGAGTGACCTGTGTTATTACTCAGAGCTGCAGGGGCCAGGAGGTTAATTCAGTATGCACATAGGAGGAGATCTAGGATGGAATGTGATTCTTCCCTGATCCCAAGATGGGACCTGTTCTGGGCTTTCTGGGACAGGAAATTCCAGGCCAGGTGCAGCAATTGCTAATTTTCCATCTCTCCCTTACTTGCACCCCCTAATTTTGCTTGGGCTATGTAGACTATAGTTGCCAAGCATTGTGCAAGGGTGGCAGAGTTGGGAGGAGAGCACTGAGTGACTTGTGGGTGGTCAGTGGGTTGGATGGGTGGGATTAACCCTACTCTGCCAGTTTCCTTGCATTGCGTTTGCCAGGTGGAGGAACGGTAGGTACCTGTGCAACAAATCCCCAGCTCTGAAGGATTGTCAGATCACCTGCACTAGATAGTCCCTCCACCACATATTCCTTCTCCAACCTCCCACAGAAAACTCCACACTGACTGCCACGACTATAATGTGTAGACAAAGGCAACCTGCAAGAGTCCTCAGCTGTGTGCAGGGGTTACTAGCTCTGTGCAGAGCCCTGAATACCACTGGGAGTTTCCAGCACTTCCATCTTCTGTTGCAATGCTGCTGTTATTATGGATACTAATATCGGTACCTGGTAACTCTTTCGTGGCCGTTGCTGTTTCAGAGGCTATTAAGCTTGCAGACGAACAGTTCTTTGTCTAAGTTAGCGCTTAATCTTTCACATGACAGTATCTTTACAGCTTATACCCATCTGGAGTCTGAGTCAAAATCAGATTCGCTTTTCGTTAAAACTGCAGATTTGGAGAATTACACTGTGTCAGCAGGGGAGGGGGGAGAGGTTTTTGGTAAGATGATGAAGGAGATGTGGATACAAAATGGCACCATTAAATCTTTGTCAGGGGATCTTAGGAGGGATAATGTCTTGCTACATTAAAAAAAAAAAAAAACCAAAATGGAGATAATGGACATTTGTGCGAAAGCAAATGATACATGATTTTTGAGCATGCTGGAATTTTCCCCGGGTAATGGGCTACTTGTTCAGATGTCTTCTTTTAAGTTCATTAGCTTTGTTCCACCCTCCACTAGGTATTTTAATATATATTCTAAAACACTACTTGCATTACATTTCTATCCCTGTGTTTCAAGATATTGTCTGGACAGCGTTAGTTACCCTTGTATTATCTCTTGCTTGAGATCTGAGTATTAATATGATTTGGAGGATGTGAAATACAGGTTCCCATATTTTCTATGCTGCTCTACTGTAGAGCTAGGAAATTACTAACTTGACACCTTCCGTTTGTCTCTGGGTTTTCAGTAGTGTGATGCTCCCTGCCAAACAGGGGTGAGTTATAGATGGGAACTGTTGGGGTTTTAATCTTGGATGCTGCGTGCTGTAGGCAGAGTTTTCAAAGGGCTCTGATCCTGTATTTCTGATGAGAGTTTTGCTGTTGAAGTAGGGTTGTGCTGGAGAAATACACCCCCCAGGCTATCCTTAGACTTCTAAGTCTTTCTTTCTTTCTCTCCAAATGTTCTTTTTTTCTTTCTTTCGCTCTCTCATGCCCTCTGATCCTCCAGTTGCCCCCCCACCCACTCCCCGAAGCTGCATGCTGGAAACCGCAGTGGTGCTCCTGGAAGGAAATGTCTGTGTTTGCTCCGTGCATGAAACTGCAGGGATGCAGAGATGGGATGGCACTGGAAGGGCATTAAGCAGTGGAAGATTGCAAACAGTTCCTAAGTGTGAATAATTCCTCCTCTCCTTTGTGGTTTCTTTTTTTTCTAGCTTGACTATTTTCAGATTACTTTAAAAAACAAAACAAAACTCTCCTGAAATACTGGGGTTTATAATCCCACTTGATTTCTTCATCACTCATGAATCTTCTCTGTCTTCATTGGTTTTGCTGTCTATTTTAATTTCTGTTAATGTGAAGAATTTCTAAATGGTATTGCAAGGTCTTAATTTTTTTCTTGCATGCCACTATTTATATTGGAAGACAACTTGTAAAATGTGGTGTGAAAATACCCTCATATTTTCTAGTTATGCTATATCTGTCTTTTGCTGTGGTGACCCTCTGACCAAATAATATCCTCAGCCACTTAGATATCCTCATTATAACCATTAGGTTAAGTGCAGAGGACAAAATGTATATACTGCACCTTACCTTTCTAATCAGAATGGAGAATTTAGATTTGTACCATCTCTTTTTTTTTTTTTTTTTTTTTTTTTAATGGCAAGCAATTCAGTTTCTTGGATGAGGTAGTTAATTGGTTCTTTATTGTCTATTGCCTCAGCAAAGCTTTTTTTACTTTTTGTGAAAACGTCTTATCCTCTTCTGTCAGTGTTATCTTTTTTGTAGAGAAAGTGTGGAAAAAAGTCAACAAAATAAATTTTTTTTTGTGGGGATTTTGATTAAAAAATCACTTTTTCCAGCGCAATGAAAAATCCTGATGATCAAGGGTGTGTAAATGAATCTGAAACTCCAGCTGAGCTCTGAGTCATGACAAGTCCTAAGGTGAGGAGAGGGGCCATGGGTGTTATACAGGGAGTCAAATTTAAGGAAAAATCCATTTGAGACTTTTTCCATGTGTTTGCTTGCTGGTTTCATGACTTCACAGCCACAGAGGTTAGAAACTTGTAATTATCCTTTAGCACAATTATGATGATTCTCATGTGATCGCTTGCCACTAGCAGCTGAAACTTACAATATTTTTAGGAGCTTTTTTACAAAACAAGGAAATAATGAGGATTTGGGAATACTGCATTAGGTGCCTGAACTTTATCTTTTTGGAAGTACTGGGGAACTGCCTGTTTCATGGATTTGACCTGGGGTGCCAGGTGAGTAAGAGGGCTCAGACATTTGTATACTTGCTGCAAAGTGAGCTGTTTTCTACTAAAATATGAACTACAGAGTCACACTGTATGCTTAGATGTGGAGCACGGTGTGTTGGTTGTCTTAAGAAAAATATTGTAAGCAGGGAGCTGCAGTCAGATGTGCTGAACGTGCTCCAATGTTGCTGCAATGCTGGGCAACTGAAAGCAGGCATGGACATGCCAGTTAGTGAGCGTGATCCCAGTTTAATGCCTGAACACCGACCTTGTAACTAGAGTTTGCAAAAAATCCCTCTGATTTTCTCTGGGTGAAGGAGGAGGGTTTCAAGTGTTGAAGTGCCTGTTTGATTGAGAAGGTGGCACTGGGGACACTGGTTCATTATGGACTGTTGAGGGCAGGAAATGCTGGGGCTGCACTTTCACCTTTTGGAGTAGAGGTTTTTTTCCTTTCTAATCAAACTGAGGCCATCCAGGTCTACTCTGAGCTGTGGGCACCAGCCTTGAGAAACTTACTCCTTGTGGGCTGCTCATTTTGGGGAGGACGGAGGCCTGACATCTCTCTCCTGGGAGATATGGTGGAAAGGTCATGTGAAAACAGGGAGAACTACATTTGCTCTGCTAAGTAGTCAATTGGTGTGTTAGCACTCCTGTGTTCGTTTAGCATGGGTGTTTATTGATGTTGAATGTAGCCCTTCAAAGTCTGTTCCAGTATTAACTTTTTGGAAAGAGTTGCATTTGGGTTCCTGCAAACACAGACACCATGGTGAAAATATGGGGAGTTCTCAAAAAAATTAATTCAAGTACTGAAAGGACTTAGTTTGTTAAGTGTCTAAGTATTGGTGCTGTGGATGTTATGAGTCATTGTAACATAATAAGTTTATCTTAGTACTTGTTATTTTATTAGTTTTATTAAAGTGACAATGGGATTGGCGTAAGATAGGGAGAATCACTGCATGGTGTTATTTTACAGAGAAATAGTGTAGGATGAAGTGTATTGTAAAGCATCTGTGTTCTGGGGCAGGTTTTGAGGAGGACAGTGTGATGAGGGGAGTAGGCAGGGGAAGAAATCTTGGAGGGGGCCAAAAGCATTGGCAGAAGGAACCTGCTCAGGTGGGCTGCCAGCAGGAGTGGAGATTCTTGATCATCCTTGTGCCCTGGGCTGGCCCTAATATGCAAGGGAGTCTGATGTCCTCCCATGCTGCTGGAGAAGTGTCCCTGTAGCTGTGGGCAGGTCTGAGCCTCACAAGGGAGCAGCTATGACATGCAGAGGACCTGCCTTCCAGCCAGACTGCTTCCTATGCGGCCTCTATAGGAACTTCTCTTTGCACATGTAAGCCCGGGGTGGAGAAGCTGGTTCGCAGTCATTCTTAGCCCTGCAGGGAGCTATGAACACTTATGTTAGCTGTGCTTACAGCACGTTATTCCTTAGCTCTGCACTTACACAGCAGCACTAAGCACCTGCTAATGCTCTGGAGGATTTTTAACCATCCATAGCTTGATTAAAAACAAACTGAGCCAGATAGGCAAGGAAAATGTGGCTGTAGTCACAGGAAATCTGCATACCTCTAGCTAGATGTGGGTGACCATAAGTGGGTGTTTTGTATCCAAGCAAGCTCCTGGTGATAACGTCACATTTGCTACCTGTGATTGTCATTGTCGGAACTGGATAGGGCAAATGCTCCCTCCAGGCATTAAAAATTTCCTTGCTGCTTTATATAGAGATTAAACAAAAGCAAGGGATGTGTTTCCTGATCACAGGCAAGTCCCCCTGATTTACAGCCATGCAGGCAAGTGCAGAGCCACTTACACTTGGAGAGCAATTTATAGAAGGAACACAACGGCAACAAAACAGCTTTGGACTCTGCAAGGTGCTGATGAAATGCCTCCCTTGCTCTCTGTTCCCACTGGGATCTGCTCCCATAACTACTGTGTAAGTTGTTTGAAAATCCTACTGGCTCTGTTGAGGCTTAGGACCAGGTATATGCAAAGGGCTGGTGGCCCAGGCTCATAGGGAAAGGTTTTTTTTCACTGGAAATGCCCAGATGCTGGGTTCAACCTGCCCCTGGGCTGTGCTGAGATGGCAGGTGCTGGTGAGGCTGGGCTGGGGATGTTCCTCCCTGGGAAGAAGCCATCTGAATTGCATGCGAGGGCCAAGGCGAGAGAAGAGTGTCGTTCTAAGTAAATTGTCAGCCGCCTTTCTGTGTGTCCTCCCCTCGCTCCCGCTTTCTCCTCACCGACATATCAGCGATGTTTATTAAGAGATGACAAGTCTATCAGGCCTCATAAGCAGCCTTTCACAAGGAGGAGATCTTATATCCAGAGAGCATCATCAATCTTGTCTCTGCTCTGCTCTTCTGAGCAGCTGATAGCGAACAAGGCTCCATCCTCTTCCCCCCTCCTTCCCATCCCTTCCCCTCTCCTCCCCTCCACCAACCCTCTGCAGCACAGCAGGAGCCAGCTAAAGAGAGATTTGATTTGCATAAAGTGTTTCTGGTTAAAGAGAGGGAAGAAGCAGAGAGAAACCCAGCTTCTCTTGAAATGCAGTGCTGCTCTGGGAAGGCACCCCCCACTTCCTGGATCGGGGGGTGATCCAAGGGTGCACAGTGAAATGCACCCTGATCTGCTGCCCAGGCAGAAGGGTGGTTAATTCTGGGGGAATCGATGCTGAGTAAGGTCAGTGGATTAAGGCAGAGACTAGAAAATGCCCCTGCCCTGCTGAGGCTGATGCCGTGCCAGTGAGGGCAAGGGGTAGAAAGGAGGCTGTGGTTCCAGCTGTGCCCTCCTGAGCACGTATCACTGCTGCCCAAGGAAGGGCTGTGCAGACTTTTTGTGGCACATCGCTGCAGCTCAGCAGGCTCTGCTGAGGGCTGTGGCTGTAACTGGGGGCATAAGCTGATGGAGAAGGTATCCTGGGCAGGGCAAACATGTAGAGCAGACGTGCTGGCCTTTAGTGAGCAAGAGGAAGGGCCAAATCCAGGAAATAATGTGCAAGGGGTCAGAAATCCCATCTCAGAGCAGGAATCATTGCTTTTGTTTCTATTTTACAAAATCCATCCTGACTCATTATAAATAACTTTTTTGCATGTTTTCCACATTTCATGCTTGTGGTGAGCTGATGTGTCAGAAAACCAAGGTTACCTTTCCTTCCTGACAAAATTAAATTTCTAGTTCTTTCTCCTTCTCTCCCTGTTTTCTACTTCCTTTTTTTTTTCTTTTAAAAATTCCCTTCCTCTCCTCTGCTTTCATCTAAAGACCCTGACTGTTTAGGACAAGATTTTGTGGGCAGACCCAGCCCTGAAAACTAACGAAACGTTAAGAAAAGCCACCCAGTGCCTCTTTGCAATCCTCCTTCCACAGCTCTGCTTATGCTGGCAACACTTAGGTCTCTGGGGAGAAGATCTGGATTTACTTTTGGGAGCTTGTTAGATAGCGGTGAGCTTATTCAACAAAGATTTTTATTCCCTGGTGTTTCCAAGAGTTTTGCAGTGGTGTTTATGGCAGAGAGAGGGGGGCAAGTGATCTGTGGGGAAGTGGGTTTTAGCCTGTGGCAGCTCTGAGCAGAGCCCTGTATGTCCTCAACTCCCTACCTCCCATTGCAGGAGACAGCTACAAAATCACCTTTATCAAATATATATAATCCCACAACCAAGGATTTAGGCTATCAGCCTTGCAAGTGTGGGACAAATGTTGACATGCTGTGGTTAAAAATGTTGCTAAAACTTGCATATCTGATGTGCTTTATTTTTTTGAAACGAAAAGCTGTAGGCAGTGCCCCAGATAGAAGTAGGATGCACCTCACCACATTTTGCATAGACAGACAGTTTCTGTTTGAAGGTGTATCAGAAAAACTGGCAATTTCAAAGAGCTCCCATTAAAACTTTATGATGGGAAGTTGAACACAAACCTCACGGAATATTCAAAGCATTAAAACTAACCCTGCATGAAATTTCCCACCGATCCCTCTAGGAGGATGTGTACTTCCAGAGGAGGAGGCAGGAGTTTATGCTCCATTTTAAGACTCTTCCAGCATAACCCTGACCAGGATGGCAGCAGAACTGCCTGTGTTAACAGATCCTCATGGGACATTGCAGTGGAAAGAATTACAAGGCTTCCTTGGAGGCATTTGAAGTCTGATCTTGCTCCCTTGAGCTTGGTGGGAAATGTGTTAGTGACTCGAGCATGGCAAGAGCTGGGAGGTATGGGGAAGACTGTGTGGCTTGGCATATGTACCCTGTGTGTTGATGCTTGGACCCCAAACTGCCAAACCAATTTGGCTTGTATTGAAAAAAATGGCTGAGATGAAGAACTGGGAAGAGGAGAGGAGGCGGCAGAAAATGGCTCTCAACTGAGGACAGGCCTGTTAGGAAGGAAATGATTTGTTGTATTAATTATTTAGACATGAAGGGACAGCAGGAGTTGCACCAAGATCCATTTGACTCAGTCTGGTGTTCGTGATGGCTCCAGCACTGGGTGTTTTGGTGGAAGGTAGCAGAAACTGTAGAGCAGGTGGCTGTGGTGGTGACTTATTTCCATTCTTCTGTCTTTCAAAGGTCATTTGAAGCCCAAGGCTTTATGTCCCTTCCGAAGTCCTTTAGCATTATGATCAGGTGTCATGAAACTTACTGCCTCTAATATACCAACATTACCCTTTCAACACATACACATTCCCCTCCTGCCCTCTTCTTCAAAAGCAGGGAGCTGAACAGCCCAATTGTATCTTGATGTGCTACGGAGACACAACTGATACTGCCAGGTTTGGGTTTGTGAGGTCTGTAGCTTCCCCAGGGTAGCTCATAGCTCATTCCTGGTGGGAAGAGCTGGACTTGCTGCAGCCTTGCAGCATCATTTCACCAAGAGAGGTATGCTGTGTCCCTGGCTGGCTGCTCCATGGTGGCTTAGCCTGAGCCACCAACCAGGAGCACAGGAAGCACTGAGGGAAACTGTGTATTGCAAGTTCTCCATCACTATTGCACCTCTGTTTGATATGTATTCAAGCGGCCTCACATGCTTCATGTCCCTTCCCCTGCAGTAAATGGGCATGGAGCTTTTCTTACACTCGTGCAGGACTTGGCCATTTATGTGTGTCTCCCCACACCTTTGCTATGTGAGATATTTATTTTCCTGGGCCAGACCTTTGCTAGGAAGGGACCGAGGTGGCTGGAACAGATCATCTTCTGCTTTCTGGGTCTGTAGTTCATGTCCATGGCTGTTTCTATGTTAGACAAGCTTGGTGGCTCAGCCCTCCTTGGACAGCAATCCATCACAGAGGTTTCACAACCTCCATATGCAGGAAGGCAGGATGAGCAGCAAGCAGCTTGGGAGAATCATCAGCCAGGGCTGATGGGTGGATAGAGACAGAGTTCAAATCATTGATACTGCAAGCCCTTCAACAGGGTGCTGCTGTGCACTTGCGTTTCCCTTGCTCAAACTGGTGGCCTGAGGTTCATAAGGGTCATCACTGGGAAGGTGTTGAAGACGCCTGATATAAAACTGGGAAAGGGCAAGGCTGGGCTGTGAGCATGGTGGTAGGAAGTGGAGAGTGGGAAGGAAAGAGTTGCGATATACTTTTTTTGGTCTGTGGGCTCTGTGAAGGACACAAACAGGAGTGCTGGTTAGGTACTGAGGCCAGCACTGCAGGGCTTGGTAGTACAAGATGATCCAGGGTCTGTCCTTACAGCAACAGCCACACTCTGGCTGGGGGCTGAGCTGAGGACCTGCTTCTCCTCTAGCTGGAGTGACAACAGGCCAGTGTGGGCCAGATCCTGCCCTAAGGCTGGCATTTAATACACATGTCCTTGGGCAGAGGCTTGTCTGTCAGTTAAAAACTGTGCTTTGTTAGTCCCAAGGCACAGGAGGAGCTGTACCACACCAGCCAAGTTGTCTTACCCTGTGGACCTTGCCATCTCCATGCTGCTGCAAGTTCCTTTCCTTGGAAGCTCCATGGCAAGAGACTGTCCTGTGTTGTGGAAGGAGGCTCTGTGAGCCATGGTACCCGTGTGCAGCTGGGACCCAAATAGGCAAGGTCTGAGGAGCATATGTGGCTGTAGAGAGACCCTGAGTTTTGTGGTGACAGATTCTTGGGGCAAAATGTCTTTTTCCTTGGGAAGCACCACTGCTGCAGAAGTTGGTACAGCTTCCAAAGCTGTTCCCCAGCTACTGTGTGGAATCTTAGTTTTTGTCTTGCCTGTCATTAATGAGAAAGGGGTGAGAGTTTGCTCCATCACTTTATGTTAGCTCTAAAACACACATTGATTCAGGAGAAAGCCTCTTCCCGTATTAGAAATGCCACAGCAATGAGCAAGCCAACGTCATGGGTGGCTTTTGTTCAGTCTCTGAAGTTTGAGCTTAGCGTTGGGGCTCCAGCTTCAAACACCAGTGTGGCTGTGGTTGTGTGCCATGGCTGATGGTTCCCACAGCCATTAATGAGCTCGTGGGAGTGCTCCTTTCTCCTCTGAAATGCTGTGACTCATGTCTGACTGTGGAGAGGAGCAGCTGCAGCCTCCAGGAGAGCCCATAATGAGGCCAGGATCTCCAGCACGGGGCCTGCTTTCTGTCAGCTCTTGGAGGAGACCGCGGGTAATTACCTCTCCTGTCTGCTCTTCTCCGCTGCTGGCTTCGCTTCAGGTTCAAACACTCGCTGACAGGGAGAAGGGTTTTCAGATACATAATTTAAAATTCTGATGGCATGTTGTCAGGTCAACATGCTGCAACATGGGAAGAGATTTTACATCATAAGGACTCCAGTGTCACTTTTGGCTACGCTGCTCATCTGGTGCATTTCTACCTGTTTGAAGGGTACATGATGGGTGAATTTCTGGCTGCCTTTGGGTTCCCCTGCAGTGGGGTTATAGCTGTGTATTGCCTCTTCTTGTCAGATCTTTTGTGGTCGCCACCTCAGTCTGGTCTCATGTTGGGGATCACACAGGGTGCTTGAGTTAATTGTTCTGTGTTAGGCTGGATGAGCTGGAAATGGCAAGAGCATCTTGGAAAAAAGAAGGTTGAGAGGAAAGAAATCCAGGCTAGAGAACACTACAAAGTTCTGGAATTACCTGATGTTAGCACCTTTACAGTAGGGAAAACCTTTTATAAAGTTTCAATATGAAGTTTTATCAGGTTTTTTTTGTGTGTGTGCGTGTGCAAAACCTTGGCTTAGCGTTAAATCTGTGCTTTAATTGGCCTCTGTCTACAGTCTGTGGTTGCAGAGTTAGGTAAGCTATCCTTTGTTGTGCAAAGTATTATCAAGTGCCATCAGAGAGAAGGATCCTGGTTGTAAACTCTTCACCTTTATTGGTAGGACTGGGGAAGGACACTTTTCCCTGTAAACTTTGTCTTTCTCTCCTTGATGCAGCTCAATTTCCAGCACAGCCTTGCTAGAAAACAAGCTTAATCAAATAGCAGAGTCTGGCCGTGTTGTGGACCAAGAGAAATTGTTTCTGTTCTGTGTTGATCAACCAAGGACCTTTCTTTGGGATAACTGTGTCCTCTGTCCTTTCTTCTGGCCTGGAAGCGAGCAGTTCCTGGCTGTTCCAGTGTGACTTGAGCTGACCAGACCTTGGTAAAGGAATGGTGCAGACCTTCTGCAGAGAAGGAAGAGTCTTCTTGTAAACAGAGGCAGAAGTGCCTGAAACAGATGCATATTTTAAGCTAGGATGGGTCTCTGCGACTCATGAGCCAAGTGCAAGCGGGAGACAAAGGAGGAAGTGGTGGGGAGAGCGCAAAGGTTCAGCTCCTGTCTCGGTGGTTTACCCTGCATGGTGCCAGCCTCCTTCCTTATCTCTGCACAGTGTGCAGGACACCCACCACAGTACCTGGGTCCAGCTGCCTTCCTGGGACTCGGGGCGGCTGGATTGAAGTCAGGGGTGAACACACCTTCAGCAGACACACCTGCACCAAGCCAGGGTGGCAAGGCCTGCAGCGCTGGAGGTAAAACTGTCTCCAGCAGCAAGATCCCTGCACTGTCATGGATTTGGGGCTGTGGTTAGGAATGGAAGCAGGGCAGTGTCTCTGTCTGGAGTGAAGTGATGCTGAAACCCGATGGGGAGGAGCATGGCAGCTATAAACCACATGGCTGAAATTTGGGGGATGCTGTTTGGGTTTCCTAGGGTTGGGTCTTTTTTTTTTTTTCTTGCTTGCTTTTCTCCAGGACTATTATCCTTTCAGCCAGGAGGTGGCTCTGGAGCACGCTGTGGAGCTGGGCACAGCTCAGCGTGCAGTAGCCAAAGCGACAGGGAGAATCTGCGACCGTCACCAATTGGCGATGAAAGGCAGATGGCCTTTCTTCTAGCTTCCAGACGGGATGCGTGTGTGTCCTCTGACACACATATGCACAGGCAGCTTCAATGCATTTCCAAATGCTTCTGACACTGTGTGCTCTGATGCAATGTTTAGGAAGTGGGGAACATGCTTCTGGTGCTGGTAACAAGCTTGGCTCAGACTGTCCTTTGGGAGTGGGGATGACTCCAAACGCAGCATCATACCAGATGTAGACTGTTCTCAAGAGCTCCAGACCTGCAGAGAAAGTTGTTGTGTGAGGCAGCCGTTCTGAGCTGTCTTTGTGCTTGCCACAGTCCCCAGGGAGGATGCAGGACATGAGAGGCAAAGCAGGGAAAGCCTTGACAGAAGCAGCACCGAGGAGCATAGCTGCTATCTAGGAAGATATTAGCATGCCAGGCTTTGGAGTCTGTGCCAAAGCTTATGCCTGGGACATACAGGGCTGCCAAGCCTAAACGACTTGCTCTCTGTCATCCTCGGGCAGCAGGAATGCAGAGGAACACCTGACAAATGGAAAACTTGGGGTCTTAGTCCTCCTGTGTGAGGAGAATGAGATCACAGTAGCCCAGTGCTATCCCCATGGTTGAAGCTTTGGAATGCTCTGGAAGCAGGGAATCTCTGCTCTTCTGTTAGTACTGTGGTATGGCTCCTAATGGTCTTCTCTGTGCCGAAGTCTGTTGCCTGAGGAGAACTTGGCAAAAAAATCCACAAAACTTACCAGACATACAACTTTGATGCATGCCCTCTGATATGCCACCCTTAGTTGTATTTCTGCAAGAAATTTAGAGGAGTTAGACCTAGGAATCTAATTTACTCTGCACTTTGATCCTCCCTAGGAGCTCAGAGAGGAGCTGGAAGGAACTTTGATTGTGAAAACTGGAATTCACATTTTGAGGAGCAAGAGGCATGGTGAAAGTCAAGCAGGCCAGGGCTCCTCAAAGGACATTTGAAGTGGGTTTAGAGGAGAAACAGGCTTGGAGCTCACCCAGGCCACAGCAGAGTGGTATTCACTTCATTTTGTTTCATGGGAGCACGACCCAAGGTCTGTTTGGAAGGTCAGAAGAACCAGAGATCTTGGTTAGTTAGTTTCCCTCATCTCATGGGGAGAGGGGGCTGTTAGGTGAGCAGCTCTGTCCCATGGAAAAGGGAGAAGGGTGTTGTGGGGGACAGGGAAAAGCCAGAAGGAAGCATGGCAGCTTGAGACTGATGTGTGCTGGCAAGAACTGAGCTATCAAGGATTTTGAAGTCTCCCAATCCATAATCTGTTGATTCCAGTGACCTACAAATGCCATGGCAAATCTTGGTGGTTGCTTACACAGAAAGTGAACTCTCCTGACCCTTGTGCTTGGTTAAGTGGGAGGAGATGGGAGACTTTAAGGACACGTCCCAGACACTTGGCATGGTGGCTGTCCAGTCCCCACAGGGTCTGGCCAACCCATGTGTCCCTTAGTGTGGCAGTTCCTGGCTCTCAGCATGCTGCGGCCTCGGTTTATGTGTGAGATGCTGTTGGTGCTTTGTGTGTGTGTGTCTCCTCTGACACTGGATCAGGACAGTGCCTTGGGCGAGCTGCCTTCCCTGGCAGAACAGTTGTTTGTTCAGATGGGGACAAGTCGTGCTCAGCGTTGCTGTCAGCTGGTTGTGGGGAACCCTGTGATGTGGCACCAGTGTCCTTATTCCCAGCCGCAATGTTAGACTGATGCAATTAGTAGCTGATTTGTGTGCGTGCCCTGCTCATGGGAATGGCCAGCAGTCATTGGGTCTATGTTGGGTGGCTGTCATCAACAAAGCACAATGTGATCCCTCAGGCAAGATGTATGAGTTTGCCTAGACTTCTGCAAGCTGAAGAGACAACCTGTGGCAAGCAGAGGAGGGCAGAGCATGCTCACTTAAGCCACACTTATGGAAATGCATAAATACCGTGCTGCTACTGAAGCAACTGGAGCTTTGCATGCTGATTCAGGCCTTGTTGTAGTGCACACAGAGACTGTCCTGCCTAGGAGGAGGTCTGACAAAGCTTTGGCTCTGTATCTTCAGTGGCCCAGCTGTGCTATTGGTGGTGCAGGCCAGATGCTGGGTCCTCCTTCTGGGATTATTGGGGAGCCTTGCACTGACTTTGTGGGCTTGGAGATAAGTTCAAAATGATTTGCCTGTTGACCTGCAGAAGTCTGTAGCAGGACCAAGGACTGCAGCTGAACTTCAGCCTTCTCTACTGATTGCCCATCTGCAGCCTGTCTACTTTGGCTGGGAGCCAGTGCCTGCAAATGGGCTCTACTGTGAGCTACTGAATATTTGCTCTTCATATCGTATTTATAGAGGTAAAAGTTGAAGGAAGAGTAAGGACTTTAATTCAGCTCTAGAATCTCTGCTGTCTACTGACTCTTGCTTTGCCAGTGCTGTGTAGAGTGGAGAAGAAGGGCTGTTTCATCACCACTGGTCCTAGTCTTCAATCTGGGAGAAGACTTCGGAGGACAGACCCCAACCCCTGGCCCTCACTTGCTAAATGAGTTTTATCTATAATTATAGCTGGTTTGTTTTTCACTGAGGTCTACAGGGTGAGACCTACCCCTGCAGTCTGAGATAAGTTGCAGGTAGGGAACTGAAAAATCCAAACTTTTTGCCATATTTCAAAATGTGCGATGAAGCCTGTCTGATTTCTGCTTGTCTATGGCTTCTTTTGGAGCTAGAGAGAAAGAGAAGAGCTTCCCCAGGCTCCATGTGAGGTGCAACTGTAATTCAGTCTCGGTTGCTGGATGCAGAGTCCGTTGTGGGCTGTTGGAGGAATATGTGCTCTGCTAGGGTTAAATACTTACATGAAATCAATAGAAGTTTTATTGCCACCACGTGATTTCAGCTGGAACTCTGCCACCCGTAATAGAAGCTGTGTTAGGTCTCCCCCCTCCAACTACAGGACAGATATATTAGTCTAGACAACTGAAAAATAGTGGTATATTGGGAGGCTGCATTTTCATTATGTAAATGGAGCTCTACAGGATGATTAATTGATTATTCAGTTACTGTGGATCTGTCTTGGATGTCCTGGCAAGATGAAAGAACCTGATGGAAGCTCTCCAGTGATGCTATATGGTAGTACAAAGGAGTCCTTGAGCATCCCCTGCTCCAAGATACAGCATGGGCATGTTGCACGTTGCTCTCCATACAAGGAGACTTGCTTCTTAGAATGGTGTAGCTGTCTTTATGCTTTATGACTATCCTGGTACAGGCAACAAAGACTTGCAAGGCATAGCTGAAACAAACTATTTCAGCCTACAGCCATGCTGTTTGGGGGGACTTACCTGTTACCTGCTGTCTTGCTGATGGCATCTGGAGATCATCCAGAGGGCTCATGAAGAAATGCATTGCTGCAGGTGCTGGGAGTTGTGAGATAAATCTACTTCTAGAGATTCACTCCTAGGTGAAAAGCAAGTGTAATGTATTGTCTTAGCCTCAGCCCAGCAGAAGAAAGATACAGAAACCGGGGGGCAATAATTTGGAAAGATCATTTAGGGGAAGGAGGGCACCATGATGAGGACACACATGAAGATGTATTTCATGGGCAGCCTGAGAGCTCTTAAGGTGAGATCAAGTGGACACTCCAGGTGAGTGTAGTGCCATTTAGGCATCAAGGTTGGTGGTGTCCACAGCTAACTATTTTGGAGCAGAGATAGCTGCTAATAGAAATGGCTACTGAGTGAATGGTGCTGTTGTTCTGCTCTCTACATTGCATTCATGCATGGTGTTTTGAGGTGAAGAAAAGGATAGCTTTCCTATATGTGTGCTGAGTTCTCCACTGCCATCTACATCAGGCAGGGTGTCCAGGGTTGGGCACAGCTCTGGAGCAGCTCTGCTTTCTCCCTGTGGCTCTGGAGGGCCTCTTTTTGGAGGTGAGCAAGCAGGGCTACCACATCTTTGTAACTAGCTATGTCCCTTCTGGCCAGGATAACACATTATATCATAGAGAGTATTTTCTGAATTGGAAATACCTGTAGTACCCTCCACAGTGGTGGGAAATAGATCTGCACAGTCTGTTGGGCTCAGGTTGCTGGAGGAAGAAAGGACAGCTGTGGTGAGATGGATGTGCTTACTTTCTGTGGTCCTGCTGCATGGGATATAATTGCTTTATCATTCTCTCTTCTTCTAAAACCATTCCAATACTGCTGCCCAGATCAAATTTTGCAATGAACATTTTAAAACAATCTTAGCCTTTGGCCTGAAATACATCACCTGTGGAAAGTTTTACAAACAATCCTGACATTTGGAGACTGAGTGTGGAAAAGCTATGATATTGGACAAATGGAAATTTAGATACTGTTTCTGATGGGTGAGTGCAGATACTGGAATGGGGGCCAAAGCATCCCCAGATATGGGTGAGGAACAACTCCTTGGGAGTTGAGAAGGTTCTAGTGTTGAAAGTACAGTGTTCTCAGGAAGGCCTGCTTATGCTGGTGAAAGACGAAAAACTTGCTTCTATTCCCCCCCCCCCCCCATTTTACAGGCATGGAAATAAAATTCAGCTATCTCCTTAAATATAAAACACACTCTTCCAGAAAGTTTGCAGAATGTCTTCCAATCCTGCTGAGAACAGGGCAAGAAACTTTCTGCAGACCAAAGGATGGACCACGAGAGATGAGATCCTCCTTTTTTTTTAATCAGAAGAGAATAAACTGTGGTCAACTACCTCCTTCTCATGGGTGACAGAATTGCATCAGACTATGCAGGTGTGAGATGGCTTTTGACATGCGTGTCATGGTGTCATGAAGCCAGCAGAGGAGACTAATTGTTAGACTGGCAGGTCTTTAGGTCAAGGCTTCTGCTGAAGTTGGAATTTATATCATTTATTCCACATGTATTTGCTGATGCTTTGTTCAGTGCTGGCTGTGTAAAGGCAGTTCGGTACCTGCTCTGTGTTGCTGGCATGCCTTGTGCATCACTAGGTGTCTTTTGTTTTCTTTTTTTTTTTTTTAAGTCACCGAACACCAGCAATTTAAGTGCAGTGCAAAACTTTGCAGACATGAGGCTTGTTTGCAAGACAGAGATGCATTTCCACGTCCTGTCTCATGGATTCCCGAACAAAGATGTTTACAGGAAAAAAAAGAAAGCACTAATGCTATGCTAGGAGAGGGGAAGCATAATGTATTCTTCAAATGTTTGTGTGTCAGCAAAATGCCTGCAAACCATTCAATAGATTAATCCTGTAGCTGGCCTAAAAGGAATGGATTTCTAGCCATAACTGAGATTGGGAGAAATTGATTTCCATGTTCTTGTTGACTGAATAAGATAAAAACAACTGCCTTGGCACTCATTACTGGGCCAAGAATTCAGATCTCTGCTGCCAAACTGCAGAGTTGGGTTGAATACTAGAACTGGCCCAGCCCAAGGCCTGAGGAAAAGGGACTTTTCAGGAATCAAATCTTCAACCTTTCCTATTGTGGGAATGGGACTTGCAGCAGAGCACAGCTGCTAAAATACCTGGTGGCTTTGTATAGGTGTATTGGCGGATGCCTGGATGCTTTGGTCTTTCAGCCAGAAGTAGGAAGGCACTTCTGGTAATCAAAAATGTGAGAATGGGGAGAGGACCTTGGCTGATATTTCTATATGAGAGAGCTGCTGCTAGATGTTGATGCATGCCTTGCCACCTGGAGCCTGGCTATTAATTAGAGCTCTTGAACAATGTCTTTAAACTCTTTGGGGTAACTGTTGCTCTTTGGCACTCAATGGTCCGTTGTATCTGGGTTTGGAAGCGGGAAATAGTGGCTGGTCTGTGTTGCTGGTGAAAATACTCGAGTGCAGACCATCCAGTGGAGTTCTCTGGAGTTGTTTCCTCTAGCTCTAGATATATGTATTTCGTTTCAAAAGGCAGTTTGAAAGAAGAGATTTAAAACGTATTCAGATTTCAGGGAGAATATCTTTTAATTTTACTGTTAAGCGGATCCTTGCAAGGGGATTAATGAGCTTATGTCATGACTGGGTTGGAAATGCTCATTTTTTCCCCCATCTCTGACGAAAGACAGTAGAAAAGATGGGAGAAAATACTGTCTAGGACAGGAGCTAGGACACACTCTCCAAACCCATCCATATTCCCCATGCATGGGGAGTTGCCAGCTGTGCTGGCCTGGTCTTTCCCAAGTTCTTTCAGGCTGGATGGACTGGAGCTTCCTGCCAGGGTGCAGTGTAGGAGAGCTGACCTCTGTCTCAGGGAGAGATATGGGCAGCCGTGGTGCCTGGATGGCTCTGGCTCAGTGGGATGCAGCTGGTATCATCACCTGAAAGAACTCCTGTACTCAGGAGAAGCTCAGAGCCCTGCAGTGCGAGAGGTGCCACCTGGGAATACTTTGCTCATTTGGGGTGAACAAAAGAGAAGGTGCAATGAACAGGATTTCTTCAATTAAGTCTAGTATCCAGTGCATCAGTTTTGACTGATCAGTCTCCAAACATGACCAGGGAGTAAGACAACATGTTCAGCTTGGCCTGATTCTTTTTCCCAATTCTATCTTGTTTGTAGCATAGTTGGAACAGTCCACAACAATCAACACAACCATGTCTTCAAATGCTTGAGACCAAGGGAGGTCTTCTATGCTTTGTTATTACACCGTTTTGGGAGCCTTCCTTTCCATGTGGGGCTGGTTCCCCTTTGAGCACCCTCATGCAGGAAACAGAGGAGGTAAGCAATGCAAAAACAGTTTGAGGTCCTGCAAATCCAAACAAATGCCTCTTAGATGCCCAGTCTCTTGAGTTGTGGATTAGGCTTATGTGAAATGGTAAATCCCTGTCCTAAAATTCCTCAGGCAAACTGGGAATCGTGGCAGTTTTTGACTGACTGCAAACAGATCACTTGATAACTCTCAGTCTTATTGACATAACTCTAAAAATACGCTGCAAAGTGTAAATAATAAATGTGTAGTATCTGCACTGGAGCAAGTAAACACCGCCTGATGTTGTCTGATATTTCACTGGCAAGGTGTCCTCAGCAATGCTCCAGCAGAATAATTTTCCAAACGAGTGACTTGTGTGACAGGTGGATGTGCTGAGCTAATGCAGCCACGCACGGAGCTGGTTCTGGGCGAGGAGGTGCACAGGGCTGGCATGGCTCTTTGCTGGAAACAGCAGCGAGCAGACCACCACGGGACCCTCCTGCCAGCATGCAGCAGCTCAGCAGGGAGGTGTGAGAAGGTGCCTGGTGAGCTCGCCTTGGTCTTGCTGACATGGGTGTGTTGCTAAAAGCTTTTTTCCTGTGTGGTGTGGATATATCAGCTTCTGAGGCTGAATGACATGCTGATTAATAATTCATGCTGGCAGTATTGACTGTTGGGAGCTAATCTGAGAACGCCTCAGTGAAAGCCGTTAGTACGTTTGCCCTGGGTGGAGAAGCTGTCTTCCTACTCAGGTGCTGGGATTATGCAGTAAAGACAGTCTCCTGATGGCAAGGTGGCTGCTGCTGTGCAGCCAGATCCTTTCCAGGCTGGCAATTATGGCAGCCAAGACTGTGCTCCTTGTTACTCAGAGCATGCTCCCATTCCCCTGCTTTCTGGGGTGTCTCAAGGTGGCTGGAAACCCAGATTGTTAAAGACCAGCTTTTATCATAGCTTATAACTTGCAGGTGGACTGTTGTGCTAGCTGTCCCTGAGATGCTGGGGTTTGGAATCCTTCTGTGACAGGATGGTCTCTAGATCAACTATGCAGTTGCTGCTCTGGCACATTGTTTTGTGTAGGCACAGTCTGTGATCTTCTCAGCGAGGCTGCAAGGCAGGAAAGCATACACAGGCTGAACTTGGCTGGCCAATCTACTGAAGGACCCAGAGGGACCTTAGGAATTGGGTAAGCAACAGGACTGTGGTGGAATCACATCCACCAGCAAGTGGATGTGACTTCTGGGAACTGAGAAACTACAGTTTGCATAAATATTGACTTTAAAGGAATGCTGCTGTGATCCTCGGTGGAGGGTGCCATCCTCCTGCTCTATGTTGTGCCTAGTTGTCAGAGGTCTTCCTTCCTTCATTGCGTGGAGACAGGGGGAAGTCTCTGAAGTTTCCCTGGGGCTGAACACCCTAGGGCTGTACAACAACAGTCTGCAATGTCTGTGTTCATGACTGGTGGACAAAGGAGACCATGATGTGTGTTCAGGAGTCCTTGGGAAACTACTCTTAGCTACAGTAGTCACAGAGCCCCACCAAGATGTGCCTTTCCTCTCCCCTTGTCCTAGTGCACAGTGCAACATTGCACGGACTTTTCCAAATAAGATGTAAAACTGAGCTGATGGGCTTTTGCAAGCAAAGCTCTGTTAACAAGAACAGAGATGTTAACCTTGGATCCCTGCCCAAATTGAAATGGATATAATCTCTAAATGGCTCATACCAAAATGAAATCCACTTACAAGGAAATATTTGTTCCTCTCTCCCCTGCAGTGTTGATGTGTTGAGCACAGAGGGGACAGCAAGCTGCAAGTGGGTGAATTTTGTGTTGCATGTAGTGCAGACAAAACCAGCCCTTTCTCCTTTCTGGATGGATGTTGTTCTATCTTCAAGAAGATTTGACAAAAATGAGCTGGAATCAAGCAAAAAAAACCCTAAACCCAGAACAGACTAGATCCTGATAGAAGTCTCTGTTTTGGTGGACTCTGGATTAGTCCTGAGCTGTACTATCCTTCCTCTGAATAAATTAACACTCAGCCCTTTCTGAGATGCCACCGTCCCTGAGCCAAGGTTGTGCTGTCATCCAGCTGTGTGATGGAGAGTGCTTCAGACTGGAGTAAGACTCCAGAGCACATGGCTTGGAGAATGGTGTTCCTCTGTCCACACTGGTCTGGGAGAAAGCAGCTGGGATCCTGGGGGCTGTGGTTAAAAGGAGCACTGGGGACTACCCTCCATGAGTAAAGGCTGTGCACTAGGAGCCTGGGGAAAGGCAGTGCCTCATGCAACTGCTGTATTTTATTGCCTGCCCATACACCAGGATCAGGTTGCTTCATCACCCAGGAGGTCTCTGATGGCATAGTTTGGACATGCAGTACTGTGTTTCACCATGGCTTAATGTCTGGGTAATGGAGGGTCTATGCCTGTGTCAGACATTTGCGTATGGACTGTAGCCCTGTGGAAAGGGATGCCACGGCAGATGTTAGCCACTGGAGAAATGTGGATGGGGGAATGTCACATGCTTCCCTTCAGAGAGTCCTGAGAGAGAGAGCAAGATGATTGGGCTGAGCTGCACTGGGGAGAGGACTATGGAATGAGCAGAGGCATGAGGTCTCACTGCCATGGTCACACCTGGACCTCAGTGGGCCAAGAAGACTTCATGCTGAGAGGCAGGAGAAGTCAGGACAACGGGTGTTGCCATGCCACAGTGCAGCAGGTGAAGGGTGGTGAACACAACATTGTGTTAGGTAACATAGCTCTGTATACATGTGTAATAACATGGAATAAGCTGAGTATCTGAAGCAGCAGTGCAAGCCCTTACTGCTGAGCTCAGATGACTAAGTGTACTTGATGCTGGGAGATGTGCTGTGGCAATGCAGGATCTCGATGTGTCTTGGTCATCCAGCAGGACCGGACTAAGCTCTGGAAAGATGCTTGCAGCTTGAGTTTCACCAAACGCTTGCTCTGGCTAATGCAAATGTTGCTTTGGAGATGCTGAGAGGTTTTTCTCCCCCCCTCTTAAAAAGAGCATATGTTCTCACTACTAACAAGCAGGTTTGCAAAGAGTCTATTTTTAAGATGATTACAGGGTATCAGTAGCTGTTCCAATGTCAACTGTCGGTTTTGTTTCCTTGTCGGCAGTAAACTGTTGGCAGGTTTGTGCACCAGAGGTTTACTCCTTCCCAGCTGTAATTGCACAGCACAGAAATTATCACTTGCTCTGTGCATGCCTCTGCTGGTTTCTCCCTCTGAGCCTGCTGTTCACAAGCAGCTCCTCCAAGTGCTTTCTACCCGGTGAAGAGCTGTGTCGTGGCATCTCCTGCTGGCAAAAGGCAAGGGCTGGGTAGCTCTAAACAGCAGAGATGAGACTAAATGTGGCATTATAATACACATGTACTTGATATCAGTGCATCCCACCTTATTGCACAGAGAAGGAGCCCAGGACCTCGTTCTCCCCTTGTAAGCCAAATGCAGAGACTGTTTTTTACAGGCAGTTTTCCCTACGTGTTATATAATACTATACTGACAGCCTGAGCTGGGATCTTCAGGGTGTTGAGCAGAGGTGATCTGGTGGGTGGGTCTCCAGAGAGCTGGTGCTCTTCAGCTTGTGCATGTCTGGCACATAGCTTAGTCTTTCTGCACCTTGGATCCCCTGTTTGGCTGGCAGGCAGAACAGCACAGCCGGTCTCCACCAGGCTTTCCTCCACATGGCCACAGAGAATTTGAAGTCCTCTGATGCTCTTTTGAGAGAGGATGTGAAGCCCTTCTGCTACAGCAAAACTTGGGTTTGCTAGAGGGCACTGGAGTGTTAACTCACACCATCCCTTTGTCCTGCAACCACACTGCTAAACCAGAGGTGACTTATGAAGGAGGAAGCAAATAGGATCCTTTATTGAGAATTAAGGAAATCACGTTGTAAGCACTTACATCCTTTCATATTTTTTTAAAGAGTTTAAATAAACCCATGATTTGTGACTGCAGCTCTGCACACAGAGGTGACGAGGGAGTAGTACAGTGGGAAGTGTCAGCTAATGGAAGGAGAGCTCAGAAGTTCCTTTCCTTACCTTGCAGGACGTGTCCGGTAGGAAACAGCCACTTGAAGTACACTTGTTCCTTTTCCCTTGTCATGGTGAGTGGTTGGCATCCTGATGATGCCTGGGTGTGAAGTCTGTTCCCTGTCCTTTGGTGCAAGTCCTTGGCACACCTCTGGGTTCAGATTCAGGCTTCTCCCCTACCCTGAAAGTTTCCAAGTGCCACCAAACCGATGGGAGAGAAACAATTGTTGTGTTTCCCAGGCTGACACCTCCTGCTGAGCAGCCTTCCCTGCAGGAATGGCAGTCCTCTTGCGTTACTCTGGGGACACAATGCCTCGGTGCTGATGGGACCAGACAGGATCCGTCACTGTGCTGATGTGTCTCCTCCACAAAAAATCCTAAATGACACCAGTGTCTGAGACACGAGGAACAAAGAACAAACAAACAAAAATATCTGTAGGTGCTGCTCCCCTCTGGTCATCTGTCATCCAAATCTGGAGTGGGAGCTGTGGGCTTCGCTTGTGGAGGGCTTGGGTTTGGGGGTTCTGCTGGGGACATGAAATGGGTTGGTCTCACATGACAAAAGCTAACAAACCTTGCAGGCCAGAAAACTGCTTCTGCTGGACTGTGTTTATGGACTATCTGTCCCTGGTTTTAGCTTGTTTCTAGAGTGCAGGATCCTCTGACTGGTGCAATAACCAGTCCCTTGCAGTAGGGTAAAGAGGGGATGGGGTAGGGCTCAGCATTGCTTGCGCTACAGCATGGGGCCACAGAAGAAGAGTCAGTGGGAGGACCTTGCCAAGGTCGTGTGAGTCTGTCTTCCTGCCCCAAGGTAAGATCGACTCTACCTATGTAGTTTCTGGACTAATCTGTTTTTAAAGACCCTTGGGTATAGAGGTTGCTCAACCTCTTCTAGGGCTTCTAACAAGAATAATGTAACAAGAGTAGAAAGTGCGTTGGTTTTTGTTGTTCTTTCTGCCCGTCTGATCTAATCTTCCTTGCCTCTGTTTTTAGCCCTTTTTGTATAATTCTGTGGTGAATGTGGCTGAAAAAACTTTCCCTTTCCTTTTCTGACAGGCTATTTGAAAGCTGTTCTTGGATCAGTGAGGAAGGACTGACTGGGATGGCTGTGCTCCTGCACAACGTGCGTGACAGATGTGTCACCTTTGGGCTCACTCTCTCCAAACAGTCCATTTCTGTCTCAAAACAAGGTGGCCAAAAGCAGAGCACCAGAATTATGATGAAAATCAGCCTTTTATGGTAAGAACCTGAGATACTCTTGCCTTGAACAAGATGGATGGGGAAACCTTGCCCAGCTGAAGATGCTAACATTAAGCCTTCAAGGCATTGTGGCCTTAGCTCTTGAGAACAGTGTCTCTCATTCAACTGAGCAAGGAGATTTCTCCTAGATGAGTTTTCTGATTTTTAAATTGGCTGCCAGAGTTTTCCCCTCTCTTTGCAATGACAGCTGCTATTTTCTAGCTTCAGCAGTGAAGGTACTTTAAAGTTGAGTGGGTTAGTGCTTGTGAAACAGTCTATGCTGTTCAGTTTCATAGGATTTAAGACTGGCTTACTGTTTCTGTCCTGGATGTGCTAGGAAAATTCTTTGCTTTTTCGGGAGGCCATTTCACACTTAAATTGTTGACTTGACTCTCCCTTTGTATAAGTTATTCAAGTTGAGAGGTGTGTGTTCTAGAACAACCTCTTCTTTGTGACAGCAATATTTTGAGACCTGCCCTGGTCACTGTTTTGAGTGGCACCACTTTGAAGTGTGCTGGAGCTACCTGTTTTGGAGAGAATGGAGGAGAGATGCCCAAGGCAACCTTGAAGAGCGTTGCTGTGGGAAATGGCAGTGCATCTAATTGAGGTAAGGAGACAGATACAAACAGGACAGCCAGCATAGAAACATACAAATTATGTAAGGACAGCTGGACTAAAACCTTGCAAGATAAAGTCTTTCTAGCCTTGTGGGCTATCCTCAGGCAAATGATTTTCTGTGGACCTTACAGAAGAGTTGTGAAGAGCTGGCTGAGCAAAAACCCACAGCTTCTATTAACCTGAGAAAGCAAAACATCCAGTTCTTTAGAAATGCCCCAGTCTAAGCTGAAGTCCTGGATAACAGCCTTAAAAATAAATAACCTGTAGCTTTGACTAATTACATAAGACCACCACCTTCCCTTCCACAGGCAGATGAAGCAGACTGGAAACTAAGGGTACTAATGTGGTGGCAGCAGAGCTTGCAATGAAAGCACTGGGTCTTGTCCCTGGGCAGCCCCAGTTAAGAAAGAAATACATCTGCAGGCACCAAGTCTCCTGCCTGCTGCTGGGACTGCTCGCTGGTGATGACATCTCAAATATGTTTTAATAACCAGCGGCTGTTAATAAGCGCTAGCTTAGATGCATCTCTTTAAATTTAAACAGGATTAGATAAGGTAGGGAGATTATTAAATACCCAAATGAACATTAAGCAGATATATTGGAGGCTTAACAACTCTGCAGCAGATTGTTAAATTGCTCTAAATATTTCCCTACTAGTCTGGGGGTATTTAATTAAAACAACCCCTCTAGTCCTCTGTAATGTGCCTAGCAGGCCTACAAGCCCTGCACGGGGCAGGACCCTAATTGGCAGCGTTACCGTAAAGCTGAGCTGTGCTTGAGGACAATTAAAAAAACAACGGCCCCCCCCTCCCCATCCCACCCCACAAACACCCCAAGCCCCTCTAATTAGTGTGAGAAATGACGACAAAACAACTCCGAGTGTCTCCAGTGACAGGTGCACAAATAACAAGGCTGATGAAAGATTTTGCAATTAAGATTGCGCTATGAAGATTAATGGGATATTTTCATAAACTGATGTAAGATTGCCTATAACCCAGTTGCCTCCACATAGCTCCATCTCCTTCTCACCAGCCCTTCCCCATCTCTTATTTCTCAGCTTCCCTTTGCCCTTATTTTCCACATTCTTGTGGGTTTTTGTTCCAAGCTCTTCTTTGAGGTTTCTGATGTCTCCTAGCATTCTCCTTCTCTTGTTTAGGCTGGTGTTATTTATATCATGTGTTTCTTCTCCATTTACACTTCCTGGGTGGGGGCGGAGGTAAGGGTGTCCACCTGGGACACATCTGTGTGGTGTTACTCCATTGCAGGCCATGTTTGCAGAGCACAGGGCAGTGGATGACTTGCAGGTATTTCCGAGGCTGCTCATGGTGTGGCTGCATTGTGCAAAAGGGACCTAGGACATGGCAAACAGTCTTTCTAGCCCCGTTTTCCAAGATGGAGACTTTTCTGCCATTGTACTCAGCAATTACTTCACCTTCCCATTTATTTTATTTTTGGCTGGTTTTTTTGGAGCTCTTTGACTCATTTCCCCAGCAGTGATGGATCATAATCTCAGAGGGATTCAACTCCTGCTAGTCACATGGAAATGCGTGGCTGGGTAGCAAAAGGAGGCTGTTAACACTCTACTGGGGAAGGGCATACGGTGTTTGATCGACTTTTATTAGCACCCCGAGGATTCAGCACATGTCTGGCTGTAGAGCTACATGTGCATGTGGCTTTCTGAGGCCCATGGGTCACGTTGCCTATACCTCTTCCCAGCAACATCTCCCTTGAGCGTGCCAATGATCCTATTAACCCAGATTAAATGTGATATGGCCACTGCTTGATAGTTAGCATTAAACTGGCGGAGAAGTAAACCGAGAGCTGGACCAGACGCCCCTTCCCATGCACCCTTCAAAGAAGGAGGGGGATTTGCACCTATCACCAAACCCACTCCTTTCTCAGAGACGTTTGCCTGTTGCTGCTGTCATTGCTACTTCATTAGTCCTAATTGCCTGCTACTCTCGATATCTCCAAGGCAGGCTGGTACACAGGGAATTTACATTTTTAATCTAGTGAAAGCAATGATTGGACACACAGCCTCCGGTCCTGGTTTTCTTCCTCTCTCAATTGCTGCCATACACCAGGTTTGATGTCCAGCTTTGCAGTCTATCCATGCTTCCTGGCTGCTCCCTTGCCCTTCATTTCCCTTCCTGTACTCAGCCCCAACAGTGGCTTTTTGCTGTGACTTTCCTGCAAGATCTCAGAGGGCTTTGTTAAGACAGTGGGTCACAGGCTCTTGGGGGGACATTAGTCTTGCCTGGCTGGAGTGGGCTCTTTCTTGCTGCCTTCTTTTTCCATTGCCCTGTGCCTGTCTAATGGTGTGTTAGAAGAGACGCCTGCCCAAACCTGCAGCCCTGCCTTCCCCAGGGCCCTCTCACTAGTCACGGCCCCCAAGGCTTCTCAGGACTTGCAAAGCAAGGGACGTATAATGGACAGGGATTTCAGAATAGTTATACCTGGGACCTCCAAAGCAGTACAACCACTTCCACGCTGTACAGGTTGTTAACTCTGCTGGGGAAGTGTTTAAACAAGACCTCAGTGAGCTGCTGTTTGCCTCCTGATTCAGAGACTCTCCTCTGTTTCCCCCTGCCTCTATCCATAGTGAAGGGACTGTAAATTCATGTTTCCTGCAGTTTGTGAACAGTCTTTAAATGAGAGTTAGTGCAGGGCCAGCTGCTGGTTTCAGCCACCTCTCTGTGCAGAGGGATACTGTGTGCTCCAAGCTCTGACACCCGTTTTGTAGGACCTGTGTAGAAACCTGGTCTGGCAAAAAGGCAGGAAGATTCCAGTCTCTTGAGGAAGAGGCACTAATTGGTGGTGACACAGAAATGTAGTTTCTCCTGAGCATGGTATCTGTCTGACAATATTCCTCTCACCAAAGCAAACAAGCAGAAATTAGGTCTTTCTGTCTCTTGTCCATGAGCCTTTTTGACTTGATATCTCGTTGTCTTTACTCTCCTTTTAATTGCTCAGCTGTTGTCCTATTAGTGTCAACGCTTGGCGCAACGCAGGGGTTATAGCTGAAATGCTCTAGCTGGTGTTGTGCCAGGTGTCAGCCTGGATAAATACAGTGGCTCTTCTTGTTCTCACAAATCTCCTTTCCTATCCCCTCACCATCAAGATGCTGAAAAAGTCAGCAAAAAGTTAGTGCAGCCACAGATTTCAAATATGGGTAGCTTTCTCTCCCAGGTCCTTGGCTTGCTGGTCCTTGCAGCCCTCCTCAATATGTTCACAGTGTGACTAGCTCTTTGGGGCTCCACGTAATTGTTGCTGAGTGAACTCCAGAGCTGAGGTATGCTAGAAACCAGATATGCTGAGTGATGAGGCTGACTGCAGTGAGATCATACTCCTTGGTTTGGGATAATCAAGGTCTTGTAGAGTTGGAAAATGCTCTGAAAACTTTGAGAGCAGAGGTGCTGCTGTGGCCCTGTCTTACTGATGTGCTTGTGTGCAGATCTGCAGGACTTCTGAAGGTACAACCTGTCACCTATTGCAGCCTGACCTCTTGGTTTTGTGTTAGCCTCATCTCTGTGTGGTGATCTTAAGTGCCTGGCAGCAAGCTGGCTGCCTGTCTCTGGTGGTTTTTTCTCCCCTCTAACTATCCTGATCATTGCACTGATGCTTGGTTCCAGCAAATTAACCTTTTGGGGGAAGTCTCTACCTTGTTAGCATCTTGCCTAGGCTACTAATAACTCCTGAGAGGCTAATGCTTCACAGTGATCCAGAGAAGCCAGGTAGCCTGCATTTTCCTCTCTGCTGTTGATTTCCTGGTGATGGTGGGTATGTGGGACAAGGATGGGAGGACATCAGGGTTCAGATCTACTTTACAGGTTGATCTATCCCTTGCTGCTGCAGTCTGCTGGGACAAGGGAGCAGAACATGCCACATATGAGATTGTCCCTGGAAAACTGTTCTTGCTGCACAAAAATGCTTTCCTGCTACCTGGAAGAAGCACAGATAGTACCAAAGAACAAGTCCAATTGTCCTAGCCACTTGTGGTTCTGCAGTGACCTCTGTCTCTCTCTTTGTCCTGGAGAGTTCAGAGCAATGCGTGGTTGAGCTTCCTTGTTCTGCAGACAGGTGAGGGCTATCCAAATGGATGTGCTCTGACCCAAATGTCCCCTGCAGTTAATGCCCGAACAGGTCTAAGCAGAGACTGGAGCCCAGTGTGGAAAGAGGTGTCAGGAGATGCAGTAGCAGAGCCTTGGGGACTCCTTTGCTCAGACCATAGCCTGGAGGAGGCCGAGGTCCTGAGGAGTAAGCAGGTTGTGGCCCTGCCATTAAAGATGCTTTGAAACAAGCAAACACATAGGTGGGAAGGGAATTTGTGTTGCAGGGCAGATTTAATTCCTGGTATTTTATAACCTGAGTGCCTGACTCTTACAGATGGGGTTTTACTCTCCCCTCCCATCTTAATCGCTATTTTGTAAATATTATTATGAAGAAGTCTTGGTAGTAATGCTAAAGGGAAACTGGGCTTTGTTTTAGCTGAATAGCGCTTGCTTCCAGCTTGGGATAAGGGCTGTAATGCTGCAGAATGAAGCTGAGCTGGAACAAAAGGAAATCTATTCATTAACTTAAATCGTAGTAATTTTAGCATGACCCAAGAGGAGCCTGGTGAATCTAACGCTCTATTTTCCCACATCCTTCCTAACAAGTGCCTGAGCTGAGGCACTAGCTGAGGTCTGAGAGCTGACTCGCTTCTGGACTAGAGCAAAATCTGGGGTGAATATTTTTTCTTTTTCTTTAAGATTAGAGTCAACGCTGTTACAGCAATTGCAGTGGAAACATAAGTGATTGTCATTGTCGATTTTGATGTGTAAAAACTGAATTTAAGTTGTCCACTTAGCAATTCCCTAGTTATTGGATTTATTTTTTTGTTATGCCTAGTCTCTGTAGATGCTGCCGCCCATCCGGAGTAGGAGTCACGGCTGAGACCTTGATTGCTCAGTCCCTATGATGTTAGTGATTCTTTTCTAGGGACATACCCTCAGGTTTTGTCGGACTCTGCATATTTGTGGCAAGAGGTGAAACTGGGACCTAAGGTCCCAGAGGTGAAACTGGGACTGAGGAAGAGAGGCACAAATGGTTGTCTGCAGAAGACTGAAAGGGACTTGCTCTTTCCAAGGCAAGTGAGGAGTCCTGGCCCCTATGTGACACCCCTCCTGCAGTGTGACCAGGCTTACTAAGAGACCTTGGACCTTTCCACCACCTTGGGCCAAAGCCAGAGCTCAATATCTCTTGGCAGGATTTTATTGTTGGAGGTTGGGTTTTTTTGTGGTTTTTGTTTGTTTTTTTGTTTTAGTTTCAGAAGTAGCTACAATTGTAAAGATGAGTGGACAGAGGAACAGCTCAGAGGAAGAGAAGGAGGGTTCCTGAGTGGCAAAGGACTAGAGGGTTGGGGATGCAGGAGATCACAGGTATCTCTGCTTTCTGCGTCTCAGTTTTCCAGTCCATAAAATGGGGGCAAGGAAGTTGCAAACTTATATAAGAAATACTGGCATGCAGTATTCTGTAAAGGCTCTGAAAAAACCCTTCTGTATGGCAAAGCACAATAGGAGCACAGACAACCTCATCACTCAGACAGCAAACTCCTACGTGTGAAAACGTGAGCTGCGAGTTTGACGTATCTGCTACCCAAATGCTAGCAGGTGATGAGCAGATGGGGCCGCCGGGCGCTCATCTGAGGTCTGCCTGAGCAGAAGGTGGAGGGGGAGTGGGGATCCGAGCACTGGGGCTGCTTTTTGTGTGTGTTGTTGATAGCTGACACGTGGTTCTCACCAAAGATGTAAAAATAGAAGCTGTTGGCTTGTGTTGGTCTGTGGCACAGCACTGCTTTATCAGGGAGTTTGGATGTCATGCTCTCCTGGTTATTTATAGGTGGCAGGCAAAGCTTGGGAGAGGGGTGAGAAAAAGAAAATGTGGAAAATGTTTCAGGTGGTGGTTTTGGGCCACAGGGCTGCCTGCTGGGCTGCAGGGACTAGGCGCCCTGGGTCTTCTTCTAACAGTGCCTCTGCCAATCCTGCAAGGACCAACTCAGGGAGCGGAGTCTGTCTTCAGAGGGGCTCTTATTTCTGATTCATGTGCATGACCTGCCTTGGAGATGATGTAGATTTAAACACATGGGTGAAGAGATGGGGGTGGATTGAAGGAGTTTATGAAGAGCTCTGCAAAGGACAGAGCCAGCAAACAGCTAAACTGATGTGCTGTATTTGGGAGTGGGGATCTGCTTTTCTGGTGGGTAAGCCAGCAGAGCATTGTATGTACCAGAGGGTTATGTCTTGCTGCAGTTTGGAGTCCTTTATTTGGCAGCCTCTTGCTTTATCCTGCATGATCCTGGTTGTCTCCCACTACACAGTCTCCCATAGTTCTATTATTCTTGTAATCCCAACTATATACCCCAATGCAGCCCTTGCGATGGAGGGGAACTGGGTATTAAAAGCCTCAAGACACACAACCCCAAAATCTGGTTCACACCACAGATTCCTCTCTTGAAGCATTGCAGCTCTGTGTGTGTCCATCCTTTTCATTCTGCCCCAGTGCAACCTCAGGAGAAGCTGGCTGAGGCCGTGGGGACAGGCTGTCCAGGCTGTTGGATGCATGGGGCCAGGCAGATGAGAGCCAGCAGTGTGGAGGGAGCCAAGGCATGCAAGCTCTGCTCATGGATCCATCTGTGAGCTTGCTGGGAGGTAAACTGAGAGGTGCAGATGGATGAGAGGGATCAGTGACTTCTGTGAGCTTGGCCACTGGCTTGTTGCTTTACCCTCTCAACTTCTCTGACACAGGAGAAACCAAGGCAAGAGGGTGAGCCTAAGACTCCAGACACTGTCCTGCCTGGAAACCTGGAGAAACTCCCTGTGCTTCCCTGGGAAAGCATCCAAACCTTCCCTGTCCATCTAGGGCTGGGAACAAAAACTAGGATCTGTTCTGAACTTCCTAGTGGGATTGTTCCTCTCCCTCCCCTTCCCCACAGCAGCAAGCCATGGCAGTGTGTGACCATGGGTCCCTGGTGCTGGTGTTAATGTGGTGGGGAGAGGGGCCAGCACACCTGATGGTGGCTCAGAATAGAGGCAAATGATTACAGCTGAAGAGGTCGTATACCATTGTAATCCCGAAAAGAAACATTATGATTCATCATTCCTGATGTAATGTCATCTGTTTAATAAAGCTGTAATTCACTCTGCACTCATTTTTAATGGGGCTATTTAAGTAACGGCGTTGGGTTTTCTCTTTCCCAACCTCCCCCCACTCCCATACTAAGTAGGGTTTGGACCAAGCACTTGAAAAGAGCTATTGGAGCTGAAAACTTTTTTTTATATTTACAATATCTTTAGGCTGTAGCTGAATGGGGTATTATTTATGTCAAATCACTACTTACCCTGAAATATGGGGAGAAGGAAAGCCAACAGCTGGATATGGTAATGAGTAAATAAACCATGTGTCTCTTTAATGATAGGGACATGAATTTGTGCCGCATGGGGAAACGGCCGGTGATAAGATGTCTTTGACTGGGGCTGACCACAGAGCAAGGGCACCCTAAAATTTATGTTGCTGGAGAGCTCCCTTGGCAGCTTGCTGGGAAGAACGATGCTCTGATGGTTCAGGGTTAGCTTCACTGCTTGTTCTCTGGGTGGTGTTGTCCATGTGCAGACACAGCAGTGTTTGCTCCCTCTAGCTTGGTGGCACAGTGTGATTCTTCCCACCAAAAACCTGGATCTGGAAGTTGTGGTTTGTGTGGATATTGTTTGAAATGGGGGGTTCTTAAAAAAAATCCAGAAGGGTCATTTTGGAAAGAAATGGCAACAGGACTGTCTGTGTCCCCAGTCTAGAGGAAGAAGGTGTAATTGTTCTTATGGTCTGTTTGGTTTTTTTCAGGGTTATTTTCTGTGTGGGGAGAGAAGCATGTCTGGGGATGTCACTTTTGAATGCGGATGTTTGACCACCTACAAGTGACATCAGGTGTCTATCCTTGCTAGTGCAGAGTGGCAGAAGTGTTTCTGTCTCTTGGGATGTCCTACAAGGGCAAATCCAGTGAGTGGGCAACTGATGCAAACAGTTACAGGGAAGGGGAGATGCCAAAGGGAATTACCTGAGGACAGCAGAAGGCTGGAGACCGTGTTGAAGTAGGTACATCAAGGTCAAAGTTCTTTGTGTATTCAGTCTCCTGTGCAAGGGAAAAAGAGGTATTTTCATTTTGTGACAAACAAGGGTTTGTGTGAAGTTGGTGTAGGGTTAATCTTGGGACTACAGCCCTTATACTGCAGTTAAGTTTCATACACCTGGACATCTGCAGAGGCTGTGGGAGTTCTCGTGGCTAAGCAGGGATCTCTGTGCTGTGGTGTGTACAGACACAGGACAGAAGGTCCCTGTCTCAAAGAGCTGAAGCACCACTGGGTGAACACTGATATGTAGCCAAGTGGGCCCATTTCTCTTGAAGTCAGTTGTTTTTCTCATTTTCTGTGCCTGTAAGAAAAATAAGAACCGCCAAATTGGATGGATCATTTCCAATATAGTAAACTCCTTTTGACAGTGGCCAAGAGCAGATGCTTTGGGAGTGTATGAGAGCTGGGCATTTATGGATAGGTCCTTCCCACTATATCTACCTGGCTTTTGGCAGCCCTTAATGTAAGAACTGCCCTAAATAAAGGAGTCTCATAATGTCAAAAGCGAGTTGATGTTCTGCATGAGAATTATTTAACCTTTTGAAATTCATTTGTATGTGTTCACTGTGTGTACGGTCTATTGAAAAACCAAGTCCTTCTGAAAGAGAACCAGAAATATAACCTGTTCCAGTTCCTTCTAAGATGCTTTGCTTTGGTTTGAAAGGGCTATTAAAAATATTGCACCTTGCCACCCATAGATTGCTTAGTTGGGAGCCACATGTGGATGGAAGGCCAAAGGGTTTTATTTGAGAATATGCTGTTCTGTCCAGATTTTTTTTTTCCTAATTCAGAAAGTGAGGTCACTGGTTTTAAGAAGCCACAATTTTAAATAAAAATGACCTCAAGGCCTATACAGTTTCTTTGGCTAGCTGCACTTTGTATGTTTCCCTAGATATTTTAGATAAACAATCAGGAGTTTCCAACTATCTCTCCTGTTATACCAGGAGCAACAAAGGAAATAAATAAGGAAACTTGGAAAAAAAACCCCAAAACAAAAAACCAAAACCAACCCCATAAGCACCATAAAATACCTCATGCTCAAAGGAGTTTCTACTTTTGTCCCATCCGGTGGTAATTTATTATGATGGAATTAGGAGGATGTGGGAGCCAGCCCTCTGCTCTTTGGAGGAGCCAGGAAAGGCGGAGGGCTGGGAAGGTGGGTCCTGTCTGGCGGAGAATGGTGGTATGCATTATGTGGGTTGTCAGGCTTCCTGCAGGTCCCTCTACCACATCTTATAGGCTGAGGCTACTATGTGGTTCCCACTGAAGCTGCATCCTGTTTGGCCATGGGATTTGATGCTACATGGACCTGAAAGAAAGGTCAGTGGATGTTGTGTGAGGACACTTGGACTATTGCCTAGCCTGCAGAGGTGAGAGGATGTCTGGTGATGAAATAGCACATGATACCTCACTAACCATGGCTGGAGACATGGCATTTGAGACAGGTCCTGGCTACAGTATCCTTTTCCTCCCCTTTCTTCCTCATGCTGGTCCTTGCCTACAGAACTGAGGTGATGGTTTTCATCTGCCTTGTAAAGGGTTTAAGATCTGACACAGTCAATGGCTGAGACTTTGGTAGGGGGATTGTTGCCAGTTTCCCTGTAGACATTAAAAATGTTTTTTGCTCTTGGTATAACTCAGCGTAGCTTGATCTAAACACCTGCACTCTTGTCAAATGCCACCTAATTCCACCCATGTTCTTGGTTTGGGCTCAGTTTAACAGAGGGCTGGTCTTCATTACACCAGCTCTGTATAAGCAGCTGCTAAGGCTGAATACCTTTTGTGCAATGAGAGGAAATTGTTTCTGCCTGCCTTTTATGTCTGCACTATCACCTGAGGAGCCCTTGCTGTGAGCTACCAGGGCTGCTCTCACGTGGCTTAGAGCAGGAACTGAAACCACCATCTCTATCCTATAACAAATACAAAAAATTACTTCTAACAAATGCTGTCAAGAATGTGAAATTCCTGGGTAAATCATAACATTGTCCACGGGGTCAGCAGAGAAGGATTAAACCTGCCACTTACAGATGTTCAAGGCAATAAAAAGGGCCTGTAAAGAAAAGCCCCTTGTTGCCAGGCAAAGCCACAAGTGCAGAATTGCTCCGTGCCTGGGGCCTCCCGCTTTCCTGGGAAGCAGGGAAGGGGTTAAGTCTGGAGCCAAGCACTCAGCTTGCTCTGTATTATGTCCAGGTGGCATGACGTGTGAACAGACGAAAGATAAAAATCACAGCGGATAAAATCACAGAGGAAATGGCTCTGTCTGAGCCCGGATCACGACGCCTTGTGCTGACCCCACAACCTGAGCTTCATCAGTCAAGTTGTCCTTCCCTTGACTTCTCACCCCATGCTCTGCTGCTGCTGCTACTCCATAAAAGAGGAGAGTGGTGGGAGGAGGGGAGAGTCGGCTCAGCCTGATGACTAAGAGGGTTTGAGGACACGGGTCAAGTTCTTTCTGCTGGAGTCTGGAAGGGAAAGCTGAGTACTCTACCAGACCCTGCTATAAAACGATCTTCCCCATAAAAGGACCGAATGAGTAACTGGGAGGCGAGTGCAGTCCTCATCTTGCCATGGCTGGAGATGGGGGTGGTGGAGCAGAGCCAGGCTGCCCTGGCTATCGGAGACCCTTGCTGCTCAGCAAGGAGAGCTGTAGCAATGTTTTAGGGCCTGTGGCTTTGCTTTTCAAGCCATAAGATCCGTGACTCATCTGACAATCGGTCCCTTTCCATCCACCCCGGGCAGCTCAGCAGCTGTGTTAACTCCGCTGTTTGGAGATGAGGGAAGAGATCAAAATACCTTGTGTAAGGATGTTGGTGCTGTGCCCTTGGTGCCTGGTCAGCTTTGAGAGAGAAAGTCTTTGAGAGCTTTGATCAACTCTGTGGGCCTCTCTAGGGGGGAAGAAAACTCCTCAGTCTCCTCCTTCATCTGAGACAGGTGGCATCAGTGACAGAAATAGCGTGCCCCTGTCCCAGAGCCAGGCAGCCACAGCTGTGGGGAGAAACACTCTCCAAGCTGGATCGCACCTCGCTCTCAAAGGAGCCATGTTCGCTGCAAGGGCTGGAGGATGCTGGAATTTGCTCCTGTTATCTCATCCAAAAGAGCCTAGTTTTGGGGAAGGCCTTCTGGGCACACTGCATAAGACATCTGTTTTACAGGGTGTTTAGGATGGGGCTCAGCTCAGGCTTCCCAGAACTGGGAAAAGCTGGGAAGTGGTTCCCGGTGGTAGCTGGCTGACTTCCCCTGCTGTAATTATCTTTTGCAACCCTGGGATTTGAGTGTGCTACCAATGACACTGTGCTAGGGCAATAAGAAGTGGAAGGGTGTTTTTAGGTGATTAGACGCTAAACTGCTCTGTGCATTTTGTTTTATTTTTTTTTCATAAAGTGCTTTGTCCTCTCAAAGATGCAGAGGCCCACATCTCTGGTGGCTTGTGGCTTCATGTCCGTATGGAAACTGGTGCTTTCAGTTCAACTTTAACTAGTTCTCAATGTATTTTAGTTTAGCTTAACTCATCCTGGTTTAATTGGAATTTATGCACCAGAATAATCAAGCTGGTTCAGAGCTGGCATCCCCTGAGCTGCAGGTGGGCTTTGCTTTTAGAGATGCATGTAGAGGTATGGGAGACTACTGTCTCTAACTTACTGTGAACAGAACTATGGCAGTAATGTGCTTGGGCCTCAGTAGATGCAGGTCCTGAGGGGCCTTCAGTCAAATGGGGAGTGTGATTGAGCTTGGGTTGAGCATCTGCTGAGATAGTGACCCGGTCTGTGTACATATGAGGCATGTGGGAACTGAAGGAGCTAGTGCTCTGAAGTCAACATATGCCATGCTAACCCATCCCAGGGCTGGGTGCACGTACAGCGATGCCTGGGGCTCATGGTGGAAAGTGAAAGCTTATAAAGCCCTCTCCTTCCTGGAGCTTTGCTCCCCTGAGGCTTCTGAGGGCTGTTGGCCTTTGCCTGTTTTATCATTGCTGCTCAGAAGGATATATGGTGACAGGGTGAGCAGCTCCATACTAAGACATGACCTGGTAAAAGGAGGATGCATATGTCCATTAAAAACTGGTTTAGGGCTCAATGAACATCCCATCTCTGCCTTTCCTTGCTATAAGGAAGGTCAGAGTATAGTGACTAGACCCTACTTGGGAGTGAAGGTGTGTCTTGGTTTGAAAACAATCTATTGTGACCTTTGGCAGCATATGCACCAAGAGTAAGTGGGCTCAGAAAGGGCAAGCAGGGGTTGAGAAGATTTGGGACTTCTTCCCTGTCCTGACTGAGAAGGAAGGGGGTAACCCAGGAGCACACACTCTGGCAAGGATGTGGGGATGTGTCCACAGAAATGGACATAACATTTTGAGGGGGGAAGATGCTTGTCTCTGAGCAAAGCCACTTCCCCCTGTGGAGGATTGGGCAGCTGCATTTTGGGTTCCTGGCAGGCTCTGTAGATCATCTCCTGCTCAGTGAGCAGACAGGGAAGCCCATCTGTGTATGTCTCTGCTCCCAGAGAAGCTGGAGAGCATCACCACTTCTCCTCCCCAGGGAAGGCAGCTCTGTGGCATGACCTCCCACCTGGGGAAATGAGATCAGCAAATGACTCCTAAGTAGAGTGTCCATCACTGTCAAATTGACCATGGATGTCAAGCGTGAATCGGCTGTCCCTGCAGCGCGGCCAGAGCCAGCCCCTTAGCTGGCTGAGTCGAGCTGTGCTGACTCCCCATGATAGCATTTTAATGTGAGGGATGACAGAGCCCTCCAAGTTAATGTCTGCAGAGAGGTGACAGTTTTGAATGTCAGCCAGAGTGGAAGGCCTGCCTGGAATTTTGCGGACAGTGAAGAGGATGGGCATGAAATCAGCACAGGCAACCGCGTCTGCTGGCAGCCTTGTGATGCTGATGCCTGGTGCTCCTGAGAGCCAGCCACCTGAGTGGACCTTCCTGTTTGGCCCTCGAAGGATGACCCACATGTCTTCCAATGTGGCTTTTCCTAGGAATGTCTTCAAGGGCTGGAGGAAGGACTTGAGCCCAGAGCTCAGCATTGCCCTTCTGGGATCACCACTGGGATGTGGAAATGGTGACAGAAACTCTTCGCTGGTGATGGGAGATGGAGATAAGATTGGAGCTGAGCTGGTGTCTGCATGCTGTTATTAAGAATAATCAGCGTATGTATTTAGATGAGGTGTGGCTCTCAGGAGCTTGGCTGGCTGCCCAAACAGCCCCATGGAGTCCCACAAGGAAGGCACTCCTCGTGATTAAACTGATGGCAAAGAGCATCCAAATAATTCCTAGACAGCTTCTTCATGAGAGGGAGAAAAAGCCTTTTGATCCTCATCATGCAGATGAGGAAATGGCCAGTACAAATCAGCCCAGACCAAAAAGCAGGTGTTCCTGTTCCCCTCCCTGACCTCAGGCCAGGCAGCTCACTTTGCTGTGCCTCAGTTTCCCTCCTCTCCATGCGAGAAAAGGCTAGGTTTCTTTATGGAGAAACGTTGGGGAAAATAATGGCTCCAGGGTTGCAAAGGGCCTGAAGACTGCAGGTGGGAGGCATTCCTGAAGGGAGACGAAAGCACTGACAAGGTACTGAACACAGCCAAGAGCTAGGCTGGATTTATTAAAGAAAAAATGAGGGAGATGTCTGTGGTCAGCTTGATAAATTGTCTCCCCCTGAAAGCTGTATTTCTGTGTTATTGTTTGCCTGCAATGGGATCTTGACAAACTCTCCCTGGGCTCGGGGGCTAATTGCTGAGTTCACAAAGTTGGAGAAGATCTTCTGTGCTGTTGTCTGAGCTGGGACTGGGCTTGAGCTGGTTGTAGACTGGCCGATGGGAAACAAATAATGGGTCTGTTTGGTAATGCAATACAGAGTACAGTAGTCCTTTTTAACCCAATAGAGTCCAAACCCCTTCAAATGGTACTTTTATTCCCTGGTAACCTTCAAAACAGAGAGAAGAACATTCTTCTGTTTGGGTTCCTTATTGAGGTATTGTCTTAATGTGCTAAAAGATTTTCAGAAACTTAGTGTTGAGTGGCCAAGAAGGTCAGGGAGCAAGATGCTCTGCTTCTCCTATGTCCTTGCTGCAAAAGCACAGGGAAGAGGAAAAAGGTTGTTTAGTTTAACTTCAATCTCTGTTCCAGGAAGGCCACAACTTGGAGACTCTTGTGTTCTGTTGTGGCCCTGCATGTACACATTTTGACTTGAATATTTGGGAAGTCATAGCTTTGATACAAGAGAGCTTTGTAAGAGAGATTCCCTCACTCCTAAATCAGGATTTTGAAAGGGAGCTGTTTAAATAAAAATCTGTCTTGTTAGTTGCATGTAGATAAAGCAGTGTAAGGAATGACAGCAGCTGTTGTATGAATGTAGTTGGCTTGCAAGGAAAAGGATTGTGGCTTTAGTTATGGGCAAATCCCTGCAAAAACATCTCCTGGGTATTGGGAGGTCCTGGAGACTCCAGAAACCACTAAACCAATCCCTGTGTTGTTGGGATGGCACCACAGACTAGGCTGAGGTGGCATTAGCAGGAGTAGTAAATTGTGGCTGCTCTTTTTGTGAAGGATTCACCTCTAGCTGCCTATGGGCATGTGGAAGTGAGGATGGTGAAGGCTTTGGCTGTCATTTACTTGAATGCAGAGTCCTGCTTTGCCATTGCACTGAGAGCTGCAGGGTGGCAGTAGGCCAGTTATGCAAAAAACCCACCAGAACTCTTCACCGATATGTTGAATGTGCACTCTATGTATACAAAAAAAAAAACCCTAAACAAACAAAACACCCCTCCCCTCCCAAAACCCAGAAAACAGCCCCACACCCCAAAAACCCAACACACCCACAAACCAAAAACACTTCCAAAGGAAAACAAAAAACTAACTGTGGACCACCTAGTTCTCAGCACCCCAGAAGTTCAAGTTAGTGTTGGCTGGTTTTAGCTGGATACTGAAGTAAAATGGTATTCGTGTTGAGAAAAGTCTGCTTCAAATAAGGAAGGAAAATGTCTACAGTGAATTTCAAATTTCTTATTTTAAGTTTAATGCTGTCTTTCTATGACTGGGCAATTGACTGGAGAAATCTGGGCTTTGTTCAGCTGTTGTCCTTGGCAGCACTTTGACATCTAGGTATCTCCTGGTCTTGATCTTAGCTCTTTTCCAGTGAGACAGCCTTGGAGGAGTGTTGCAATTTGCAGGCTGTTGATCCCAATACATCAAATGCTAGTCTTGCATGTACTGAAGTACTGACCTGTGTTGTCCTAGCCAGTTCCTATCTGCACTGCTCTGTGGCTTCAAGACTTTCTTTGATGGTGTTTAGGGACACTAATAAGCTTGTCTCTCCCTGTAACATGTGGTGTTTGACTGTCCCCACCGGACCCAGCACTCAGGCAGCTCTTGCTGGTCCAGTCTCGCTTGGTGATGGCATAGGAGGGATGTTGCAAGGAGAGTCTGGCTTGAGTGCAGCCCATTGAGGCCCACCAGGAGGGTGCCTCTTATCAGCTTGTGGGTTTTGGTGGAGGAGAACTTTGCTCCCATCCCTGGTGCCATGCAGAGAACTCATTTTCCTTCCCACCAGTTCATTTTGCACCCAGTCTGGAGTCTGTTAGCGCCCAAAGGTGGGGGGACTGTGGGGGAAGATCTACGCAGATTAAACTCCCACTTGCTGCCATCCCTGCCTCCTCTGCCGAAAGCTGTGACCTGAGAGCGTTCCTTCTCCTCAAACTTGGGCTGCGAGCTAACGCAGAGGAGAGATGCGTGCGGTCGTTTATCCTCCTCATCGACAGATGGGATCCGACAGCTTCTTCCCTTATGCAGTCACAGACTCCACAGCTTGCATCTTTTCCCCTTTTCTGCCAGGAATATCTTTAGGAGGGGCTTTAAAAAAATGTTTCATTAGTGCTTCTGGAAATGTTGTTTTGTGTGTGAATTACAGGAACTATTTACAGTAACTTTTTATGTGAACCTTGCAAAATGGGGATAATCTTGCTGTGTGCAAATTTCACAGCCTTTTACTGTTCAGTTTTTTTTTTGTTTTTTTTTTTTTTTTTCTTGACAGCTTCTACATTTTAAAGTTATGGCCCCAGGCCTAAGAAACCTGGTGTCTTTTTGGGCCAGGTGAATTATGAATCAGCCTTGAACTCCTTTCATAGTGCTGAGTATTAATGTGTCCATATTGCAGAGGGTTAGTGACTTAACCAGTGGGTTGAGCAGGGAGCAAAGAGAGGACTTGAGGTCTCCAAGTGTTTAAGGCAGGGCACTATATTCTTTCCCTGCTAGACAGATGGGAGACAGTGAGGCCCATAGACCTTGGAGAAATTAATGGTGCCCTCTGAAAAAACATCCTGCTTGGAAATGAAATGTTAGCTGCACAGCCGTGCGCTCTGTGTGGCTGCCTTTATTTTTATTGGCTCCTCATCTGTTAAAGTTGTCACCTCCTGTTGTGATCCTAACTTTCTGTGTTGGGAGGTTTAACAGTTGAGCCCTTCCATGAAGCATGGGGATACTTGCTGGTTGTGCTGTCTGCATCTTGTTTTAATGGGGGTCATTAACCAGTTATCAGCTTAACTGAAGATACTTGCTGAAAATTTAGTTAAAGCACACCTCACATTATCAGTTTTTTCTTGAATGGGGAGCTTCAGTGTACTGTAAGGTGGAAGACCTCTTGCTCGGGAGCAAAGATCATAGGTTCTGTGGGCAAGCAGCTGGCTTGGATGTGTAATTGAAATGGTGGATAGCTATCAACAGTGGCCAATGACCCTCAGCCTGCAGGACTTCTTGCTATGGCTGGTGTTTTCTATGGAGTTAGGGTGGGACTGACAGAGCTGCAAGCTCTGACCTGGTTCTAGCTGGTGCCCAGCTCAATGTCCCCGCATGAGATCTGGGGATGTTGTATCTGACCTCCTGGCAGCCTGGAGGGGCTGCGGCTGATCTAGTCTTGGCCATGTCTGCAGGGTTTATTGGCTTGGGCAAGAGAAACAGAGTCTGCTTTGTTGGACATGGACTTCTGATGGCTAAGTACATAGTGAGGAGTCAGGACAGATCCTGCTGCACAGCTGCATTGGTTGAATGGGGCCATCTATTTTGTTTAAAGGTTTTATTAACAGATGTAGTGCTTTTGAAAGATTCTTTGAAAGGAGTCCTGTGCAGGCACCTGTCTTTAGATGCTCAAATATAAGCATGGTAGAGAAAAGGATGTTTCTATTTCCCCAGCAGAAGGAAGGCTGCTCCATGGTGGCTGTGACCACCAGTTGTTGGCCTTTGTTCTTGCAGAAAACAAAATACTATGCTGATAATTCTCTGTTAATCCTGCTGAGTGATTTTGCCTGCTAAAAAGAAGCATGACAATGTAGCACATGTCTGATATTATTTTTTCTTAAGCCCTTCTTAAATATTTTGGTCTGGTCAGTTTTGCTGATCTTTCCTAAGTGATGCGAGTTACCTGCAGATCCTGGGTTTCTGGAGAAAGATGGGTTGGATATGTTGCAGCCCCTCTTGCCTCCAGCATCCCAAGACTCTTTCCTACCTTCCAAACCAACCCTGCTGGCTTCAGGTTTTGACTTGCATTATTTATTGCCCTTTTCTCTACAGTAGCCCCTCTGGTAGAGCCAAACATCATCTTGTTGAGCTTGGCAAGTCTGAATCTTACAAGTTCATCCAGGCTCAGAAGAAGAGCAACCACTTGAGGGTTTGCAATTGAATTGAAAGCCAAAACAAAACACAGCATTTCATTTTGGATAATTAATAGATTTTTTTTTTTGATAGAACAATAGCATTGTTTAAAAATATTGTTTCAAATACAGTATCAAAATATTTTTGTTGATATTTAATAATAAATGCTGTCACTGAAATGCTTCTTTTGAAATATAATTTTAATTGAATTTGAAGCAAAAGGTATTTCAAGAGGAGGAAAATGGAACTGCTAGGCTCAGAAATGTTGCAGCTAGACACTTTGATTTTGTAGAATTAAAACATTTCAGTGTGAAGAGCCTTCAATGTGAGGGAGTCAGGAGAGATTGGAGAAGTATTTTGATGTTACTGAATCTGCATTTCTCCCTGGTTATGCACATAGTATATATGTATGGTAGTGGAATATTTTTTACCTGCTTCCGCAGTAAATCAGTAGGTAGCACAGTTCTCTGAAAAGCCTTAGGATTTAGACACACTAATAAGTTATTTCATCTCTGGGTATTTTTGCCTGCCAGCAAAAGAGTAATTTTTCACTTGCCCAGTTCAGTCTTTGGCCAAGCCAAAAGCTGAAGGTAGGTCTTCTGAGTCCTTGTCCCGTGTCCCATGACAAGATCCCTGTCTTTTCTCTTTGTTTGCAGTTTGTGATTAATCGCTCAAGTCTCCTGATATTATTTCTGTTCTGCTCCCTGACTGTATGATTTTAAACTTTATAAACACGCCGTAGCAAATGTATGTGACATACAAAAATATGGGTATTCATCAAAGTAGCACAGCTGCTCCTGAAACAATGGTGCTAAGGAAGCCCATTCATACTAATTACAGCAGTACAAAGAATTGTGCCGCTAAATTTGCTGGCAGGTCCAGAAAGTGTTTTGGCTTGACCTGAAACAGTCTCTTTTGGGGAAGAAGTTTTTGGCAAGGTGAAACATTTTAGTTTCACTCTGGAAGAAACATTTTGTTTTGAAGCTGGGGGCTTACTTGAAGTAGAAATTCAGAATTAGAATATGAAGCATTTCTTTTTAGTTGGAAGCAGAGTTTTTCTATTTTTAAGAAAAAAAGTCTTTCTCTTACTACTAACAGTCTGATAGAAAGGAATAAAGGGTCACCTGTTTTTAATAGGACTGGAATGGTATTTTTGACAACCTCTTCTCCCAAATCTGAGCTCTTCAGCTACTGAAGGATTGCCTGACCTTCTGCAGTGCCTGGGAAGAACACCCGACTTGAGGGTTGGAAGCTTGAGGTCCAGGGGACCTGTTGCTCTTCTGCTTTGCTTCCAGCCTGAGGTGCTGAGCAGGTAGCCCAGGTGAAGCCTGGTAGCAACTCATGTGGTGCTGATTGCTGCCGGGAGAAAACACGGGAAGTTGTTCTCCTAAGTGTTTCTGAGCCCAAAAGGAACATGGTGTAATTACATTCCACGTACCAATATTTCCATGCACACCTCTGATAGCACTCCAGCCACACAATAATATTTTCCTTTCTAAAAATAGTGTACTGATTTTGTAAGATCCTTTAATGTTTAGAAAGTCTGGAAATGCATAATTAAGGTATCCAGCCAATTCCCCCTTTTGCCTTATAATTATTGTTTGTTCATTATCACCCCAAATGACTTCCTCCACCCACTCAAGCTTAACTTTGCCCTGTGCATCTGTCAAAATAGAGCCGCATATCAACATTGCAAATTGCTATTACAACAGAGGGAACAAACTTCCTTTTTCTCTCAGATGAATCAATTTTCAACATAATTTCACAATCGTGCAGTAGGTAGAATGATTTACTGCTGCACAATCCCGGCCTGCTTTTTTCTGAAAAAAATTGTACTTGTTCAAACATCCAAGTTCATCATTGTGTCTCGGGTACCTGAAACAACCACAAAGAACTGTTACAATTCATAACGTCCAACATCATATCAGTAAAGACGATTCCCAAAGCTGCTTGGGAGCTGGGGCAGTAAAAGGAAAAAGCAGCCTCACTCCAAACACCCGAATTAAGGTGAAAAAGCAAAATGTTTCCAGCCCCCACAGCAACATTGCTCACTTCACCAGGAGCTACTTTGTCTATGCAATATGGTGCTCACTGTAGTCCACGTGAGTCAGTGGGAAAACTGCATTTCACGTTGTTTCAGTCCCTGCTTTTATGAAGCAGCCATTTGGATGACATATGGAAATTAATGTTATATTTAGGCATGTTCCTGTATGTCCATGAAGACAGTTACAAAACTATTTTTAACTCTAATACTTGTACTAATCCTCCTAAAACTCACCAAGGGGTACTAACTCTTCTCCAGCAGCAGAGGAAAACTCTGGTCTGGTATTTAGGGGGAATATTTCTGGATAGGAAGATATTTGCCAGAATAACCCGTTCAGTTCACTCTGGTTCTGCTCTTATCTCAAGTGGCTCTGCCCTTCTTGCCAGCATCCTGCTGATTCCTTTGGCTTGCGGTACCCACAACCTTGCCGCAGCAAGTCCCAGGACTTGGCAAATGCCTTGAGCTGCTTGTGGCTGTGGCAAGCACCAGCAGATGTGTTGCAGATCTGTTCCAACACACATCTGTGTGATGCTGTCCCTGCAGCGGCCATGTCAAAATCTGGGATGCTGCTGCTTGTGCATGCCCTGCATGTTGCTCCAGGTGTTTGTTTCCAAGTCTTGGGTTCGCACATACCTACCCACCACACAAGGATCTCCTTAGCACATCAGCTAACAAGGAGCACCTCTTCTCTCTTTTAAGAAAGAGTTCGTTCCAAGTCTTTAGGGGATGGAGCAGCCATAAAGACTGGGTTAACGGCTGACATTGTGAATGGGCCATCGAAGTTGCCAGTGGAGATGGAAAAGCATCACTGAACGCTCCAAGATTGATTTCTTTAGGAGCTTTTGCAGGGAGGCCAGAGGCAATATGCCAAGATCTCCCAGGATGGCCCTTGTGTGGGGTATTACTGCAGGTTCTCATTCGTGAAAGCCTTGTTCTAACCCGCTGGAGTATTTTGCATGCTGTGGTGTGTCTGCGGAAGGATCTGTACCATGCTTCAGGCACAGCCTCCCCAGAGGCCCAGCATGTCACATTAATGTAATTTCTCAGCTTGATCCAGCTGGTGGGTGGGTAGGGAAGGAGCTCTCTGCTCCCCATGCAGCTCCATTCAACAGGAGTCTTTCTGCTGGGATGCCAGCCCTGCTCAGGCTCAGATAATCCAGAGGAAAGGCCTCTATTTTGGGCATTTTGTCTGGTCTCGTTTTGTTTTTTTTTTTCCCTCCTTGTCATCTTTTGCTACCCCACATCATCTGCAGACCTCCTTTGGGAAGCTGCTTTACCTGTGATGGGATGCAGTGTGTTGGTTGTATGCTCAAAGCAGGATCTGCCCCAACCCCTTAACTGCACAGCAGCCCAGTCCTGGGGCCTGTGGACCTATGTCCATCATCTGTGGAGTCCTGGAGGGGACCATGTGCCACAGGTCTCCAGGACAAAGGAGCAAGATTGCTTCATCTCCTGGGTGAAGACACTTCCTTGGTGGCTTGCTCTCAGGGATGTGCATGCCTCATTCTGCGGCTGCGCCGTGGGCAGCTCGGCTGGCCAGTGTGCGATGATTATTACCTTGCACTTCTGCACTGCAGTGTAGTGATGACTTCAATTTATCAGGCTATTCCCTGGGGGACTGGATTTGACCTGAGCGCTTGAGTGTCTCGGTGCTTCCAACCAGCTCCACTCACGTGGTGCCCACGCCGGCTTTCCTGGAAGGCAGGCTGATCTGGCGGGAACTGCCTGACACATCGCCATCAATGCGTCATAACCTTTATTTAAAAAAAAAAAAAAAAGAAACAGAAAAAACAACCTTCTGCCCAGGATCCCATGGTAACCTGAGCAATATGGGCATTAATGTCCAGAGAGATTTCTCCTCTGGCTGGGGCAGGGAGTTAATAGGTTTAGATTATTTGTGGTTATCTGGATTTCAGATTGACACCATAAATATTCAAACTCTGAACCTGGCTGGATGCAGCCGCGGTTGACTTTTGTATGACCTAGCTGGAAACTTTAAATCAGCTGTCGACTTGACTTTCAAGGGAGAGAAATGCTCCAAATCCACTAGATAGCATCTCCTTGGTGTTTTATTACCTCCTGAGAAGCTCACTTTGGTAGGGACCCAACTCCAGCCTCCTTTCAGAAAGCGGAGCTTTGTTAGCCTTGCAAAGTCATTAAACCTTCCATGTGGGAACAGGGGTGTCCTACCTTGTGGCAACACACAGGGCTTATTATATAAAATGTACATGATTAATGTACAAGTGAAATAAGTCCAGATGCAAGCCTAGCATTGTGTTATTGATAGGCTAACATAGATCTCTATCAACCGTGCCCTCTGTTTGCTAGATCATGCTGGATGCTGTGTTGGAGGGGTTGGGTTGGGTTTTTTTGTTGGTTTTGTTTTGTTTTCCAAAGTGTTCCTTTGTCTTTTGAAATTGCTAAATAGGGCTTCTCTGTGGGTACTGAATACATTTTGCTCCTGCTGTACAGTGTGCTGTCATTCTGGCCAACAACCCAGGGCTGGTTTGTAAAGTGCTGAGTAAGTCAGAAGTGAAACACCGTGAGCAGCTGTGAGGATGGTTAGGGCCAGTGGTGCCACACCAGCAACCACAGATTGCTGCGCTGGCACAAGGCACTCTCCTGCCTGGTGACCGAGAGCAAAGCAGCCCTCCAACACCAGATTCATCATAGCAAGTGGTGTGTTGAGGGCCACTGTCAGCTTAATGAATGTCACGGCAGCTACAGTGTCAAGAAAGGTTACAGCCCTTGCTGAAGAGACCCAAACACCATTTAAGTAATTGCGTGGTGGTAGTAGGGGGAGCAGCAATGACGTATCTGGCTGCTCAGCACCTGCATCCTCCTCTGAAGAGATGGGCAGTGCATCCAGAGATGATGCTCTGGAAAGTCACAGAGGTAAAAAGTTGAGGCCAGATGTTTTGCTGGAGTAGACCTTGTTGAGAAGGGGACCTGCAGTGTGGCTGGCATTAAGACCTCCAACCCTCCATAGCTCATACTAGAGAGCCCTTTGCCTCCTCTTCCCTCGGTCACCTTGGCCCACCTTTCCAAAGACATTGCTGAATTCAGTTGCCCAGCTTTGAATGTGCGGGGCACTCAAATACCGACAGTCATGTGGTGTGAAGGGGTCTCAGGTCCATGCAAAATGGCCCAAGGTAGAAGCTGGTTTTGAAAATGCAGTGGCTGGCAAGTCCGAGATGACAGCTTTTAGACTAATTGGTTTGATGGTCTAGTCCCCTAACATAATTTTTTATTAGGTCCAACAGATTTCTGTTCCAAATTCCCTGGGGAGCTCTCCAGAATGACTGTTCAATGAATAGCTTTTCCCTGCAGCTAAGTGAGAGAGGCACTGGCAATAGAGAGATTTTGGCAAACGGGCCTGACAAAGACTTGGAAGGGCTCTTAGTCCAACCTTACAGATTATCTCACACCTCCTCTGCTCGTCTGGCTGGTACTGAAAGTGAATCACAGACAAATGGTTGTGTCTTCTAGTGACCAGGGATGCCTGCTCTAGGTCTTCATTTCATTGCAACCTCTATTGTGAAAGTGCTTCTTCCTGCAGTTCCTGTTCTTGATGCATTGAGATCCCTTTCTGCAGAAGCCCTCAGAGATGTGTGCTCTCCTGGAGACCATGCACAGGGATTGGGAGGTCCTGGCATGGCCATAGCGGTCCTCTCATGTTTCCAGCTCATGTGGTGTCTTAACCCCCAGCCTGCAGGCAGGCAGTGGGCTTTTGTAGTGACAACTTCCTCCTTCATAACCTCTTGGTTATGAAGATGTCTGGACTTTCTAATATAGATTCACATGCCTTGTGCTTTTAATATCATGTATGAGTTGCTATCTGCCGACTAAGATTAATTGAATATGTAAAACAATAGGTGCTAGGAATTAATACAAGGCTTTGTAATACAAGATGACTTTTATTCTAGTTTGAATACTTCACACAGTGGCTATAAGTACATTAGTTTTATTGATCTGTATTCATAGAATTATTTAAATGTACCCTCTGGTGCTGAGTGTCAGGGATTTTCCAGTGCTTGCCACTATGCATTTTTCATTAGAGGCTAGCGAAGGCAGATCCAAACTTTGACTGCCTAGGCAAGATTAATTTCATCTTGACAACCACAGCCAAACACAAGCAGAATGTGTTTTAAGAGCTGACCACTAACCATGGTCTCACACCACGTACCCTGGAGCGGTTTCCCGGGCTCCCTCCTTGGGGCTGTCCTGCATCGTCAGCATTTCAGCACTGCCAGGGTGTGCTGGCTACCAAACATCCTAGCTCCACCAAGGCTTTTCTTCTGCATTTGGTTTTACAGAATGAAAATTGATCTTTTACTGTATAGAGCCGAAACTCTCATATTAAAACCCCGTCTGTACTGCACGTACTAAATCTGACCTGATCTTTCAAGGTCAGATGTTTGGCAGGTGCCAACTGTCTGTAGCTGGTACCACGTTTCTTCGATCCAAATGTGACTAGGTTGTCTTTTAGTTCATCAAATTTTTTTTGACTTTTGTCTAAAAATGCTTAATCCATTTTCTTGTCCTAATCTAGTGGGAGGTAAGGGCCAGCAGCTTAATTTTTAGTGAAAAAGCATTCTCAAGTTTTTCTTTTAATGTTGTTTGGTTGTAGTCACTGGCCAAAGGAAATAGGACGTTTTTAGTTTACAGGGAACTTGGGACAAAAAGAACGAAACTTCTCAGAGAAAAATGGGATGTGATGGTTTTTAGTGTTTAAAAGAGAGGTAAGTGGTTAGGCAAGAAAGGCAGCTTTCCCACAGGTTTGTCTTGAGGTTGAATGAGGGATGGGACCTCTGGTAAACCCGCTTTCGACAGGGTTGCTTGTTAAATCATGAGGAGTCTCTGGTGTCTACTGAGAGGTTGAGCTCATGCTGCAGCCTTTGCTCGAGGGAGGACTAAGAAAGTGTCTGTCCTTTAGCTGACAGCCCAGTGAAAATAAAACTATCTGAGTTTTCTGTCTCTCTGCTAAATCGGGTTAAAATTAGCTGACAGGTTCCAAAGTGATTGGAACACACAAGCCTACAGTGTAATTGCATAAGCCACTTTCCTTGGGAACCAAGCTGAAAAGCATCAGTATGTTTTACAGCACTTATTATAACAATCATTTTGCGTCTAGTTCAATGTTCACAGTACCATGTGAACATGAACTTCAGGAATGCTGGAGGGGTACATAGCTGATAGGCCTTTTTGGGGGACATATGCAGAAGTGTGCATACTGCAGTGGAAAAACCTTTGGAATTTGGGAGCCTGGCCCTGCAGAGATGCCTGGCCCTGCAGATATGCTCTTGTCAATCCTGCTGATGTGGCTGTGCCTGTTGTTACCTAAAGCCTCTTCTGAATCCAACTTTGGTCCCTCTGTTGCATCTTTGGAGGTGCAGGAAGAAGCTATGAGGGGATGCTCTTGCCTCTCTGCTATGTTGTCCCTGGGCTGCCAGTTCCCCATGGAAGAGTTGCATCTCCAGCTCATGTCCTTTCAGCACCAAGGAGTGGGATCTCCTCTGGGCCTCACAGCAGGGAAGCACTGCCTGGTTCCTTTGCCCTAAGCTGGAGGTGGCTGCACCAAGTCGGAGAATGCTGTGCCTCTGGGGCTGAGCAAGGACAGGGTTGCCCCTAGCGTTGCTGTGCAGGCAGCCCTTGGGTACAGCTGTTCCCCAGAAGCATGTCCCGTGCTCCAGAGTGGGCTCAGAGCCACGTAGGGCTCTATACTGTGTAGGGACATTGCCTCTGGTGGCACCCCACACTGCTCTATGAGGGCTTGGAGAAGGATCTATGCTTTAGATTTTCTTTTTTAATAAATGGAGGAAGTAGGCTGGAAAGTGGCCCTGGCATCACCTTCTCTCCATCACTCAGCATCCTCCTGGCAGCAGGGCTGGAGGGTGGATTGGGGCCAGGAGCTGGAGCTGGGCTGAGCATCGCTCCCCTGGTCCAGAGCCCTAGCTTTGCCATGTGTGGGGACAGCTGACCCCAGACCCTGCGTCCTAGCTCTGACCCTGCCTTGCGCTGGCAGAAGGAGCCTTTGGTGGAGGGTTCGTGAACTTTGCTATGTTTTATAGCCACTAGAGGGAGGTCAGAGACTGCTGGCTTAGGCTGCCTGCAGCTGGGCTGCCTGGGCTGGGGGCAGCCCGGGTGGGGGACCCCGGGCTGAGCCCCATGGTCTGCAACCTGCCCTTCCCTTGCCCTAAGTGTGGTTTCAGCAGCATTCCCAGCCTCAGTAGAAATTCCTTTGGGAAGGTCAGTGCTGCAAGCCAGGACGTGCTGTCTGCATCTACTCCAATTTCCTCCCATGGGAATGTGGACACATGGGCAGGGAGCACTGGGTTAGCAGGGAGTCAAGCTGGGGAACCCTTCTAGCCCACGGTGGATTTGTCAGCTCAGCTCCAGTAAGATATTGTAACTTGGGAGCCAACTGTTGTCACCCAAGGACAACTGCCTTGCTCGCACACAAGCCTGAAACCCCCTGAGGCAGCTCTGTGAAAGACCCCATTGGGTCTCCTGTCTCTTGATTGGAATTTCCCCCCTTCACACCATGCTCCTGCATGTCCTAGCAGGGAACATGTCCTTTACTTCATGTGGGTGGCTGCAAACTGACAGCAAGGGAAGGACTCTGTGTGTCCAGACCAGCGCAGGTGGCATCGTCTGTTGACAAAGTGGGGAGGCACTAAGACCTGCTGAGGAACATCACGCCATTGGGATCGCTGGTGCTGGAGCAATTTCAGCTGGCCAGGAGAAAGTCTGTTTATTGTCTCTGAAACTAGGCATTCAAGGTCCTGAATTTCTTTTGCTAGCAAAGCCCAGAGCAGTATTTTGTGCCAAGATGAGGAGAGATTTTTCAGAACACTTTTATAGCTCATTGTTTTCCCTTGTGGGCCCCATATATGATTTTTCTAAAGGGGGAAGAAGTGTTGGGTTTTCCATTTCTAGATGCTTCTGCTCTCTAAACTCTGAGTGACATGAGCTGTAACACTTGCTAACTTCTCATGGATGCCTTGGCAAGACTCAGTCAACTTCTGAAGAGGGAGAAAAGGATGAAAAGAGTCTTAATTTTGCCCTTAGTAGAGCCTGGCACAGCACTGAGAGGGATTTTTTCGTCCCGGGAGCAACACACCTCTGCTGTCATTGCATGGTGGATGTTCCTGGTGATTCTGGAGCTGAATTCAAAAGTAGGTATCTTGATGGCATCAAACCAATCCTCTAAGTTCCCCCCTACTTGTTGCTGAGAGCACCCAGCCCCTAACACATCATGAGAATAGTCTGTTGTCTGTGTCACTGTGAAGTGATGGGGACTGGTTGCATTAATGGATGGGAAGGATTTGGCCTCCCTAACCCTCGGCCTCCCCACAGCTCCAGGATCATTTTAAGTGTAAGGCTGTGGATTATAAATTATACAGCATTTATAATCAGGGAAACATCTGCTGGGTGCTCTTTCCAGTGGACAGGGCCAGCCAAAGGCTCCAGGACACGATGCGTAGGGGTTGCACCAATCGGCACCTGTCTGCTCCTATAATCGAGTTGATTTTTTATGATCTTGACATCAGCTTTCAAGACGCATGATCTATGTGTTTATTTAGCTGTCTTTCCTGGCGTCCCTTAGTTTTGAACTCCTGTAAATCCTCCCACAGTTGGATTTCTGCACTTTTCAGAGATTACGTTTCCTGACAGTACATTTCTCCTTCCCCCTCACTTCAGTGACAGCTCAGGCGAGGCTCCAGGGACTGAAGTATTCAAACCTAGCTCTGGAAAGCTGAGCTCTGACACAGAGTGGGTCTAACTTTCCAGAAGCCAAGCAATTGGTAAAAAGTGAGTAAAAGAGGCCTAAACATGCTCCCGGTTCAAAATCTGGTCCAGGGGCTATGTCCTCCAGGACTTGGTGGCTGGACCATGAGGTGATCTCCACAAGGGGACCTGCTCAGGTTCTGGCTCCAGGCCAAGAACATCAGTGGAGTCAGTGTGGCCAGAACAGCAACTTTTTATTAAACAGACCAAATTCTGGCTGCTTTGGAGGGAGATCTTGCACCTCTCTTTGATTCCCACCCAACTCAATGGGAGTTAACACATGCAAAGCCTTCCTGGGTATCCCAGCTTATATGTTTCTCAGAAGGTCCTAGTTGTAAATGCCCTCATTTTTCACAAAATTGTCTCCTTTTGTCCTCTTCTTTTGGGGAAGTGCAGCTGTTGGTGAACTCCACTGGCTTCCAGATGCATACAGACGGACAAATACTTGTGTACTACTAGGAAAGAATACACAGCAGCCTTTGCTTTTTGTACTTTTTCTTACTAGCAAAGTAAGGATAGTTGAGAGAAGCTACAGCCAAGAAACCTGTCAACTGTACAGGACACTTCCTGCAATCTGTAGCCTCTGACTCCAGCATCCAGGAGTACATTCCACGGAATAGCTGTGCAAGCGGGAAGACTTAACATGGGCTGATCTGGCTTTCCAGGTGGTGTTTGCAACTACTGTCCCATTCTTGGCTGGTCCTAGCACCCTGTGCTTCCTTCTTGTCCACTTTTGCCCCCTCTGGCCTTCTTTCTCATCCCTGTTGCAGAGCTTTTCTGTCTGGCCCTCACCTGTCTTGCTGCCTGCCCCAGTTTCTCCTTTCTCTGCTCCAATGTGGAGAAGGGGAGACTTCCAGGATCCTGAGCCATCCTGGCTCTGCCCAATGTGGTACCTCTGCCTCATGATCCTTGCCTCTCTCTCCAAGCTTCCCAGACACCAGTGACCTGGGAATTAATTTATTTACAGCATTAATACCTCAAGAAGGAATTTCCTGCTTGACCATGTGCTGAGGCCTTCCTTATCTCTTGGAGAGGATCCCTGACTCCAGCAGGTACCGTGCCTGATATTTTTCCAAAGCCAATGTGAACTTTGTTTAAAGCTCCATTACCAGATCCCAGTGGTACCCACTGTTTCACTCACCGCACAGTGGGGACAGTGCTGCCTCCCTCTCAGTGGTGCAATTTTAAGCATCCAGGAGGGACAAAGCTCCTGGGAAGCATTCAGTTTTCCATGAAGTTGGGCTAAAACCTTCTAGTTTTCATTTGCTGAGGATCTGGCTGGGCAGCTGAACATGCAGATAGGTGACAATCCACCTATATCTATATGATAACCAGATACATCAGCTGTCTGCCACCACAGTGCTTAAGTGGAGGATGCTATTGCTCCACCCTAGCAGCAGCATGCTTTGCGGGACCATGGCTGAGAAACACCTAGACACTGTGAGGGAGTCAGAGGGCATGACCTAGCTGATGTCTCAGTGCCAGCTTCTCCTCCTCATCCTTCCCTACGTGGTCTTTTCTGCCAGGTCCTCTCAGCCATCCTTGTCCAGCTCAGCAAAGGGAGCAAGAAGAATTGATGACTTAACATGGGATGGTTTACCCCTCCGTGTAATGAGATGTAAAAGGATCTCCTCACATGAGGCTGCAGACTCGCCTTTATGGGCATCTCAAAGCCTTGGCTTTGAATGGAAACCCATCTCCGCTAGCAGAAGATTGGATACAGCTCATCATCATAACTTGTGCATATTTTTGCCTGCCAGGCAATTGCAGGAAAACAGATGAAGAAAGATTGATCTGTAGGTCTTAATTTCATGGTCTTATGTGGAATCCACCTCCCATCAATTTACCAACAGTGCTTAGAAGAGCCAATGTCCTTATCATTCCCTTCACCATGGCTGGAAAGAATCTGCCAAATAAGCTATCGCTTTAGAAGGGTGTTATCATAGAATCATAGAATGTGTTGGGTTGGAAGGGACCTCTAAAGGCCATCTAGTCCAACCCCCCTACAATGAGCAGGGACATCTCTAACTAGGTCAGGTTGCTCAGAGCCCCATCGAGCCTGACCTTGAATAACTCCAAGGGATGGGGCCTCCACTACCTCTCTGGGCAACCTGTTCCAGTGCTCAGCTACCCTCATATTAAAGAACTTCTTCCTAATGTCTACCCTAAATCTACCCTTTTCTAGCTTAAAACCATTACCCCTCATTCTGTTGCTACAGGCCCTCGAGAACGGATCTCCCCCTGCCTTCTTACAGACCTCTTTCAGGTATTGGAAAGTCACTGTAAGGTCCCTCTGGAGCCTTCTCTTCTCCAGGCTGAACAGCCCCAACTCTCTCAGCCTGTCTTCATAGGAGAGGTGCTCCAGTCCTCTAATCATTTCCGTGGCTCTCCTCTGGACATGCTCCAACAGACTCACGTCATTCTTGTGCTGGGGGTTCCAGAGCTGGAAGCAGTACTCCAGGTGAAGTCTCACCAGAGCAGAGTAGAGGGGCAGAGTTACCTCTCTCAGTGAGTGAAGCAGATTTGCACCTCAGATGGCTCTGTGGTTATTCATATTGCATTAGTGCCTAGGTCTTGTTGTGTTGCTCCTCAGGAGAGAGAGAGATCTCCTGCAAAATTGCTCCAGGTGGGACAGGGAATGGAAATGCCCTGGGACCAAACAAGTTTCATGGTGAAGCAGCTGCACTGGGGTCTCTGTTTCTGGCTAGCTGCTGACCCCTCCATACCAGGCTGCTTCTCCACAGTCACGTATAGCTGGAGTCGCCTTTGCCCTCATAGGGCTGCTTGAACTACACAAATGCTGTTCTTGTCATCTGCCTGCTTTGCATGCATGTGCTCCTTTTAAAAGTGAGTTAGATGGAGCTTGATCCCATAGTGAATTCCCCATTGTCAACCCCCATTTGCAGAGTGGTTCAGTGGCCACTATGCTCAGTGCAGGGCTGGTGAGCCTTGCCCAGCCCAGCTTTCACCATCAGCCTGCACCTTCCCATCCCGCAGCTTAGAAACTATCCCTGCAGCCAAGAGCTGGTGGCTCCAGCTTCCTAGTGATGTCACATGGCTTCCTAGTGGTGTCACAGACAGATTTTGCCCTCGAGGTCTCATCTTTGGAGCCAGCGCCCATATTAGAAATACAATCCATTTCTTCCCCCATTTTTCTTTTTGTTTTTAAAGTATCACAGAAAACTAAGGCACAGAGCCTTTGCCCAAGGTCACTTACCAGCTGCAGAGTCTGGAGTAAGAGAGCCCTGATTTCCTGGCTTTGTCACAAGTGTGAACGGCTCCTTGCTCTGATGACAGCAAGGGCTTTACAGTACCAGGCGGGGAAGAAAAGCCGTATTTCAACATGCTGCTTGCTCTGTCCCTGAGTGCATCCCCTAGGGTGAGAGTGAAGTCAAGAGGCTGCTGTGAAAGGGTTATAGCCGACCTCTGATCACAACCGATTAATGACAGCCCCAGGGAGCGAGAGCCCTTGAGCTGGCAGGAAGGAGGTGAGTTGAGTACAGAAAAGCAGCGAAGTTTTAAATGCAGCAGCCAGAGTCTAACGTAGAGCAACAGCAGGGGAAACAGCCATTCTTGGACCCCTGGCAGCAGGGCAGAAATGGAGGGAATTTCTCCATCCAACTCCAACAGTTTGCATCCAACCTTCAGTCTTCAAAATCTGCTCTGATCAGACTTGTTCTGAATTTGGCTGGTGATGGTTTGGGGCTTTTAAAATCCATTTGCTGAAATTAAGCAAAAAAATTTGCTGTGGGGGTGGGTTAGTATTTAACTCCAAGCAGATGATAGCAACAGTTTGTGGCTGCTCTCCAGGAGGGCAAGTAGCACTGTTGTCAAACCAGGGAAACTGAGGCAGAGCATCAGGATGGGGCGAGCAGGGACAGGATGAGGAGGAGCACCTGCTTCTCCCCGTGCCGCCATGCATCTAGCTTTGTGCTGGACTCAGCAGAAACCTTCCCTTAACGTAATTAAAGGATGAGCAGAGACGGCTGTGAGAGGAGGCGGCTGTTTACGAGCGCAGAGGAGGGCATGCTGGGAAGATGCTCCATTCCCCGGCTCCAACCACTGGATGGGAGCACGACCCCCGGGCGAGGATGTGCAGTGCTCAGATGCTCTCCCAGCTTTGCCACTAAGGGCTGAAAGTAAATTGGCTATTAATGCAGGCAGAGGCCAGCTCAACTCAACACTCCTGCGCTACAAACGGGCTTGTGGAATGGATGAGGAAACCTGTGCTCCTTCTCTAACAGGTTCGAGCCTGCTTGTTAGACCTGGTCAATAGTTCGCTGTCAAAAGCAATTCTTTATCAAACAGACAGTTGGTTTTTTTTATTTTCTGCCAGTGCAGAATTTTTCTCAGAACATGTCAATTTTCAGCCAAATCTTTTGCTTTTGGTGCTTTTATCTTTTTTTTTTTCTTGCTTAAATAGCAGCACTGAGAACAACATGGTTGTCAGCTACTGAAGGCTGAATCTGAAAGCTTGAGCCAGCAAGGTCTTCAACTGTATTTTTGATTTTATGTCAAAAAAAAATATAGTGGAATGGAAGAAGGTTTTTAAGAACTGATTGTCACGGTGGAAAAATGTGTGTTAAAGGATTTCTGGAAGCCTGGTGTTTGTAAGTCTCTTTGCTGGTCTGTAGTTGTGGGTCTGGGAGTAGTTCAGATGAAGCAGAGTGCTTGGGGGCAGGGATGGTGGCAGCCCAACTCTGGTGACATCCAGAGGTCCTTGCTGGTATGTCCCATTCCCTGAGCGGGTTTATGCCTGAGTTATGGGGCCTGCTGTGTCTTCCTTGCTAGCTCATCTCAACTGGCAATGTTTGCATTCAATGTTAAACACAAAAGCTCCTCAATATAATGGAAAACGTCTGGAGAAATGCTGCCTGCTTAGGAAAGCTTTGGGTGGGGCCTATGCTCTGTCCCACAGGGCTTGGAATGACCAGCAAAGCTGGTGGAGGTGATGGGGACACAGCTGCTGTCCCACCCCAGAGAAAGCACAATGATGATCTCTTTGTCCTGCCATGGCCCATTTGGTGTCCACCTTGTTCTGCATGAACATCCATGATGTCTCTGGCAGCACCATGGTGTCAAGTGTGGACATCCTGGCTCATTGGTCTGGGAGCTACACATGGACGTAGATAAGACCCGTGCAAAGGATGCGAGGACCACAGCAGGACCCAGAGGCTGGAGGGTGCCTTGTGCTGTGAGGATGCACAGAGATGGGGGAGAGCTGATGGGCATGGGCTAGAGAGAAGCCAGATCCCATAGGCGTTGGCTTGGCAGGGCTTTTGGGTGTTGCCAGAGTTAATGCAGGGAGCGTTTGCGCCTCTCTTGTGTGTGTTTATGCATGCAAAGAAGTGCCTGCTGGGGAAGGAGTGGATTGTGATTTATCATTGCTCTGTAATGGGTGCCTTGCTTCTAGTGAAAGAGGTCAACATCCCTGAGAGATACCAAACCCCCTCCTTATTAACGTCCTGTTACAGCTAATGGCTTGGGGTAGGGCAAGCAGGTCTTACAAGGAAGGCATTAAAGAGCAGCACTGCTTGGAAGCAAAGCCAAAGAATTTACAGCAATATTTACACAGAGGCTCTCCCCAGAGATAAGGAGGTACACAGTGGGCTCAGCAGATAAGCAGAGTGGTGGGATGAGGCGGAGCAGGCACTGTTGTTTGTGCATCCTGAAGTTCAACAGGATCAAAAGCCAGAGCTGTGTGGTGCAGGAGGGGGGGCTGCAATCAGGACCACACGTACCAGCTGAGACCCAGCATCTGGGAGGGACAGATGAGGTAGTTCAGTGTCTTGCAGTGAGGATTGAGGCCAGCAGCACTCCTTCATTCTCCTAGACCTGAGCCCTACACCTGGGCTTGAAGGTATGGATTAACACAAGTTAATGAGTGCAATTGCTTGTCCTAGTGAAGATGTGGAGATCTGGCCCAGGCTAATGTCCCTGGCAACCACTATCTGTCCTGTCCACCATGTGCCTTGTGAGCTGCAGGCTGACACTTGTTTCTCCAGTGGGTCGGCTAGTGCATCCCAACTCCATCTTAAGGAGCCCTGCCTTGATCCTACCTGTCCAAGTCCGGGGGGAGCCCCAGGGGCCCATCTCACAGGCAAAAGGAAAAAGGCAAACCTCCCCATTTTTTTTGAGATGTAATATAATCCCTTAACAATCACGTGTCCCAGAATGCAGATTGTACAAGATCACCCAGGCTGGTGAGAAACTTCAGCTCTTTCCTGTCCAGCTGATGTTGCAGTCAGGTCCCACCTCCCTTTAGCTCCAGGCTCACTTTTTCAGCCACCTTCTGCATTTGCTCTGACAGACCTGTGGTGCATCTGCACTTGATTGTCCCTCTTGTGCAGGCTGAAGATCCCCTAGACCATTCTGTGCCTCCTTGTCCTCCATCCGCTTCTTGCCAGACAGGCCAAAGTCTCACATCCACCTGCTTTATCCAGCAAAATCTCCTGATACAAACCTGCTGAAGACTTTCATTTGTTTCTTCCCATTGACAGCACCAGGCTTTGGATCTAGCTGTGTCTGTGGTGGAGAAACCAAATAACCCCCTGTGAAACAATCCATAATGAGACAGCTCAGTCTGCTCCATGCCCCCTACCTGCATCAACCAGAAACCTCCCTGCACCTCCTGTCTCACTCCCGGCTTCTTTATGTGCTTGAATCACCTATGGCCACCACCTCATCCTGTGCTAGACCACATCTCCACGTCGCCGACCTCCCCAGCCCCTAATAGCACTCGGCCACCCATCTCCGAGCACTCCATCCATCATTTGACTAGCCCATTATTTATTTACAATGGGGGAGAGAAAGGACTTGGGTTGTCTGGAGCGCGTATTAAATTTTCATTTGTTCTCATTGATTTCTGAAAGGAAATTGCTGAGTTATGCCATCAGGGTGGACTAGTTATGATATGGAGAGTAGCTACTAGAGGGAGCCGCTGAGGACAGAGTTAAGGTTATTTTGAATATTAAATTAGAATTGCAGTGACCATTTAGCTAGGCAGCCTCGTGAAATGTATCTGAGCGTGTTTTCTCTGCTTCCCTTAGTCTCTACTGTAGCTACTTGCCCAGACTCTTGCTGGTTTCTCTTGCCATATGGGACACACATGGTTTTGCTTTCTCCTGGCTGCTGGGTGAGTAGCTCTCCCTCGCAGGTTTCTCCACCGGCTCTGAAGAGCCATGAGTGTGTGTAGGAGCAGCTGCTGGTGAGGGCTTGTCCGCTGTCTACAGGAGCTGCTCAGCCTCTTCCAGCTCATCCCATTCAGTTTGGAGATAGTTGCCTTAAGTGTTTCTTCTCCAGGCCCGTCCAGGTTCTCTCCTGAGTTTCTGCTGTGATAGTTTGTGTATTATTTATGGCAATTTTTTTCCTATGTCCTAATGTTGTAAGTTGCACAAGAACCTGACATTTCCATAGAACTTCTTGTTATCCAAAAGTTGCTCATTTTCCTTCCTTAGCCAGAACTGGCATCCCAGCCAACAGTGATAATCATTGTTCAGGTTTTCCGTGCTTTAAAGCCCATCAAGGAGTCTCAGTCCTGAAGTCTCAGCTTAGGACTGGCGCACATTGCTTCATCTTAGGCCAGTTTCCTAACCAAGTTAAACTAGAAGTGGTGTTTAATCCTGATCAGACACCAGGGTTGACCTAACCTGCTTTCAGACCATGTCTTTGATGGAAACGGTGCAACCTTCTGTGTGGTCGGGCGCGCAGAGGTCCAACCACTTCCCAAAGGGAGAAGGTCAACAAGATGGTGAAGCAATTGTCCTTAAGGAAGAGTCTTGTGGCTGGGATTTTTGAAGACAGATGCTGTTTCCTGGGTTAAAATGGCATCCTGTGTCTCATGATGCCTGCAGGCTGTGGACTTGGGAAGGTCCTCACATCTCTGAAGAGGTTTGCCTCCATCTCTGGCCCGTCTGACTCTGCTTGCTGCCTCCTGAACTCAGGGAAACGGAGCGTGCAAGTGGAATGTTTTTACTGGGGTTTTATTTTTGCAGTCTGGAGGATAATCAGGGGTCCTCGAGTTTCTGTGGGAGTTGAAAGAAAGGACAGAGCAAACTGGCACTGTTCCCAGTCCAAAATGTTTTCGCTAATTGCATGCAACCTTCCTTACAAGAGAGGGAGACTGCAAATACCACCGGCAGTTTAATTACCACTGCTGGTTCACATTGATCTTATTTATGCTGTTCCCGGTGCTGCATGTGTGCAAGGGAGGCGCAGGTTGTGTAGGGAATCGGGAATCGCTGGAGGGAGGGAACTAAAGAGCGTGTGTATTTATCTGGGGATGTGGAGTCTTTCCAAAGAAGCCTGGTGTACTGGACAGCCGTGTCTCCAATACCCGTTGCTGGAAAGGGAGCGTGTGAAGGTGATACGGGTGCAGGGGACATGTGTCAGGGTGAGACCGGTTGGATTCCCGGGACCATTTCCCAGAATCTGCTTGGCTTAGCCACCGCTCTGGCTTAACTCTGAGCCCCGGCGGTGGATTGCTTCCCCTTTGCTAACCTTCCCCTCCTTGATCGCAATGCGTTTCCTCCCCATCCCGAACGGGGGGAGAAAGCATCACGGGAGGAATCTGACATGAGCAGGCTGATGGCTGCCGTCCCAGTGCAGGCTCAGCAAATGGGGCTCGTGATGGATGAATGTGCAGGGCAAGAAGTAATAAAATGGGCCCCAGTCATGTAATCTTCCATTAAAATGAAATGCATACCAGAAATGAGGCATTTCTGCAGCTTGTACCATCTCCCACGGAAGATCATGAATAAAAGAGGCAAGTGTACTGTTGACAGATGCCGGCATGCATAAAGGACAGTTCCTATAAAGGCAAAGCCCCGGCTAACAGATGGACTAAAGATGTGAGATGCAGGAAGATTTACCAGTCTAAATAATTCAAGGGAATGTCGTATGGGGAGGCAGTGCTGGAGAGGGGAGCCGGCAGAAGGTACAGATGGAAAGGCAGGCCAGGCCTTTCCCACAAACCCATTAAGAATGTCGCTTGTCTGAGTGACAGTATGTTGCACAAGGCACCAGCAGAGATGGGTGGATTTGCCTCCAGCACTCCTTCTGCAAGGTCAGGAGGAGAGGTAGTCTCAAAGGTTGCAACTTTCCGAGGGCATGCTTTGCCTCCTGCAAGGCTGCCTTTCTCTGGCCTTCCTCCTCTCCCTCCTTTTCCTCATCGTCCCTTTGCCTGCTGCTGGGGAAAACAGGAGCTTGGAAGTGATGCTGAAGCCGTGAGTAGAGGGTAGAGGTTGCAAAGGCATCCAGTGCTCCCGTTGCTCTTCTTTGCCTTGCTCGGGTCCCTGGTGGTCCTTTGGACTTTGAAGGTGACTGGGACCAGTGCTGGGTGCTCTGTGCCTGTTGTGGGACGCATTTAACCCTGGCTTTCTACAGGAGGGTGAGCAGGGACAAGTGCAAGGGGAGCCTTGGTGTGACCCTGAAAGGTGGGTACATTTGTACTGGCAAAGGGATACCTCCATGGGAAGGAAAGGGCTGCAGTAAGAGGAGCAGCCGACATGGTGAGTAGAAGGGATGCTGGGATTATGTTTAGGAGAGTAACAGCACCCCAGAGGGCTGACTGGGAGCTGCAGCATGGGACACAACTCCTTCAGACCTTGATGCCTGCACATGGTTCCTCTTGTACTGGGTGGCCTTGCTGGTGCCCTCTTATGTTTGTAGAGATGGGCTGCTGGCATGCCTGGGGCAGTTTGGCACTGCGGGACCACTGCACATCCAGCTCTTACAGCTGGGAAGTGGGAGTGTTGGGCTCATCTGCAGAGCATGGGCCACCCCATCATGACCCTTACGTGCCTCCGAGTGCAGAAAGTTGAGGGGTTGATGTTTCACACTGTGCAGCCTTGGCTGTCCTCTCCTGGGGCCTCAGATCCTCCACACAGGCATCAGTCCATGGGCATAAACACTGGTGGGCTGCTTGGTGGCCTTGTGGAGCTTGGTGAGGGGATGTGGCTGCTGTGTACCAATAGAGATGTTACCATGCCACAATACCAGGATGATGGCAGCTTGAAAAAATTGTGTGAATCTCCCTGGCCATCAAGATGAAGGCTGAGAACGTCTGGCCGATGTGTTGCAGCGTGTCAGGAGGGTCTTGGCAGCATGGGACGCAGGGGGTGAGCCCACCTAGGAAAGTGGCACAGGGGACAGGGCATTGTTGTGGCCGAACGCAGGGGTGCTCATCACCTCTGGGGCTGCCCAGACACCCTCTCTCCCTGCCTCCTGAGGAGCCTAGGGTTGGCTTGGTGAGCATGAGACATTTTGGGAGAAGAGGGAAGATAAAGGGCAAGATGCAGAGGGTTAGATAGAAGTCAGTGGCAGCTGCTTGGCAGAGATTGTGCGTGCTCTCTGCTCAGAGAGGACGCCTTCCCTGGGCTCGTCAGCCGTCTGCAGCACGGCGATTAATCATTGGTGTCAGAATCCCTAATCCTATTCAGTGGAAAACAAACAGCACGGCATCCAGCCCTGTGCTGAGCCCAAGCAATTAGCATGTTTACATGGACTGGGGAAGCTCAACAAAGAGTGGCCAACGGGGGCCACGGGAAATGAACCCTTGTCAGCCCCTGATGTTCGAAGTGCCCTGGGATCCCCAAGCTCTGACCCAGGCCCAAGCTTGAAATGTGGCTTGAAGCAGTTGAAGGCAGCTACTTGCTACCAAAAAATGATTTTTCTTGATTATGGCTCAGGGCTGTATAAGTGTGGGCAGCCACTGAAGTAGGGGACTGTGTCTAATGGGGGAGATTAGCTGATGAAACAGGGGGCTGGAGGGGATGAGGGGTTTGCTCCTGGTTTGGCCTTGAGTCAGTAGCAAAAGTAGCAGCCAAAGCCTTTGCAATTCCAGCAAACTCAACTCTGCCGCCTGCCTGTTGTTCTCATTCCTCCTGCCCCTCTCTTGCCTTTGCTGCTGGAGAAATTAGAAATTTCTTTGGCTGAAATTAGTTTGATGTCTTGTGCTTTGGGTGAGTACTGAGCTCTGCAGGCCTCAGTCCACTGAAAGGCAGGCTGGAGCCATGCAGGACCAACATCCCTGATGTGCAGGGGTTGTCCCTCAGGGGCTCAGGACCCGCGTGTAGACTTTGAGGAGATTTGAGATGTGGGTTACAAGGAGAGATGCAGGACTAAACAGGTACATGTCTGTTCCCTGTGAGTGTCCCCAGTGACATCCTCAGATGAAACTGTCACCAAAATGCAAGAGCAACCCAATGTTTCTTGAAAGGTGATGGCGATGATCTGCTAAGAAAAAGGCCTTCTGATTGTGGCTGTGGTTTCTGCTCCTAACACACATACCTGAACCAGCTGTACACCAGCCAGCCCAGTGCTTGCAGCAGAACTTGCCAAGGGGAGCTGAGCAAGTGACTGTGATGGTGCTTGTGCTGCCACAGGACTCTGCAGTCACTCAGCAAGTCCTTAGGGACCTTGTGAGCTACAGCCAGCATGGACTGCCCTGCTTCAGCACCTCTGCCCCATGCAGGTGCCCCTGCCCTGGCAGCCCTCGTGCTCCTGGGCTTCAAGCTGCCCTCATCCTCTGGCAAGCTTGATTTTTGCAGTGTGCAGTTTCTTTGGACAATCAGCATCCCCACTGTTGTCCATCCCAGGATCACTCCCAGGGCTGGACAAGCTGCATTTGGGGTGAAGTCTGAGATGCTCCAGAATGCATGACAGGGCATGCCCTGGGTGGTTTATCCAGCAGAGAGGCTGAGACCTGCTCTTCCCAGCCCAGCTCCCTGGGGAAGACAGTTAGGTCTTGCTAAGGGATGGTGGGGAGACCTGGGTGTCCTGTAGCACCGCTGACCACACAGGACTGCCTGGGGGGGTACAAGGGATGGGTTAGTCCCACTTTGCATTCAGTGGGTGCTGAGGTAAGCTGTAGTGCAGAGAGAAGTGCAAGAGAGGATTATTTAACAGGGCTCTGCAATTGTGATTTCAAACAGCAAAGCAAGGGGAGCGAGACATCAGCTGTGTTTCTGCAGGACCTACCAGAAGCTGAGTGATGGTTTAGGTATGCTAGCAATGGGAAAAATAGAGTTTATGTTGAAGCTTCAAGTGACCTGTGGAGCTTCTGGGCTTGGGAGGGTGGGAGTGAGACAGCCCTCACAAGTGCTCGATCCCTCTTGAAATGAAGGGGCTTTTCTGGGTATGCAGCTTCCCTGCTTCCCTCCCAGAAATACATCTGATTCGGAGGGGGGGTGGATTGGAAAAAAGAGGACTGATTCAAATAAAAATGTATTTGTATGAGAAAAATTATTTCCTGCCATGAGAAAACACATAGTTTGAGGCAAATTTATGGCTTTGGCCTGGTCATTAATATCTGGTTGTCAAAAAGTATTGGTTTGAACAAAAATATGTTGTAATAAAAATGCATTGTTTTGAAGAAATTTATTGTCCCCATGAAAACCTATTCAATTCAGAAAGATATGTTGATTTCAATGAAAATCTATTTGTTTTAAGAGACAGAGAGAGAGAGAAGTTGCACTCAGCTGAGAACCAGGGGCTTCTCTCTGTACAAATCTCCCTGCAGTCCTGCGGTCATTAGGATGGGGAAACCTAGAAAGTCAACAACTGGACAGCGAAGCAAGCCCGTAGGTCCTGCCTGCCTAGAGCTCGTGCTCAGTGATCCTCCTCCTAACTGGAGAAAAGTGCTCCAGAATCCTCAGGGTAACAAGGTGATTTTCTCTGATCCTCATGGACTGGGTGGCTTCTCCCACAAACAGCTCTCCACACCCTGCAAACCTCATGCTTATGTACTACGTGGAGATGTCAAGAGGTGGGTGCTTTTGTGAACCCACGTCCAGCTGCTATGTAAAGGTGCAAATCTTGCAAGTGACCTGGAGAGCGTACAAAACACTCCACTGATCTCCCTCTTTGTCTCACAAGCCAGGCCACACGTGAGCAGCAAGTATGTGTGTTGATGAGTACCTGAAGGTGAGATAGATGTGTCCATACTGCTATGCATAATATCTCTGCTTTGGTGTGGCAGCATGAGGAAAGGGCCCCTTTTGACTAAGGGGAGCTGTGTGGCTTTGCGGTTCTCCCAGCTTCGCTCCAGTGTTGGCCCGAGATGAGGTTGACGTTTGCTCTCATGCCTAAGCCTCTTTCTCTGCCAGCAGGGACCGGATGAAATTCACTCTGAGCTTGAAAGCTGTAATGCTGCCTTAGCCAGGATTATGAGAGGAGCCACCACAGTATCACCTGAAATCCACCTCCCACTGCCTCCCGTTTAAAACAATCAGCACATGTTTGCAGTGGGCTTTTTCTTTCATTATGATCCAACTCTGCTATTTGATCAGCTTCTTCCTTCTTCTGTTTGGGTAAGGTATTGCTAGCCCATATTAAAGGCAGGGAGGGAAGGTACAAGATAAAAAAAATTAAAAATAAAAAAAATTTGTCTACCCAAGAAATGTCACTGCTGCGGTGTTATCCCCTCCCTGCCAACATGCGCTTGGGTTCTGGTGTCAATGGAAAGGTTGCCTCTGATTAATATTAATAAAGAATTAGAGCTGTGTTTGTCATGATCACCTCGTTTGGTATTGCTCTGTGTGGCAGGTGAAAGCTGAGGAAGGAAGGGAAGAGGTCTGCATGGCATTCATTAATCATTTCATCAGGAAGGAGTTCAAAGCCCTGCCTTAACAAGGGCTGCAGACAGGGAGGAGACCATGTTTATTCAGATGTTCCTCCTTACATCTCTGACCTCCCACCTGGTCAGCTGGTGTGGGCCTCCAAAGCTAAGATGCTCTTCTAGGATCTAGGGCATTCTACCCCCAAACATGGGCTGCCTTGCTCTTGGCTAGATCAAGATGATGTTGTATGAAAGCCTGGCATAGGTCCACCATTGGTACCTATACATCAGTTAAAAAATGGCTCCTTGAAGAATATCCTTGGTTCCACTTCAGGTCAAGAAGCTTAAGAAACAGTGACCATACTTTGAGAAGCTATATTTCTCTCAGGTGTTAGCTCTTCTTCTGCATGCTGGGACAAAGAACTCCTCAGAGCAGGGACTTCCGCTTGGTCTATAGGTGAGCAGTGTCCAGGAGCTGGGAGATACTTGTGAGACATGGTAATCACTGGGAACTTTTGGAGTAAGCTCTAGGAAGGCCTGTTTCATCTGAACTTAAATGAGGTATTCAATCTCAGAGGGCCCCTTGTCCTTCTGTGGGACACATCCAGAAGATGGCTTCTTCCACCATAAAATAGGTGCCTAAATTCAAGGACCCCAGATACCCTTGCACCATTGACTAGAAGACCCTATAGATAAGCATATACTTAACTATTAGATGATTCTCTGTTTCAAATTTAGTGGCCTAAATCCCATCTAGAGCATCTTTACAGAGCTGCTTCTGTAGTAGACCAGACCTTTGGCCCATGGTGTGGTCGGGAACATGAGTGTTGCAGAAGTTCAAGTTAGGTATTTTGTGCAGATTGGAACATAAAAAGCGAGTGGCTCTGGCTGAGAATAGCACCTTGCTTTGGGATCATGGTACCCAAGTCAGTCTTGGCTGATGCAGGGCATGTGGGGCCCAATGCTGGTAATTTATGTAGACTTTTAGTGGTATTTTGTTTCTTAAATGTGTGGAGATTCCTGTAAATCTTCGCTTAGACACATCTGTGTGTGGTCAGAACTGGTCTCTGCTTTTTTCTGGTCTCTGTTTATTCTGTGTTTTCTGGATCCAAGACCAGAAAGCGATGCACACGTACCTCTGGCAAAAGCTCTTTGTATTAAGAATTTACAGTTCAACCTTCTTCTTGCTCCCTTTTCCTCCTCCTTTTTTTTTTTTTTTTTGATGGATGCTATTTATTATTCAAATGTGGGGAGAGTTGAGCCAAGTGGTGCATTGCTCTCATTAATTATTCTCTGGGATTAAGGAATCAGTTAAAACCATATCTCCCTTAATCCTGTTTTATTAATTTCATATTCTTGGCAAAAAAAGACGAAAAACAACAACCCCCCACCCTCTTTACAAAGGGATCATGCAGCTTTCTGCTGGGACCTTGAGAACAGGAGGTCTCTGGTGTTCCATGGATGCTTGTCTTTTTAATTTGATAAAATAAATTAGCACAGGATTACAGCCTTCCTGCATGGCATAGCTCAACCACCATTACCACCTTAAGGGAGGCATTAAGCATCATTTTGGTTGTGCAGAGGTAAAATGCGAGGTCGCCAGCCCCTTTGCTCGTGGGAAAGAGAAAAACTTTCCTCTCAGTAGCAGCACAACTTGTGGCCTCTCCTCCCCACCCAGCCACTTCCAAAGGGGCTGCCTTTTGGGAGTGACAAGTTCTGTGTTGGATGAGGTGGACATTGCTGGCTCAAGTGCGTGCACGAGCCCATCAACTCGTTTCATATAGCAGCCAGAGGTGATAACTGTAATTAGCCTCTTCCTTTTGAGATATTATGAAGATGTAAATGAAATAGCTTTCTCTAAGACAGCAGAGACCTGATTCCTGAGAGTGAAGGTTTGTTGCGGAAGAATGGGAAAATGGAAGTGGTGCTTTTACAGGTTTCACCTTTTTGTGGCAGAGGTGCTCCAGCTGGTGCTGTCATCAGGACCTTCATGATTCTTCTGGCATGAGAGATGTGGGGAGGCCAGACTGTGAGGGAGCAACCTGTAGCTGCAATGCAGGTTTAGTGGCTGCCAGGCTGCTTGTTTTATGAGGCTACCAGATAGGAGAGAAAGGATAGTGGTGGTGTGCAGCTGTGTGACCTGTTCCTTGAACAGAGGGGAACCTGCACCGGACTTCCAGGAGCAAAATGAGACCAGTCTCAAGGTGGCTGAGGTTTGTGAGGCACAGGGAGCTGGACCATGAGTGCTGGTCTCAGCCTCTCAAGCTTGCACTGAGCAGCATGATGCAGAGACATCTAGTCCCTCCACTAGATGAAAATTTCGGGGGCTTTTGGGAAATCCATGCTATGAAGGCATTTAAACTGGAATTGGTGGGATAGTGCTCAGAGCTCTGCAGTGCACAATATGGGACTGGTGAAATAGTTGAGTCAAAAAAAACACCATAATGGCAGCATGGCTGATGCATACTTGTCTTGAAGTTAAAGATGACTGTCCTCACTCACTGCTGAGTTGGGCACTGGGGATGCATTACTGGTTTCATTAAGTAAGGCTTTTAAAGCAGAACTGTGCCTGAAATACTGCCAAGTGTTTCCTCCTTGGAGAATGCATCTTGCTTGCTAATAGCAATGATGGCTGAGACATGAACCTGCAGTGATGCCAGCTGGGCAGGGTTGTGATGGAGAAGTGTCCCATGGCATGGGAGCAGGTATTCAGTCCACCTTCAGCTTCACTGGAAAGAGTTGCCTGGATTAGCAGGTGTTGGCAGATAAATGTCCTTTTGTCCCGTTGGCCTCGGGGTCACTTCTGAAGGCTGCTCCTTCTGAGAGTGTCTGACTCACAGAATCTCTTCTGGTTTTGCCTGACCTCACCTGAACACCTTTGCTGCAGAACTGAGAGTCAAACTAAAAGTCTCTGGGGTTGTTTCTGAGGCTCTTGTTAGAGAAATTCCCACAATTTCTGAGCAGTGCAGAGATTTTTTATGAAAGATCTTCCATTTAGTGCTTATTCATACAAGAAAGCTGTGATTGGAGGCTGTGCAGACCCTACAGTAATACAAATACCAGCAAAACATCTTCAGGGCAGGATTTGTCAAAGATCTCAAATCAAGATGTTTCTATTTCCTCTTGTCTTTTCTCTACCAAGCAGAGATATCCTTTCTACTACACAGTATTTGTTGTGGTTTTTTATTTGTGGAAAGTGACTAGATAGCAAGGAAGTTTACTCTTTATAAAGATACATAGTTTCTTTGGAAGAAAAATATAAAGCAAATTACTTCATTTGCTCCTAAGCTGCTGTGCTAGGAAGAGTCAGCTCCTTCTTGTTCTTCTATGAGCAGAGCTGGCAGGAACCAAGAGGATGCCTCGTTCCCAGGCACTGGGCACTCCCTGTGGACACAGTCTGATGTCCTACATGTCTTAGGGTGCAAGTAAGATTCAGGCAGGATTTCAGTGCTTGGTAACTCTGTGTCCTGTGGAAACTTACTTGGTTCCATCAAGCTGCCAGACAGGAGCTAAGCAAATTATGTCTTAGTCTGAGAGCCTCAAAACTGGAGAGATGGTGGGGTGGGGTGCATGGAGCTGTTTGGAGGAGAATGGTGCTCTTGGTCCTAGAGAAATGTGGAGGAATTCTCCTAGTGTTGCCAATGAAAAGTTGAAATTGCTCTATCCCACTCTTGAAACACTGTATTAGCTGGCATGTAGGTCATAAGAAGGAGCTTTTTCAGTGGTGCTTGGTTAGATCATCTTATCTGTGCTGATGGCTGGGTCAGCTTGTCCTGGTTGGATTGGAGGGGCCTTCCATGTTGTTAGGGACATGTTGTGGCATGGCTGGAGCAGCCTTATCTCTCTGTGGGGACACCAGCCAAAGAAGGGTGTGAGCTGTGAGCATACTGGAGTTAGCCTTAGCGGTCACTGGCTTTAAAAAGCCAGTGAGAAAAAGCCAAGAAGATACTGATAAAGATTTCAAACAGCCTTCTTCTGGCGCCCTGGTGGTGTCTTGATCTTGTTCCTAGTCTTTTGGGTGAGAGAAGAGCTACTTTAAGTTAATTTTCATTGCGAAGCATTGCTCATGCGCTGGTGAAGGAGACCTCGCACAGCCATGCACAAGCCAAGCCAAAAAAACAAAGGCATGTGTTCTCAGTTTTGAGGTAGGAATTATATACACTTAGAGTCATGAACTCTGGGTAATAATTGAAAGGTCAGATTGATGAGAGCAGCCTCTGAGATACGATTTCTATGACAGCTTGATGGATGCCCCACTATCAAGGTGTGCTTTTAATCATAATCTCATTACTCCACTTCTTATGGTTCAACTCACCTAAACTCATGGGAGGATTTGGGGGCCACCTCTAAAATGTGAATTGGCTTTTATTTGGAGGAAGAAGAGTTGAGTGGTTGGGAGAACAAAAAGAAAAGAGCCCAAAAAAAGAAAAAAAGACCTTCCTGGTTAAAGATGAGTTAAGAGCAGGTGTGAGAGCAACACCCTTGTTGCTCCAGAGCAATGCTCTGAGTATCTTTCTGGTGGCTGGGACCAGTAAAGATGTTTTGAAGCAAAGAAGGGAGACTTAAACCTCTTCCAGCGTCAATATGTGTTGTGCCCATGAATCTCGCTGCATTGCTGTCCCTGAGACTCTCAGCATGGGGCCTGCAAAGAGGTGGCCATTACAGCTCTCCCAGGCATGTGAGGTGCTTTGTTTTGGGGAGAGATCCAATGCTGGCTGTTCGCCTGCTCTGATCTATTCATTCAAACCCATGCGGAAGATTCCCAGTGATGGCCAGCTGTAAAATGATTACGTGCTGTTGGAAAGCACCAGCTTCTAGCACCGGGTCCTTGAGCCTTGGAGAAGGCAAAAGCCTTTTTTGAGGTCACGGTGCACAGGAGCTGTGAAGATAAAGCTGCTTTATCCAAACCAGGCCCCCATAGCAGGCACATAGGGGACACTACCTCTTCTCTTTGCAGTAAATACCAAGAAGCCCTGGAGATCCACCACATCCACTGGCCTATCCATTAATGTGACCATGCAGAAGTTGCACCACAATGGGCCACAGAATGGGCCACATCAATGATGGTGGGCATGGCCCTTTCCCCATGTCATCAACACCACCATAATGCAGGGGGACTGGCTAGTGGTAGCTCCCAAAAAACGTCCTCGCAGGCTCCTTTGTGAGAGCTCAGTGCCAAGGCTGGAGGGTGCCAGGGTGGCACCGTGCGTCCCATCAGTAAATCCTGCAATTCATCTTCACCTCCCTGGAACCTCCTGGAAGAGTTAGTATGGAAATTTCAACCTATTTTTAAGGGTTATTTTCACTCAAGTGAAATCTGTCAAAGAAGGAGGGTTATTTTTACAGTGCGCAGCAACTGCTGGTTGCCATGGCAGCGGGCTGAGTGAAATGCAATAAAGCATCCCTCTGTTATCGTAAACACAAAGGGAACCACGGGCACCGAAAAGAAAGGCAATTGTTATGGGGGGAGGAAGGCAACACTGTGGTGCTCTCACCAAGACCTAGAGCCTATCCAGGCTTGGGGAGCTATATCCAGGGAGATTTTATGGGGTCCCCTATGCCCATATGGGGTCTGGTAGGCCAAGAGGAATGAGCCTCTCTAAGCTCCCTGCCGTGAGTGTTGAGGGCACTGGTGTGTCAGCCTGAGATGAACCTTTTCCCTCTTAATTTGCATGAACTTGGAAGAAGTTTAGAAAATGTATCACACAAAGAGGGGTGGGAGTGTGGGGGAGCCTCTGTATTTTTTTTGATCTCAGTTCCAGGACAACAGCAGCCAGCTGTGGAGGTCTCTTAAATGTTTGCAGACTGTGAAGAGATTTTTCAGATTATGAGAGGGCTTATCCTTTCCATCTCTTCTAAGTGTTCTCTGTCTCTGTGTAAATTCAGGTGTCTTGTTTAACCACAGCAGCTGAACATGTGTATAACTGAAGTACTCCTGGTGCTGTTGGACCCTGGAAAGCCTTGGTGACCATGGGTGCAAGCAGCTTTCAGGAAGGTAGAGGACCTCAGATAGAATCTCCCTCATGGGCTGTGGCTGTCCCTGCGTGTGAGCCCTTGGGTGTCCCAGCAGCATCATAGAGGACACAACTAGAAACCACACCGACCCATCAAGGTATTTGTTTTGACCCTGAAGCCTGTGCTGCTGTGTCTTTAGTGTTGCTGTTGTAGCTAGATGGAAGCCACATGGCTGCTCCTCATTGCTCTTCCCTCCCAAGATGCAGATTGTCCAAAGGTGGCATCTTGAATTGGGTACCAAAAAAGCAGACCATCCAAAATGCCTTGCCATTCGGTGCACCCTAGAGATGTCAATGAGGTCTTGGGGTTGTCACTTAGCTCTGTCATTGGAAGAGGCCAGTGGTTTTAAATTTCAAGATGTAGGGCAAAAGCCCAGCAGGCATGAGCTTGATAGGTTAGATCAAGTGCTGCTGAAGACTAGAGTCTTCCTCATCCTTTTCTCTGTGGAAGCTGAGTTATCCCTAGCTGACCATTGTAAAACAAGCTCTCTGAATACAGCATTTCTCAACCCAGCCTAAGGTCAGTCCCACCTCTATAAAATGTAAATCCTTAAGGACACACAGGGGAGTTGGGTGTCCCATCACCACTGAATGCTAGGGGGGAGGTGGGCGTGAAAAAAGCCGGTCTCTTGCACCAACCAAAAGTCCCTCTCCTGCCTTATGCAGATCCAAGATCCTGCTGTAAGGTTTGCAGGGTGGTGGTCTTGGAGATGTGGGGCTTGCTTTTTTAGCAACTCATAAACATGGAAAAGGAACAAAGGCAAGACTTGCTGTGCAGCAGTGTGTGTATAAATAGATCCCTGAGAGGGTGAGACCAGCAGGAGGGAAGAGATCGAGATGATTTCTCTTTCCAAAGGAACAATCTTGACGTTGCTTGCCTTTGTGTCTGAACCCCGTACTACCAGGTCATTGCTCCTTGTGCCCAGGGCTCACTCACCTAGGCAAAGATTGTATAAAAAAACATGCTACTTGCCAGGGGAAGGGGGTTTGCTCCATTTTCTTAAAAACAGTTAATGGCTTTTTCATTGAATAGTGAGGAAAACAATTGTGATAATGCTTAGGTGGAGATGTATCTCATGTAAAAGGGTTTCTAATGATTGGGGTTTATATTGAATTATTAGTAAGTCGATAATGAGGGCATGTGCCTATCTGGGAGTCCCTCTGAGGAAGACCTTGAGCTAGCTCTTCTGGATCCCCAGCAGTACAGCAGTATTTTGCCAAACTCTTGCTTGGGGAGCATTTTTACCAAGACCTTCTCCAGAGCAAAGTCAAGGAGCACTTTCCCAGGGGACTCGGGTCCTAGCCCTCCTGCTGACAGCATGCCGCAATATACTGGCAGAGTGCTAGATGATCTCTTTGAGATTAAACTTAATTCACAACTCTTTAACCTCAGGTTCTCGTTCATAAGTGTTTCATTATTAAGGGGTGAGTACATGGCAGCTTCATTCTTTAATAGCATATATAGCATGTTACACTTTACAATGCATTAGCAATAAATGCTTAATGGAAGAGGCTATATCAAGCTGTTAGATAGAAAGCCTATTATAAAACGTGGGCTCCTGCTAAAACAATGTGTGCGTCTGTTTAACACCTGATGTTAACTCAGAAAGTGTGTTAGAAAGCGCTGCTCTTTGGCACAGAGGAAATAAGAAGCACTTTATGTATTAAAGTGTCACCAAAATTTCTTGGCTTGTTTAAAACAATCTTGAGAAAATGTTGTCTAAAAGGTAGCTGGCTGAGATGGGGAATTCTGGAGGAATCTGTTGAAGCGGGAGCTGGGGGTATCTGGGGGTAGGAGGAGCAGCAAGGCTGGATCAGATCTGCCCAGTGCAACATGGAGGTAAGTGGATTTAAAAGCCATGACTTACACTCATTGAAATGTTATTTGGAAGGTCTCCAACACAAACTCTCCTTGGAAGTTGGACTGTCCTCAGTGCTACATCAGGTTGGCCATGGTGTGGTCCAGCTGAATGTTGCAACCCCCTGAGGATGCAGAGTCAGCTGCCACACAGGGCAGTCTGTTCCAGTGCTGCCCCAGCCAGCAAAGTTCACCCACCGAAACCTCCAGCCCTCTGGGAAGACATTGCCTTAATCAAGCTCCTCTGGAGGACGAGACCTCAAGGTTTTTAAGCATTTTTAGCACAGATCCAAGCTGGGGGTCTGGATGCATCTAACCCAACCTCAGTTATGTGCACAACAGCCCAATCCACCAGTGAAGTTCAGCTCTTCCTATTTGCAAGGTACAACCTTGAGTCCAACTTCACCAGGACTGTGAGCCAGCAGGACAAGCGGGAGAGTGCACTTTGGGGCCCATAAACTGGCTCATGATCTCCAAATCCAGACGATGTGTGATGCACCCTGCAAAACCCATGATGACTTTGGGACCAGCGTAACTGGACTGGGCTTCTTAGACTTCCAAAACAGGCCTGCTATTCCCCACTGTGACTCTTCAGTCCTGACCCCTCTGTCTTATTCCAGTGCTTCAGCAGTTAAATGGAAAACGGTATCTGAGAAGATTAGAATTAAGTTATTAAAGCATCTGGACACTTTTAAGAGGATTGCTGAGCATCGTAGTACTCAAGATTGACTTGAGAATTTGGGGGTGGATTTGCAGCTGGAAGAAATTCCTCATGTACTGTATACCTGCCCCTTGTGTATATGTTAGCATACTTGGCACAGATGTCTCTTTGTTTCCGTACAGGAAACTAATTGCCTTTCTTGTTTCAGTCTGAAGTTTTCCTGTGTCATTCTGTAAATAATGAGAGGCATTTCTCAAAGTTTGCCAGGCGCCTTTGTCTCTCCTGATGGCACTTCAGCTGCTTGCCCTGCACTAGAAGAGCATCCCCCTTGCTGGAAACCTAGTGTTGTCTCAGTGGGGTCTGCACTGGCCCAGAGCTTTGTCAGCTAGGAGGTGTCCTGCAGGGAGGCAAAAGTGAGGAGAAGGAGGTTTTGTGTGAGAGTGACAAGCTTTGCCTTTGAGCTTGCTCTAACTCCCAGCTTTCTGTGTGAATTCCAGCTCTGGAGATTACAATCCTTTATTTATCCTCACTCAGCACAGCGGGGTCTTAGGTGGCAGCAACAGCTAACACCTCCTGTGACCCACAGGGATGTGACCCAGGAGGGTGCAGCTCTTCCCTGGTAGGGGAGTTTTCTCAGCCCCCAAATGCTTCTGACCCTCTGTTTCCTTTCATTTGCCTTTTAGAGGCTGAATTTTCAGTAGGTAGTCTTTCCTTTGCCAGAAGATATATCTCCTGAGGTTTAAAGAAGAGCAGCAGAAGCTCAAGGCTTGTGACAGAATCAGAAACAACATGATGCTGTGATGGAAATCCAGCTCTCTCCTCCTTGTACCAACTGATGGTTTGCTACAGACCTGTGGGAGAACAGAAATCCTCAGAGGTTTCCCAGGAAGGAAGCTGGAGCAGACACAGAATGAAAGAGGGATGAGAGAGCCTAAAGCTTGCCTAAAATTGTGCCCACTGCTCCAATTTGATGTGAAAGAGGAGTTCAGGTCAGTAAGGAGAGAGCAGATGCAAATGCAAGGTGCAGAAGTGTAAACTAACAAGAGTTTACAGGTGCTTGAGCAGTGGAAGGGGAAGTTTGTCCTGTGGGAAAAACGAGGATCAATTTTGGTGACTGACTACCCAGATTAGGAAGAAAGATGCTGGAGCACTCCCCCAGATCTTGTGGTGCACATGTAGACCAAGCCTCGTGAGCAGAGGTGGTACAGCTGGGACACAGAGGTACTCAGCATCGTGACAGTGGCATGAAGCTGGTGATGGGGAGGATTCGGTAGCTGGGAGCAGCAAGGACCCTTCATTGCTGCTGTCCTCAGTGCTATCACCCGTCCTTCACCTGTCCCTGGGCACCAGTTGGGGGGGTGCAGGCAAGGCTGCACGAGTGGCCCTGTCCAAGCCACCGGCAACTTGATGCTATTCCTGCATTCTTATTTTGTTGTTACCACCACAACTCTGCTTTCTATGGTGTAATTTGGGCTATGGAGCAAATGAGGGGTTTGCAGTCTGCAAAAGAGCATCAGGGCTGGTTGAAAACCCCCTGGGAGGAAGACCTCTGGGTGGCCACAAGGTGCTGTTGAACATGTCTAAGCAGGGCTTTCACTGATACCCTGGTGCACTGGGTTGTGTCCATGCTCCCAGGATGGCTCCTTGTGCCTGGCCAAAAGCACGGCTGCAGAGGCGGGGGAGCTGGGAGGGAATGCTGAGTCGTGCCTCAGTTTCCCCTCTGAACGTGCAGGAGAGGGAGCCCGTGGGCCAGTTGAAGGGAAGCATGAAGGTGATGTGGGCTCTTGACAGCATTTGGGGGTATGCAGCATGCTCCGGCTGGCTGCCCTTCCTGCTGTGGTGGCTGTTTATCAGGAATGAAGCTGGCAGGGAGGGATGAGCATCCTGAGCCGGCTCAAGCCAGCAGATCTCTGTCAAGGATTTGGCCTCAACTTTTATTACCTGTCCCACTTGTCACTTTTGTGTGAGAGGAAGCAGGGACATAGGGGGTACCTGCTTACTTTGGGGCTGTCACATCTGCTGCAGGGGGGACAGTGCAGTTTGTGACAAGCCGGTGTCATTAGCGCTGGCCTCCAAGGCTGCTGCCAGTTGGGATTTACTGCCCACCTCCCTGGGACCAGCCGTGCCATCCACTCCCTGCGTGGCAGCCCCTCATCTGGAGCATTGCTAGGGCACGAATACTGACTGACGCTCAGCACCACCCAGGATGTATCCCTGGATGAGGAGCTGCTGTCTCATCTCTTTCCTCACATGGAGAGGAGAGCAACGCTTCGGCACCACTAATTGCGGTGGGCTCGTGCTTTTGGCACTGGTTGCCAATCAGCCCACGCTCCCCTGCTCCTGCCACAGCACTGGGCATCGCGTTGGCTGTGTCACGGTTTGCTCTGACATCAGCCTGATGCCTGAACCATGCTGGGGCAGTGATGAGCGGTAATTGGGTCCCCCCTCCACCAACCTTGCCTGCCAAGGCTGTGGCGGAGGCAGCGAGCACCTCTACAGCCATCTGAGGACGTGCTTGGGCGCTGAGACCTTTCAGATGGAGACAGCCCTGCAAGGTGTTGATTTCCGCTGGCAGCAGGTGTGCTCTGCAATCCCAGGCACCAGTTCTCAGCTGGGGTGAGGTGGTAAATTAGCAGCGCTCTGCCAGCTTACACCAGCTGCAGAAGCTGTGGGACAAGCCCAGGGATGTTTTCAGAAGGGCCAGGCTGCAGGTATTGTCTCAAAGGGGGCTGACATGCACTTTTGGAGGTGCTTAAATGCATTTGTGAATCTGCTTGCTGCGGGTGTGGCTGACACCTCACCGAGGTGACTGCCAGTGCTGCTGTCTGATTGTGCCCCAGCAGCAGGACCAGGCACGATGCTCTGCGTCAAGGGGTCCTGTCGATCCCCGTGGGAACCCCGTGACCAAGCTACTGCCAGCAGCCTGTGATTTTTATGGGGTCTAGTCTTGCTTTAATCTGGGAAGTGGCATCCGCATCCCAGCCAAGTGCATTGGGAGTAAGGAGTTGCTGCAGAGAGTGTGTGTTTGATGTAGATGATGGTAACAGGAGCAACACTGCAACTCCTGGTGTGCCAGTCCTCATGTCACCACTGGAGCCTCACTTCTCCTCATCATTCCCCCTGTAGCTCTTGCTCCTCTGTTTTTCTCCAACTTCGTCATTTTCAAGGGTCCTTTGTGTACTTTTCCCAGCTCCTCTCACCTCCTTGTCTCAGCAGCTGTGTGTGTGAGCAGTGTATTTCAGTAGTGATTACAACAGTGATCAAAGACCTGTTCAATGTCAGGGCTGGCCGGCAAGGTGGGGAATGTTGTCTTCTCCATCACTGGCATGCTGATCTGCTGCTGGCGGCTCCCTTCTCATCTTCCCACCTCCTGGGAGACAGCATGCGATGTCTTCCTTGAGTACATGAGGGCTGCTGCTGCTGCTTGCTCCAGATCAGCTGGTTGCGTGGCATCAAGAGCAACGCATCCCTGTGACAGCACATCTGCAATTACTGGGAGACATTTTTGCCTGCAGCTGCACTTCCCTACTGCATTTTCAGTAATAACAGCTTTATCTTGGGGACTTTATCCTATCTTGCAATCAGGGACTTAGGCAGCTATTTTTGGCTTTGAACCTGGTCATTAAGAGAAAGCATCGAGTGTGTTTCTTGCTTTATCTGCCCATGCTTTTTGCCATACTGTCACCATTCTCCATGGCCAGTGCTGCAGGCTGGAACTCAGTTAGTCCCAGGGTGAGTGATGGATGCCAGTGGTTTAGGATTACTATGAGGTCTTACATGGTGTCTCCTCAGCTGTGATGCCTTCCCCAGTGGTTTCCCCACTGGTGGGACAGTCCCTCCCATGAGGCCCCCCCAGCATCTGGAGTGTGGGTCTTGCCAACGTCCCACTTTCTGCTAGGCAACCTCTGGGACCAAAATCTGACAAATGGCCCATTTAAAAGTGCAAACCCTGGAGCTCCCAGGGTCCCAGGAGGCTACCAAAAGTGCTGCTGATGCATCTGTGCTGCTGAAAAGCTTGGCTTCTGCCATCATAGCTCAGCTCCCATCCCCTGAGCAAGTGGAAGTGCTGCTGGGCTGCCTCTCCTTAGCCTTCCCTGAGGCTGCCAGGGCTCAGCTCCCTGCCTCGTGTGTGCCTCTGCAAGCACAGCATTGCCCTGCTGTTCTTTGCCAAGTAGATTTTAAGCTTTTCAGGCACAGTCATGAGACTTGGCTGTATCACCTCTGCTTTCAGCCTTCCCCAGGAGCCTTTCTCCTGTGTGTCTTGAGCTGGGCTCTAGCATTCTCAGGGAAGAGAAACAGGGACCAAGGGAGCAAAGGAGAGTAACTGAGACTCCTGCTTTCATCACAGCTGTGGTGGCAACAGCCAGCCCACCCTGAACTTTAGGGTTTTACTAAAGAAAGATGCTTGCTGCATAGCTTGAGCTCTAGCTAGGTCTCCCAATTTACTAGAAATCATGGCCAGGACCTCTGAACCAAAATGGATACTACAAATAGTTACATCACACGGGAAAGCTGACAGCCCTGTGACTTTCAGGGGTCAGGAGGGACCCATCTGACTCTTGGCTCCAGTAGCTGTGGTGCCAAAAGTATCATGCAATAGCCTCAAGTCCAGCATTGCCCTTTTATTGCCCTGGCTGCTGACATGCATAGGGTAAATGAGGTCTGCAGGCAGCTGCCTGCCCACAGCTCACTTGTCCTGAACACCAGGAGGTATTTATCCAACCTCTCTTCAATTCACTTATCTACCCACAACCGAAAAAAAGAGAAAAATTGCTTTGAATTTAGAAAATTAATTAAAATAGTAAGTAAACAGAGCACCTGAGTCATTGCAGTGTGTAGTTTTAGAAAGCAGTTGCTGCTGGCTTCCCAAAGGTCCTGCTAATGTCAAGGGAGGTGGCTTCTTCCTCACAGTCTAGTAGGGGCAGGGACATCATCTTGCAGGAGTCCCCCAGAACTTTTTCCTTGAAAATGTCCTTTCTACCTCATCATAGTGTTTGTGTTTTCCAAGTGTTTTTGACCACATTAATGATTACAGCAAAACAGGATTCTTATTGGCAGCACAAATCACTTTTTCAAGATGACACCAGCACTTACAGTCTTATTACTGTCATTAACAAGATTATTATTATGACTTTGCCATGCTCCCCCTTTCTAAAGAAAGCAATTTAAATCCAAATATTCTGGCTTAAAAATATCCCATCCTCATTTTCCTCTCTAACCCAAAAAGGAGGTCATACCAGCCCTTCTGGGTAATAGAAGAGCATCTTTCTATGGGTGTACTTATGCTGTGTTTTAGGTTATCAAGCACACTTCTCAGGCCTGTGTTTTCCTAATTGTACATCTGCTGAATTCAGCTGTATCTGAGCTCAGCACTGGTTGCCAGTCTTCTGCAGCCTGTCCCTGCTTTGCTGACTGGGTACAGAGCCAGGGTCTGCAGCTGTGGAGAGTAGCAAGCATTGCTCTGTGGAAAGGTGACAGTACCAGATGTTAGCCAGGTGACACCTGATGTGACTTGCCCAAAGAATCTGAAGGCAGTCCAGGGAATTGATCCCAACACCTCATTTAAGATGAGATGCCTCTCTCCTTTTAGCCAAGCTTCAGGGTGCCATTGGTACCATCCATCTTGCAGGCTGGATTTTTGGCTACCCTGAAATTAGCTGCCAGGCAGTAAAACAAGGACCTGACAGGGTGTTTGTCACAGCTGGGACTGTCCTCGCTGGGCTGAAGGTAGCTGGATGATAGGATACACAGGAGAGGACACATTGTTCCTTGTCTTGGCCGTTATGGCTTTACAAATGACTGTTCCAAGCTTAGTTCCAAAATGGTGTCGTGGCTTTCGCTGCTGTCATCAATTGCCATCAACACTGCATTTAGCTGACATAATTACTTATTGTTACAATCAGTGCCCATTAGGTTAAAGCTAAATTACAGTCTCAGTCCTTGGGAACTGCCTATTACATCCATATGAATACGCAAAGTTCATCACTCATGATTAACGTTGCTACAGTGAATACAAAAGGAATTAGTGAGGACCTGTCACTTATTGTAAAGTGCTGCCAGATTATGGTATCAGAAATGATGTGTCAACTGTTAAAACTTAATAATCCATGCTGAAGTGCTGTATCTGATTATAACGCTTATCAAAGGAGAGGCCTGATTGGCACTTGGAAGCTGAGGCTGGGTGGTTATGAGACCGATAACCTACATGGGTCGGGTGTCGTTGACCAAATGCTGGAGCCACGGCTCAGTGTGCCCTCCCTGTGGCCTTGGGGGCTGTGAGGGGCTGGAGACACTCCTGGGGGCATGTGCCCAGGCACTGGAGTGGCCAGGAAATGATTGATGGGTCCATGGCACGTGTCTGAGCTGGGAGGGTGGATGCAGCTCCTAGCCAGGCATCTCCTTCTTCTGGCAGGAGAGAGCCTGGGGGTCTCAGGCTGGGATTCAGCCGCCCTCTGCTCTGGCTGATGGTGCAAATGCCTCTGCCATAGCCAGGACTGACATCTCCAGACCGCTGCTCTTGTACTGATGAGACCTGAGTGGAGTTTGGGAGCAGATTTCCCCTGATGCTGGGAGGCACTGGGAGGTCTCCCCTTTTGGCTGTGTTCATCCCCATTGGGGAAAAGCAGCATGCAATGTATTGGTGGATGTATATATATGTAAGTATAGATACGTGCATGTATGCATGAGTTTAGAAAAAGTCCTAAGATTTTGTTTTGATGGTCAGGGGGATTGTCTGATTTTTCTAGTTTGAAAAGACTTTTTTGTTCTAATTATTTTTCATTTTTCTTTCAAGCTCTGAAGACTGAAGAAAATGTTTTACTTAACCTCAAACGTTGCAATGGTGGGATTTTCTTCTTTTCTTTTTTTTTCCTAGAAAACCTCCTACAAGTGAACAAAAAGATCTCTCTCCTGGGGAGAAGACCTGAACCACACAGGCTGAAGAACATGGACTCGACAGAGGTTAAGGAACTGTAAATCAGTGTCTGGCTCATGCTTGTCAAGGCAGGCTCTGGCTGAGCCAAGGGACCATGCGGTCCCTCCAAATACGTGGTGTTGTGCTCCTCATCCAGTGGTGCACTTGGAGAAAGGGTGCAGGGAGGTCCTCCTTCATGGCTGGGGTTTGTGTAGGACCATTGGTGTGCTGTGAGCCACACACCAAAATCCCAGTGTGTGCTCTTCCTCATAGCCCTGCATATTTGTTCGTGGCTGCTGGTTGCAGCTGTTTACTACTGGTCATGACCTAATTCGCAGCTGAGAGCTGGCTACTTCATATCAGCACACTTAACCAGCTGAGATTTCCTGATGGCATTTTGCATCTCCACTAAAGAGCCTTTTAAAACTCATGTAGGTCTTTGGTTGAAGGCTCCTGGACACTTTGCTTGACTTCTGGCGAGCTCTGTGCTTTCTGCTGTTGCTGTCACAATTGCCGGGCTCCAGCAGATGACAGAGGCACGCTTGTCCTTTTGATACAAGGGTCATCCTTGCTGTCTGGGCAGCCAGCAGTCAGAGTGGTAGCTCCTCTGCTTGTGGCTGGCTTGGTCGGTGTGTGGGAGCTGAAGGTTGCCCTTGTGCCTCTGGGTGATTTAACCATTTTTGTTCTCTGGGGAATGTTCATCTCTATTCCCCTCAGCAGATATCTCCCTAACACCCTCTCTGCTGAAGCGAAATGCAACATAACCACCTGGTCTCACTAGTACCTCTGAGAAGAAAGACATAGCAGGTCTGAGGGGCTTCCAGGGGAGGCTATGCGATTATGTACCGATAGTAATGTAATGTATCAAGAGCCACCACAAACCCCTCCTGGCTCCCAAAGTCTGTCTTGGCTTTCAGACCCATTGTGTGCTTCTGTCCTTGCAGGCCCTGGAAATGCTTAGCAGCAGCAGCAATGCCAAAGCAGGGTAAGAAAAGCCATTCTCCGGAGACTGCCAGCTCTGGAGGGAACAGGGGAAGATCCGTTTGCTAGGGATTTCAGTGTCCTTGCTTAAGGCCTGTCTGTCAGGGTACCTGGCTGAAGGTGAGTCAGCCTGCTGGAGCTTCCTGTAGCTGTCTACACCATGGGCTGCAGAACTATCCAGAGCTGGGCTGCTCTGCTCAGATTTCTCTATCCAGGACCTGTGTGTCTGCTGTAAAACCTCGTGGGTTCACAGATGGGCAATGGTGGAAGGCCATGGTAAGTATATTGGTGCTACTGCCGGGGTATCTGCTGTGCTTGTAGATGCTCCAGGCTGTATGGCCAAGCTGCTGCATGCTGCCTGATGGTGCCCACCATGGCAGCTTTTTCTGAGATCTCATCTCAGCTTTCCCAAAGGTTGTTTGGGCTATGCATCCACCACCACCACTGTGAAGAAAAGTCTTTGGTGTATTTGAAGGCATGTTTGTATCATGTCTGCCCTCCATGTTGGTTGTGTTTCCCAGACCTCCATCCTCGCCTCTCTCCTCCAGGCTTGCTCCAGTTGTGCTTCATCTTGTTTGAGGAGGAGTGGCCTTTTTTGCACCAGTTTGAATCTCCTTTGCCTGTGGTCCAGTGTAACTTTTGGTTGCTCCTCTCCTGCTCGTTGCTTCCCAGCTGGCCCTCGTGCTGCAGAGCTGTTGGACAGCCAAGGGAAGAAACTTCATCTCACCCCTCGTGAAAAGCATCCTAGCTTTCGGTGACCATGCCTTCTGTTCCCCATTCTGCCTTGCACAGGTATGCCTATGCTCACAAATATGTATATGTGGCATCATACAGAGACTGTCCTCTCCAGTATGTTAAAGGGCCTGATATCAGTACCAGGGGTCTAAAAAATAGTCTGCAGAACTGAAAGGTTAGGCAAGATTTACACAGTTCTTCCATACGAAGACCTTTCTCTTACACTGATTGTTAGGGGTTTTTTTTTTCTTCTTTGGTTGTCTAACTGCGATGGCAAGAGCTGGCTTTCTTTTTTTTCTTTTCCACTGCAGCTCAAACAAAGCAACATAACTAAAAACACTTGTTTGGGCTAAACTGAAAACTTAAAACATCTTTGGTGTGAACCTGCAAACAAGACTTCCCAAGTCTCACTCTGTTCTGGTTCAACTGATGTATTTGATCTGTGGAAAAAATAACAAAACATTTACTTATCCTAGGCAAACAAAACTCCCTTTAGAGGACCTGAAATGCGATCTGTCATTTTAATTTCAAATCATTTTAAATGTCTGTATAATTTTGACCATAAAATGGAAAGCGTAACTGGCCACTCACTGCAAATGGAAATGTTCCTTTTCAAAGCATTCAAATGAAAACTTTCATTTCTTTTCCTGAAGGTTTCCTGTTTGTTGGCTGCTTTGGAAGTTGGCAGTTCATCGAGATAAAGTTGTGCAAAGTTGACTATTGCTGAATTTGCATTTTTTTCCCAGTGGAGAGAGATTTAGAGTGAAAAACATTGCTGTTCTGCATCATGAGGAGCTCTGTTTCTCCCTTGCAAGTCACCCCCACCACCTCGGGGAGTGCAGGTCTGCCCTTCCTCACCTCTTCCCCCTCACCAAAGTCCTCAAGTGGTGATTCCCCTCGTCCCCGCTCTGGACATGGGATTACAGCTCCAACTCCTCTTCCCAGTGCATCATCAACATGTTGTTTCCAGGGTCATAAATTTGCACTGTGATGAGACACAACCAGATGTTAGGATACGTGAAGCGACTGGCGAAGCAGCCTGCCTGGCGCAGCCCCCACCTCCGGAGTCAGCCTCCCGCTAATGAGAAGCAGGTCTCTCGCCTTGAACTGGGCCAGGACAGACGGAGAGCATCCCCAGGAGCAACCACAGAGCTGCCATCTCGACCCCCTGCCTGCTCTCGGTGCCCGGGGGGAGCATCTCCAGGGCTGGATTCAGGCGCTTTGGTGGCTATTGGCTTCTGGCAGCCATCTGGAAAGATAGTTTGGGCCAGTACAGGGGGGAATGCACAAGGCCATGGTCATCCTTGCTAGCAAGGAAGCCATTTACAATGCTGTATGATGCTTTATTATGTAAAAATACTTCTGAGATGCATGTCTGGATCATTTGTGCAGCTGAACAGGATGTTTTTTAATGGAGAGACCCATGGGGAAGCGAGGTCTTAGCTCGGGATGCTGAATTGGTATCCTCTGCCAGGAGCCAGTGTTGACTTGGAATGCCTGTTTCCAAGTGGCTCCAGCCCACGTGTTCCCATGGCTCTGAGATGCCCAAGCCCCCTGGGTGGACTGGGGAAGGTCGCACTGAGAAGCAAGTGAAGATCTCCTTGCAGGGAACATGTCCCTCATGGGCTGCAAGGGTCCTCAGGATGGCTGCACCTTTTGTCCAGTGTTCTCTGCACACACTCCTATTGTGACCCATGTCCTCATGTCCCATGGTGCATGCTCACTGGGTGTTTTGGGGCATGCACTAAGCGTCAGGGGATCCACTCCCTGATTACAGTCCCTGGGTATGATAATCCTCTGAGTGCCTTCTGAAAGTGGTCTCCTTCTTCCACTGCTGGTGGTCCCTGCTTCCCCACGTGCAAGACTGAGCCTTGCATAGGGCTGGCAGGGCTCCATCTGCTCCTTTGCAGTGTCAGGTCATTGCTTGCATCACAGGGTGAGTCTAGGCCTAAAGATGATCCAGCATGGAGGTCTGGCCTTAGAGTTACTTCTCTTTTCCTTCACTCTTCCCCAGCCCATGTGGGCACTGGCGGTACTTTCTCATATGTATGCTGCCATTGCACAGGGATGGGCAGGTCTCCTCTCTCCCTTTAGCATCCAGGCAAGCACAGAGGGGAAAAAAGAACAATTTGAAGCAGAAGGAGCTGGTTGGTACCAGACCCAAGGGCTACAGATTGACCAGGACATCTTCAGGGGGTGCTGCTCAGTTGAAGATTCAGAAACAGCCTTCAAATTGAAGAAGGAGATGAAGCTTGGTAAGTCCTTGGAGGGCACAAAACACCATGATACCCGTGGCCACAAGCATGCCTTGCAGCCCCAGCTTCAGTGGAAGGGAAGCCCAGCTGTCCCCAGATGTCTTAGCCACCAGCCCAAGGGGTTTTCATAAGGCTGCACAGGAGGGCTGGGATCAGGCAGTCCTTTGACATGTTCCCACCAGCCCTTTCCAATGATGTGAGGGGAAGAACGAGAGCCTGTGATTCTGCTCAGCCTCCGGAGAGGAGCAGCCCATGGCCCCATCTGACCTTGAAGGGTTTCACCACCATGCAGGAGAGCCACCTGCCCTTCCCGTGGGAAGGCCAGGAAAAACGGGGCTGCCTACCAGCAGCTCCTGGGGTTGTACCTCACAGCCCTGAGCATGTGCAGGGAAGGAGGGGATGGCCCGTTACACAGGATGTGGAGACCTCCTTGTCCCCGCCATGCTGCAGAGTGTCCGCTCCATTGTGCGGCGACGTGTTGGAGGGAGTTTGGGTTAAAAGGGGTTAACAGCTCTCTGCTGTAACACATGATTGGTCTTTATGAGGTTGAAACTCTTGTCTGTTTGAGGCCTACAGATGATGCTAAAGAGCACAATAATGACAGCAATTCAAAGCAATCTAATTATGCAAACGGGAGGCTAAACAATTTCATCATCCTTAAATTAGATTGTCCTAATGAGATAAAGACACCAATTAATCCTGAATTAATTTCAATAGCCTATTTCAGGCAAACACTTTAATATGCAAATGTAAATGAGAAACAAAACCTACTGTAGAATGCCAGAGTTCAAAACCTCTCTCTGCACAGCTGCAGCGGGTGTAAATAGTGTCTAATGAGTTTGCATGGAAAGACACAACCAGTTGAAAATTTTAGACTTCATAAAGCACAGCCGGTGCCTCAGGTACGTGGTGGTGCTGAGGCGGGCGGGAGGAGAGGGAGGACTCACTCAGCTGACGCTGGGAAGACCATCAGCCACTCTCCACAGGCACACGCGGGATGGGTCCAGCCACCACCGCCGCAGGATGAAGGGCTTTAACAAGCTGCTGCTCCATAAGGCCAAACACTTCATGCTGAGTACCTGGCCAGTCGCCTTTCTAGGACGCAGAGATGATTTTAATTAGCTGTTGTGTAATTGTTTTAAATTAGCAGTTTTGCTATGTGCTCAAAAAAAAAAAATACTAGGCACTCAGCAGGGGAAAGGGCAGAGCCTGGGGTTTTGGTTACAGACAAAAGCTAACGTTGTCCTGGGTTTTTCTTGCCTTGCTCCCCTGCCATAACAAAGTCCCATGAGCATTTGCTTTGGGCTGCTGTTAGGGGGTAATGTAATCCCAGAGAGGGTTTGTGTCCTCCCAAAAGTATTTCTTCATCTATGGCAGCCTTAAATGTTCTTCCACTTTAAAATGCTCATTTTCTCTTTGAATTTCCCCAAGTTTTATCTTCAGCATCACCTCATGGCAGCTTGTGCTGCAGGTTAAGGGGGCTGCCTGGGAGAAGGTGCTGCCCAGAGACAAGGACCCTCTCACCCTCCTGCCTTCCCCTGCAGCCTTTCCAGCCAGGCTGGAAAACAGCTACTTTTCTTCTTGACTTCACCCTCTTGTGTTATCAGGATTATCAGGATTGGAGGACCTAGTGGTGACATTCCCAGGGTCACTAGCATCAGGACACACCCTGGACAAACCTGGCGAGCTGACCCAGGCTGCCCGAGTGGTGTCCAAGGCCAAGTAAGTCTAGATGTGCTGTGAAAGTCTGGAGACAAAGCTGAACATCACTAGCTGACCTCCAACAAGCGGACACCTCGTGTCTTCCCCATGTGTTGGAGGGAATTCACTCTTTGTTTTTGTACCACATGGTTTTCCCACCCAGATATTTCATGAAGCAGTGAGATCCTATCCTGGTCACATTGTCTCTTGCAAGGACTTCCTGGTACCAAATAATGTTCCTGCTGTTTATTGTCCCCCCCTGTTCACTCAGGAGGATAGCATGAATCGTGGTCGGGAATTTCAGCATTTCTACTAGGAACTCTTGGGCAACCATCCTTTGTGCAACACGGCGTTTAATCCATGCTGGGTGGACCACGAACATCCCTTTCCATTTTTCTGGCCTTAATGGGCATGGTGGTTTATTGACAGATGAATTGAGACAGTGAAAGGGCTGATGGCCCAGAGCTCGCAGCATGCCAGCAGATCTGGAGATCTTCTATCACACATGTTTGTCCTTGGAAAAAAGACAATTGACTCAGTAAATTGCTTAATCTCTGGCACGCTGGGTACCAGCACTGCCTTTTCTGCTGGAGCCTGGGAGATTGTTTTTCCCAAAGCATTTGTTACTGCCTGGGCTCTGCCGTTGGAGCCATCAGCAGGGCAGGGTGAGCTCTGGCTCGGCTGGAGATGCCATGCCATGGATGGGGACTGGGCGAGAGCTTGCTGTTTGGTGCTGTGCTGCTCCTGAATCTGCTCCTAGCCAGAAGAGCAAAACCTTCCTACCTTGCACGGCGGGGTACAGGAATGCCTGTAAGCATGGGCACAGATTTAATGTCTCATGGAGACAAGGTGCTCGGTTAGCTGGGTCTTCAGCCCGATTCAGGAGGGTTGTGGGGTACCCCAATGTGGGGTGGTACCTGCTGGAAGAGATGGGGGGAGCCTGCGGTGGGGAAGCCGTTAGCAGGTACAAGCTGCATCCAAACCAGGATGACAGATCACTGCCTAGGGCTGTGGTTTCCCGTTAATTAATACCAGATCTGTGCATTACCCAGTCACCCCATGGGAGGAATTGGGTCTGAATCAGGGGTGAGCACATGATCACATTTTTGCCAAATTACCCGGCTCGTACAATATGGTGTGCATCTGGCTCCCCGCCAGCAGCAGAAGCACAAAACAATACCTGATTCAGCAGAAAGTCTTCCTGGCCCCTTTGGAGATCTTGTGAAGCAGCAGAAAGAGTTTATATCTGTTCAGCGCTTTGCATTGTTTTCAGGCTTGGACTGGGTGCCGTAAAATTGGATTTACGGTCTTGGGGAAGCATGGCCAAAGGAGCACAGCCTCTCATGCCAGAGCAGTTTAAGACTAGATGTGGGGATGGGTCCAAAAGCAAGTCTTCCTGACTTTTCATCCTGACGTGAGCTTTGTTGCCTAGATCCATCTGTTGTTGAAGCGTGGTGATCCCCGGAGGAGCTGGGCGTGCTGCTGAGATCCCGAAACGGGGACGCTCAGTCATGTTCTAGTTAAAGGGCTCTAACAGTCAGCCAGGGGACTTGTAAAAATGTTACCACAGGGTCTCCTGTTTATTCTTGCACTCTCCCTACTCGGCTCACACATTAAAAGATGGTATTTTTTTAGCTGCCAGTGCTGCTGTCTGACTAATCCAGATGTTTTCTTTCCCCCTCTGAAATAATAACATTTATAACCAGCGTTTAGTAGAAAGCTGCCTGAGTGGTAGGCTCTGTCCTGGTACCAGGAGGGGCCGGCTGGGCTTGTGGGGATGCTGCTGGCTGTGTGCCCTCCACCTCCTCCAGCCTGGGCTCGCCCAGAGGTGCCCAGGCTGGGGACAATCTCCCATCCTGGGAGATTCTCTACCCAAAAAAAGCATGCTGCTAGCCAGGATGGCAAAAGGCTGTCATTCAGCTTGCCAGGGGCATGAGTGTGAAAATCAGCCTCGGATTTGCAGCTGCCTGAGCAACCCAGACTCTCATCCCCTTCTTCGTGCACCCCTCTTCCTGGGGTGGGAGGCAGGGAGACCAGTTTGGGGGCCCAGTGGTGCCTCTCTGCTCCCTTTGTACCTGCCTGGAAGCTCCCAAGGGGTATCAGAGGCAGCTAGGGATCCCTTTGTCCTGGCATGGTTTTCAAGAGGAGAGGGCTAGGAGTAAAAGTCTGATGCAGAGTAATGAGGGTCTCCTGATCTTCCTGTCTTCCGGAGGAAAAAACCAAACTATCTCCATTCTAGCTCTCCTCAATCCCTCCCCAAAATCCTCTTGAGAGCAGCACAGAGCAACCTTTGCTCCCCACCTTGCATCAGTCCAAGGAAAAGCTGTTGCCTTTTATGCATTTTTATTATATACATTTATACATCTGTAAAAGGGGCAAGGCCGGGGCAGAGGGAAGCAGCAAGGATGAAAAAAGTGGGCTCCGAGGAGATAAAGCCACATGGCACCAGCAGCAGGTTGGTTACTGATGAGCCATCTGAGGTGCAGCAGAGAATCTGCATAAAATATTCCTCATGGAGCTCGGGTAGCCGGTTCCAGCCCAGATAACAGTCTGACAGTCACCGAGGAAGGATGCCTTTAACCTTCACAAAACTGAGAGGACAGCAGAGAAATGAGCCAAGCAATGGTGTCATGAAAATCACAGCCTCAGCGGTTTGGATGTGTTTTGCTTTGCAGCAGAGTTTTGAGCGGCAGAGGGAAAATAAGCAAAATACTGGGAGGAAGATGTCTGGTGGTCCACGGCATATTTCTGTGAGAACCGTAAAAGTCCTTTGCAGAAGGAGATCTTTGCATAAATTGGCTCCTGGTGGTCCCATAGAGGTGCTGCTGAATACTCTGTGATGTTATGGGTTTAGTGGAAGACCACCCAGCAGCTGTCCTGTGAGACCATAATGTGATGGTCCAGCCACTGTTGGATGACACCCATCAGCTCTTCCAGGTCTTCAGGTGCTGCTGCTCACTAGTGTGAGATTTAAACCTTCTGGGACAACCATTTCTATCAAAAAAAGGGTCACTGGACAGAAGGGTCTGTGCACTGGGCTATGTGCTTATGGTTCAACTTCTGCCTGGTGATACCTGCTCAACCTGGTATGCAAAGGGGCTGTGCAGGTCCCAGCCAGCTCTCCAGACATCTGTTTGCAGTTCATGGTGGCTGCAGTGGCTCCTCCTTTCCCGTGCACAACTCAGTACTTTTCTTCACCTTGTTTTTTACCCACCTCCAACCAGTTCACCAGTGGGAGGCAAACCTTGAAATCCACTTTGGTTTTCTGAAGCCTTTTTTCCTTCTCTCTGTTGTTGTGGAGAGTGAAAGAGAGGGGAAAGCAGAGTATTTCTACAGCTAAATGGCCTGTGGTTGGATGACTGGGGCTGGGGGACCTTTCCTAGTTTGGGTCTGGTAGAATGGGAAACCCATGTCAATATTTGGGAAACCCCATTATGTTGTGAGTTTCAATGCAAACAATGACCTTTGTAGCAAAAACGTTCAACAGGCTCATCACACCAAGATAATTTGACAACCAGTGTGGGGCACTCAAATGTGTGCTCAAAGGCCCTCTTCTGTCTTCACAGCTTTTTTTTCTTTGCCAACCCACGCATCTAGTCCATGCCTCAGAGCAAAACTCACCAGAGCTGGCACTCTCTGCAGCTCCCATTCCGCAGCTCTCACACTGAACAATCCAGTATTTGCAGCCACAGTTTCCAGCTGGGCTTTTCTTGCAGAGCCCTGGTGAGGTGTCATCTGGCTGTCCCTGGGCAAGCTGCTTCCCACCAGCACCGGTGGAAGGCAACACTTTGGATACTGTTGTGTGACACTGAGACACCTCCTCCCAAAAAAAAAAAAAAATCAGCTCTTAATCTGGAATGGAAATAAAGCTGGTGAAAGGATGGATGTTTTCTCTTTTGCCTTGAGGTTAGAAAACAGCAGGAAGTCCTTGCTTGAAGAAAAGGCACGTAGCCACCAGTATGACTTGTGCAGGCTTTGCTGCCTTGAAGTCAGCCTGGAAACAGAGTTTTGCGGTGGATAAAATTTCATGGAGTTTCTGTGGTTTCTGACTGCAGCTTTTCTTGTGCCTGGTTTAGCTAAAGCTAAATTTTTGCCATATTTCTGCTAGCTTGTAAGGCAGCATTTGTGCAATTGGTACCACAGAGCTGGATGAAGCAAATACTGGTTTCTCTCAAAAGCCTTACATGTGGCAAGACAAAATACCCACATGGGCAAGGGTTTGCAGAAGCAGCCTTGGCTGGACCCTCTATTTTTGTTCAGGCACCTGGCCCTGCGAAGTCTTTGCAAAGCAAATGATCCCCTAACCAGCGACCCCACAGCCTGCAGAACTAACTTTGCCTTTCTAGCTTATTAATAAGCATCTTTTCTGAGTAACCAAGATGTATTGAGTTGGGACTCCCCAAGAGCAAGCAGCCAGAGATAGCTTTGACTTTTCCTTTTTTTAATTTACCTTGTGGGGCTGTGGGAAATGAGCAATCCTTCTGGCTGTCAATATTGCCAGCAGCGCTACCATTGCCATGACAAGGAAAGGGGGGTCGGCGGGGGGCTGGAGAAACCAGGGACCCCGGCACCAGCATCTCAGCCTCGCACCCAACCGGAGCCGACACATCTGGCATGATGAGACTCGAGTCGACGGTGTTCTTGCAACTCTCAGAGAATGTTTTTTGCTTCAGCTCTTTCCCCTTCCCAACTTTCCCAGACAGATTCTTCCTGTTATTTATCCTTCCTCAGCCACTTTTCTTTCCTCCAGGCTCCTCCTGGAGGCTCAGCCACTTTGCAGATGGGTTCCTTTTAACATCTTGCCTCTTTGCAGAGGAAACCTCCACATTCACAAAATGTTGCTGGTAACGGAGAGCGGGGGGGGTCTAGGCGGGGATCTGCTCTGCTCACTTGTGTAGTAGCTGCTGTGTCGCTCCACATCTCGCCTCTCCCACCACCCTCTCCTTTCCCTTGCAATAGCAGTCAGGGCTTTTGCTGGAGGTTGGACTTTTGGGGTGGCCTGGCCTTGGTGGTGTCTTCTCCCATGCTTTCAGGGCAGGGAGAAAGCAACCTGGGCTGCCAGGTGGCCAGGGAGGGAAGAGCATCACCTGTTTCTCTATTAAGTGATAATGAAGTGATATAACACAGCTCAGCTCAGCTCAGCTTGGCTGTGGGGAAGGACATGAGAAGGTGATATAAGGGGGCTGAGAGGGGGTGGGCTCGGTGTTTTCCTAGTGATCTGTGCTCCCCTTCCTCTGTCTGGGGCTCTAAGGGTGCTTAGTGTCCTGATATCCTTCTCTGCAAAGCCTTGGAGACTTGGGGCAGCAGAGCTATCAGGCCCAATGGGGGTGATTCTCTGGCTCATGGATCACAAACTGTGAGTTGGCTATGGTGGGGACTAGGGGGGTTGCACTGGGGTGCTGCTTGGCTTGGAGGGGGTGTGTTTTGGAAGTGCTGCCCGGGTCCTTGTTGCTCCAGTGTGTGCTGGTGCTGCTTTTTATCCATCTAGTGTTTTCCAAGCTTGTGATATTTTCCTTGCCTGTTTTAAACTGTTGCATTACCTGCTCAAATGTGGAAGAGAGTTCAGTGTCATTTGGGTTTCTGTGGTTGTGAGCGGGGTGTGAGCCCTCTTTGCTGGCACTGCCCAGGCTGGGCTGGTAGGGGCTGCTTTGCACCTCTTTTGCTGGTGCTTTGAGACCCTCTTTGAGCTCTCTGGTACCCTGCAGTGTGCTCAGCTCCTGGGAGGGCCTTTCCCCTGCATCCAGTGTAGGCAGGAGCTGGTTCCTCTGCCTGTGCCAGACAAGCTGCAGCTTGTGTGAGAGTTTTGGGGCAGCCCAGGTTTGCCTTTGTCTGATGTGCAATAGGACCAACGGCAATAAACACACAAAGGTTTTTCTCCTACTGCATCTCTTGCTCTAGCAATGCCATATGAGAAATCCTTTAACAGGAGCTCATGTCTTATTTTGCATGGCACAAATGTATTTTCTGGGACTCCTGTTCTGCAGATCCAGCTGAGCACTGAAGCAAGCAGGCATGTGCTTTGCTGTGCTCCTTCTGCTGGAGCAGAATTAACTCCTGTTTTGGGGATGAGGGTAAGAGAAAGGACAGAGGGTGCTGCAGGGGCTGGATGCTGCCCCCAGGTGCAGTGTTGCTCCTGGTCTGGCCTGAGGGGAGAGCGGATGGGGAGGAACCTGGTGGATGGAAGGGAAGGGTCTCCTTGGTGTCCCACCGCAGCTTGGTCAGGGATTGGGGAAGTAGAGAGCCAGAAAGGGCCTCCTGGTTTGCCAGGTCAGCTCCTAGATAGTATTGCTGTTGATTCCCACAGACAGGCTACAAGACAAAGAGCTGATTTCCAATTCTTTCCCATCCTGGTTCTCAGCATCCAACTGCTGGCAGCCACCTGAGCAAACTGTGTTGCCCAGGTGGCTTTGGGCACCTGCTCTGATGGTGTCTGCAGGAAAAGGCAATGTAGTTTTTGGATGTTTAATTGTTTTATGTGGCCACCACAACCAGGCTGTTCCTGTCTTGTGTCCCACACGTGGTGGGAGTCTCTATCCCAGTGCTATTTGTCTTCGGTACATTCCATTTATCTCCAGCGAGAAGCTTCAGACCCAAACCATCTTAAGTGATGTACAAAAGACAGTGATAAGTACCTTCCCTCATCATTACGGCTCCATTTTATCACGGTGGTGATAGCAATAATGGCGGTTGTAACCCCCATCAAGTCCACTTAACATGGTTCATTTTCAAAAGTCACTCAATGCCTCCTGACAGTCTGGCCGGGCAGTATGAAAAGATCATTTAACCCTGATGATCCGAGGGAGCCGGTGACTGGGAAAAGGAGCCCCGGCAGCTGGAGAGAAGCCGGCATGGGGTGGGCAGAGGAAGACCATTGATTTTATGACAAGGGGCAAAAACCACTGCCAGCGTGGAGCAGCGCGGAGTGGGGGGATGTTTCAATTAGTGCTGGCGGGAGAAATCCCAGGGAAGGCAGAGAAGCCTGGGCTGCCTCGCCTATTATTTTTTTAACAGTGAAAAATGAACCCAAAATTAGAATCCCTATTAACAATTAGCATAATTAAAGGCGACACGTTATAATTTCAGCAGAAAGGCGCTTTATGATGATACGGTGGCCTGAGATAATTACACTCAGTGCTTGGCAGAGGCAAGTGGTAAATGGACGGCGTGGTGACCCACCTGCCACTCATGCAGCCCTGCTATTATCCTGCCTGATGCTGCTCCGGTCCTGCATTGCTGTTAAAAGTAAAGTCATCCTCTTGCGACCTCAGAGTCATTTAGAAATTGCTCCTAAAGAACACTTGCTTTTAAAGGATGGGGGTGGAATGAGTGCTCTGGTTTTCAGCGGAGGTGCAAGGTGCCCCATGGGTGGTCACTGCTGTCCAGGCTGTGTTGATGGCCAGGTTTGCAATCATGGAGGAGATCCCCATAGCAGAGATTATTCTCTCATCTGCCTCACCTACCCATATCAAACCCATAGCTCTGATTTGCTACCGTGTTCAACACTAGTTTCTCCATGATGGCATCCAACCCTCTCACCAATGCCATATCTCAGCCCCCGTATCCCTTCATGCATGTGCCTTTCCCAGATTGAAAGGGCTGGGGCTGAGGGGTCCAAGCCCTGGGTTATCAGCTGCACCCTCCTTCCTTGTCTCCCCTGGAGCTCCCACTGCCCACCTGGGACAGCCTGGGGACTGCAGCTTGGCAGCTGTGACCTGTGATGGGAGAAGTGCCTACCGATGCTTTGAAAGCGAAGTTGCTCACATTTGGCAAATAAGCAGCACACACTTTTGCTTTCAGGTTAGCTTATCTGAATAATTAACATGAGTGAAGCTATCCCAGAGTGTCTTGGAATATGCAGAAATGTATTCCATCTGTGTACGCCACAGCCTCAAAGTCAGAGAGCTCTCTGAAAGGAGGTCAGTCTCACTAATACTTGAATTTGGGGTGGTGGGTGGTGGAAGAAACACTAAAAATCAGAATCGTATGCTGCCAAAATAACCTGTTTGGGTTTAGGTCCAAAAGCCTGAATTTTGAGAGCTTTTTTTTTTTGAGGTAATTTTGGATTATAGTTTACATAAGACAATGAAAACCTTGAGAGCATTCAGCTGGAAGCAGAGCTGTCAATTCTGTGGCAAAGAAGTGCTTTGATCACAAGGAGAGGAATTTTTTTGAGGTTTTCCTCCACTGGGGATCTAGAAGTTGCTGGGGAGGTTTACTCTACATTTGGAGCAAAGTCAGGAGAGCAGCTCTTTTTGCAGTCCATGCCCCTCCAGTAGCCTTCCCTGGTTTGCAGAAGGATAAAGAGAGGAGCTCTCAGGCTCCTGAGTGCGGGGAGCATCGCAGCCTGTGGTGCTGCTCCCTCCTGGGGTAGGGGAGTGGGACCATGCTGGGGCTGGAGCAGTTTGCTCCCAGTGGAAGGCAGTTACTGGCAATTTACAGCGTGTTCAAGGAAGTCCCTCAGAAGAGGGTTTAAGAGTTGTTGAGTCAACATGAAACGATATATCCGTTAATGAAGTTTAATAGCACTGAATAAGAACTGCACTGCGGCTCTGGGATCCTCTTGCAAATGCAGTTACGGTCTAAAAAGAGAGGCTGGAAAAGCAGTCCCTTGCTCCTGTCCATATGTTGTTCCCTCCGTGCTTTGCAACTCAGATGCCTTTAATCGCGAGCCAGTCCCACAGAGGTGATAACAGGAGCTGGCTGGCATCTCTTCTGCTCCTGCAGCATCAGCAGGAAGATGAGGCCTGGGCATTTCAGATGAGTGAGTCAGGCATTTCCCAATTTAGCTCCAAAACCAGCTTTTCAACAGTAAGGCCTAAAGTGGAGCACTGCTCCCCTCTCTTTAATGCCTCTGAAAATCTTTGAGCTTTGCAAGAAAGGAACTTTTCTAAAATTAAGTCTTCCTTCAAACACAGACACTCAGGAATGAAGGTGTTGGGATCCTGGACAGAGATTTCCTGGTGGCAGTTTTTCTTGTGAGAATCTAAAGATATCTTGGGACATGGGCAAAACTAGGAGGTGGGGGGCTGGCATAACACTGCCACAAAACCCTGCCCTGTATCATCGCACGATCCCAAAGGGATGGAGTGGGTGGCAGCACCCAGAGCCTCTGAGTTTCCTAATATGTTATTTTAATTTAAAAAATGGCAAAAGGGGTTATGGGGTGTACTGAACTGCCAAGCTGCACAGGAGGGAGTTAGTGCATCCCTCCCACTCCTGCAGCCCACCTGGGCTGAGGGAGCCAGATCCTGCTGTACGAGTGGCTGGGCAGTGATGCAGGGAACAGCTTGTGGTTCATTTGTGGGGTGTCAGGAGTTGCTGTCAGTTGACAGGCTGTGTCAAACCCACACTCCCCTTGCAGAGCAAAGGGGATGCTCAGGGGAGCTGCAAAGGCAGGAGCTGCACAAATGGCCCTGCAGCCACGGGGCAGTGAGTGGTTTAAGGGCTCAGTGTGAGATGCTTTTTCCAGGGCCCCATAATTCAGCACATCTGAACTAGACCTTTGAGGATCTATCTCTGTGGCCTGTCATAGTAAGCACCTCAGCTCCTGTTCATACTATAGTCTTTCATAGTGATGCAAGACTTTGCTGGGTCCTTCCTACAAGGTACTTGGGATGGAGCAAAGGACAGAGCAGATCTTCCAGGTGATGCTCAAATAGTGACTCAGCCTGATTTCTCAGAGGTGTGCTTGTTCGTGGGAATTTCTGGGCAGGTAGTGGCTCTCCTGGAAGCACCAGGCATCCTTGGAGCGCCTCTCACTGTGGAGAGGAAGGGGATATCACAGCCTCTCTGACAGCTCCATCGTGTCTGGCTTTTCTGAGGGCTGAGTCCTGCTATCCCTGTCCACCTCCTGCTCGGCTGGGGTGCTGCTTGCTGCAGGAGGGGAGGCAAGCATCGAGCTCCTTTCTTTAGCAAAATCTTGACCCAGTTTTCTGTGGAGCACTTGGAGGCAGCGCATTTAACGAGCGCTGTCTCCCTGCCAAGCTTGGCTGTGCCAGGCTGAGCAGCCGCCTGGCTCAAGAACACGCTGCAAGAATTTGTATGACCTGAGGAGGGCATCGCCTCTCCCAGCCTGGCCTCGCCTCTGGGAGGCCTGGACTGTTCTTGCAAGAAATGCAACCAAAAATACCGCTGTTAAGCTGATCTGATATGGGGTGTGGAAAAGCAACGGTGAGTGTTTCAGGTTGCTCTGGTTTGAAAGCATCTGGGAGTGGAGTGCATGCAGGTGCAGGGGGCTCTTTTCAAAGTCCATAGCTTGTCCTTGACTTTTTTTTCTTTTTTTCCCCCCCACTAGCCCTGCTGTGAGCTCCCTCGGAGATAAAACTGGGTCTGGTTCATTACATCTCATTGCTGCTGTTCAGTGCCTGGCCATGACTGTGACAAAGCGAGTCCCCTGTGTGCCACGTCCCTGCTTGGGAAACACTGGCTGAGCAGGTGCTTGCAGGGCAGAGGGGCTCGCAGGAGGTGACCAGACCCCTGGGGACAGTAGCGATGGGGGTCTCCCACTGCTGCTGTCCTTGGGGTGTGGGTGAGAGCAGCACCTGCTCCAGTACCTCCCTGTGCCAGGGTCTGCAGTGTCCCCAGGCCATCCCCTAGTCACCAGGCCAGGAGCCATCTCCAAACTCACATGGCCATCATCTCTAATCCCCTCTGTCTTGTGCAATGCTCTTGGCCTCCATGTGAACACTGGCAGCAGCTAAGAGGTGCTGCAGAAACTGGGGGCCAGAGTCAGTGCCTCACACCCACCTTGTTTCCCCAGCCCACAGAGGGAGGTAGGCAGTGGGCTCTCCAGTGTGGGCATCTCTGGAGGTGGTGCCAACATCTGCAGTGGGTGTCCCTGCTGCAAACTGACACCAATTTGGAGGAGAGGGTGGAAAATCCAGCAGGGTTGAAAACCCATGGAAGTGTTGCACTGGTGCTGTGCAGGGTAGGAAAGCATGCCAGAGCTGAGGGAGGCTGTGGAACACCCTGCATCCTGGCAGTTTCAGGCTCATGCATTTATTGGAGGGGGCACATACCCCTTGGCGCTCTCAAAGTTCAAATATTTAGAATAAATGACACCTGACCCTTTCCCCTCTCTCTTCCCTTCCCTCTCTCACCTTCCCCAGTGCCAGTTCCGAGTAACCCAGGTCCAGTAATTCGGTTGTAATAAAATGTGACTGCTGGGGCTATTTTCACGGAGCTGGCACTCATTTGCATGCCGGCTCCGTGTGGGGCCCCAGGCAATCTTTTTTTTTTTTTTCCCCTCTCCCTTCCCCCTCCTCTTCCCCCCTGCTTCCCCCACCCCGCTGGCATCCCTCTGATCAGAAGTGACAACAGAAACACAGCCGTATTTCCCAGAGATTTACTGAGTTAGACGATGAAAGCTCGGAGGAACAGTAACAATGGCAAGGGGGACACGGAGGAAGGCGGCGGGGGGAAGTTCCTAAACTGATCATTTTCAAATGTCAGCTCTGCTCTCGGGGGGCTCTGGGAGTGAGCCCGTGGTTTACAGAAATGCCAGGAGGCATGCAAGGTGGCGGTGTGTGGACGGAAGAGGCCAGCTTGGTCCTGCTCATCCCCTTGGGCTGGAGAGCCTTTGCTCCTCCTGGGAGGCTTCATGGTGGTGACTGGGTCACCACCCTTGCTGCCACCCAACTTCTTGGGAGACAGCTAGGTGCCTCCAGGTGTGCTGCCTCTCTTCCTTTGGGTGCTGCATCCCTCTACATCCTTTGAGCAGCTCAGGAGCTACGGCCTTCCTCAGCCTTCTTGGCTCTGGGGCGTCCCCGGGGCACTGGAGGGAAGAGATTTCTGGTGGGGATTTCAGCCAGGAGCCAGCTGGATGGCGAGGCACTGCACCAAGCCCCATCAGTGCATGGGCCACTGGCCAGTCAGCACTGGGAAGCACAGGAGTTGGGAGCAAGGCATGATTGCAATGTCCTCTCCTTCTACCCCATCAGCTGCATGTGGGTACCCAATGCCCTCATGCCAGCTACTTTATCAAGCAGCTCTACCAGTGATGGGGACAAGTAGGAACCTCCAGGCCTGGGTCTCCAGTACAGGGTGCTTGGTGGCCCCTGTCTTCCACCTGTCCTCGCCCCCCCTCTGCTTGCTCTCTCTCTCTCTCTTTTTCTGTTTCTCTCCTCAGCACCACTGTCAAGCAACTTGATCACCTGCCAGCCTGTATTGATTTTTGCTTCCCAATCTCCAAGCTGGATGGAAGGAAAAGATTAAAAACAGTTTGTCAGTTTGAAGTTGAATAAGAATTCAGCACAAGGGATATTGCAGCAGCTTGGAGGGGTAGAAGGGATTGAGGCCAAAGATGGTGTTGGGGAGAGTGTAACACTTTTGTACCCTCTGCTTCAATGATGCCCCTGTGGTGACCTGATCCAGCACACCTAATGCATCTCAATGACCTCCCAGCTGCTGGTGGAGATCTGCCTTCATCCCTTGCCCTGGACATCCTATGTGTGTTGCTCTGGGGGTCCTGCTGTCTCAGCACCTCCCACCGTGGCATCTTGGCAGCTTCTTGTTCCTTGTCTCCCTGCTGCTCCGCTGGTGGTGCCCAGCCCCGGCGCTCCTGTCCCTACGTGTCCCTGCTGCTGGTGCCATTAGTATTCATGTGGTGGGTCTCCTGCTGTCCTTGTCAAGACTGAGTGGGCAGACTAAGGAAATTTGCCCTTCAAAAAATGAGAATCATTTGAGTCAGGGAAGCTCTTCCCTCGTGCGTGTGGTTTCCTTGCCAGCCCGAGGGATGACGAATGGTTCACAGCCATCCCTGTGCAGCGAAAAAGGACTGCTTGGTTGAGATTTGGCAGGTTGTGCTGGGCACAAGCGAGGGTTGTGTATGGGCTGGGAGCAGAGCTGCATGCCTTTGGGCTGTGTGAAGGCAGTGGTGAGTACTTGCCCACGGTGTGATGCTCTATCAAGTGATGGAGGATGCTCAGAGGCAAGAGGGAGCCTTCCTGGTTGGTTCCTGCACATCCTGAGGTGTTGGCATGGCCAGGTCAAGGGTTGCTCCACTTGCCAAAATCCCCCACAGGAAGCTGAGCCCATGGGGTGAGACAGAGGGATAGCATCTAAGGCTAGAGGCATGGTCCTTTGCTCATGTCCTTGCAGTCAGCAGCCTGAGCTGCTGCCATGGGTGAGAATACCTTGTCCCATCATTGCTCTTCTCCCTCTGCTTCCCTGTTTCTGTAAGGAAGGACAACAGAGCTGCAGGCTCAGGACTCTCCTTCCTTGCTGCTACCATCTCTGGCCAGTATCCAGTAAGGATCTGCTGAGATATATTTGCCTACATAAAAAAAGCAGGGTGGATTTACTTCCATTTATGCCTGCAGGTGTATTTCCTTATCTAAATAATAGATGGTTATGTCTTCAGCCAGGGTAAGCTGGCAGAGTTCCTCCAAGGTCAGCAGAGCTGTGCTGGCTGAAATCCAGAGGAGAGGACCTGGTCCTTCCAAGAATTAGCAGTGCAGTAGCTGCATAGGGTGAGGATGGAAAGGAAGGTGGCCCTGTTCACAGAGCATTTGAGAGGTCTGGATTGCAGGTCCTGCCTCTGTCCTGGGAGACATGGGAAAAGTTATCTCAGCCACAGGCAAGATTTACACCTGGCGATGGAGGACTACCACTCCTCTGTCAGTAGGGAGAGACTAGCACCTCTCAAGGGCTCTTTTGCCTGTCCTGGGTGATGTGGGAGATGGGTCAGCTGCAGGCAGCACCACTTGGTCTTTTGATGCTTTGTTTTGCTCCCTGGTGAAATCAGGGTGGAGCACAGGACAGTGGTGCTGAGGACAAGCTCTCCCCTGTTCCCATCACTTTCTTTCAATTGCTGGATCCAGCACCCACCTTCCCCCTGAGGCAATAGGTGCCTGAAGATCTTCTTTCCTCCCATACTTCCACCAGGCTGAGACCTCCACTGAGGGTGATGCCCAGTGGAGAAGCAGGGTTGAGCACAGTCAAAGGAATGCTGCTTGATCTGCAGGACATGATGTTTTCTGTTACCATCTCAAGGCTTTTAGAGGGAGGTGATTATTCTCATTCCTTGCTGAACAAACAAGGTGAGAGAGAGGTGCCAGCTGAGGCTCGTGGATGGGCAGATCTGGCTGCAGGCTCACAGGGCACAATGGCTCCAAAGCTCTTGTGTTCCCTCTACACATGAATGCCCAGCCATGGTACAGGAGGGCTGTCCCTGCCACGTGGCTCTGAGTTGATATTTCCCCTGTCTCAGCAACATGCAGAGCTTGGGGAAACCTCTGCAGCTCTTGCAATGCCTGAAGAGCTGATTTATGTTCTAAGAACCCAAACCTCTGCTTTGCCTGGCCCCACATTATCCCACAAGGGCATTGGCGTGCAGGAGCTTCTGCAGGTTTGCTCTCCTGGAGTGCCCATTGGAGCTGTGTGCGTGGCTGTCAGGGCTCCAGGTGAGCGCATGAACTGATGTGCACTGACAGGTTGAGAGATCCCTGGCCAGGGGAGCTGCAGGGCATCATCAGATAGCTAACAGTGCTGGCAAGAGGCAGGTGGACTTGCTGCTGGCCTTGGCCACCCACTGCCCCTCTGCATGCAAACTGGGGTCCTGGGATGGGCTGGCTGTTGGCCAGGAATGGCTGGGTGACACCAGCTGGGCTCAGGCTGAGCTGAGAAAGCAGGGCAGTGGGGTGGTCTACTGCTTGGCTATGTGCCTTCATCCACACCACAGCCCTGGCACTGGGGGGAGGAAGGCAAGTGATGCAGGGCTGGATGGGGGAGATCAGCTGATCCTCCCTCCACTGCCAGGAGCCAGCAGGTAAAGATGGACCCCAAAAAGCCAGGGCTGGCCTTGGTGGATGGAACCTTTGCCTCCCCTTCTCCTTGTGGTGAGAGCAGGGTGCTCTCGGGGGGTGGTGGGCTGGAGCCGCCAGAACAAGTGAAGCACGAGAGGCTCACAGGGAAAGGTCATGGAGAGTTTTAAGTAGAAATGTCACTGTTGTTCTGTCAAAAGGGTAATGGAGCCAATGCGCATGCGGCAAAGTGGCTGCTGCTGTGGCGGGGAAGGCAGGATCACCAAGCTGCATCTTGCTGTCCCCCCCCCCACCTTTGCCCAGCCTTAGGGAAGGGGTTTGGTCAGGATCGGTCACCTCCCTAGCCTTGCATTCCATTTTCCTTCTCCTTCCCTCTTTTCCCAGCACTTCTCTGTGCTCTCTTCCCAGCATGGTCCATTCTGGAAACATCAGATCCAAGTTCCAGGGAGACTGTGGCACCTCCTGGGGAGGTGGGAGAGCAAAGGGGAAGTCCTGTATCTGCCAATACCAGTTGGACCATCCCCTCGCTAGGAAAGACCAGCTTTTCCCCCATGTGAAGCATGGCCAAGTGAACCATCACACCTTGGTGTGACCATGCTGATGTCCCTCCCCAGCTCACTGGCCAGACTGCCACCTCCTCTGGCTGCATACTCTCCAGCCATGGAGCCCTGGTCTCGTGAGCAGACCTGCAGGCTCCAGCACTAGTACCTGAGGGACTGGGAGGAGGCGACTGCTGGACCTTGTGCATCCCCTCCCCTTTGTAAGGCCCTGGAGTACAGGGATGGGTGGCACAAGTGCTAGAGCAAGCTGCTGCTGGTCCTTTTGCTCTGCATTCTGGGCTTCTTGGTGCAAGGAGGAGATGCTGTCATCCCACCACCCAGCAGTGAGGAGAGGATCGGGCTGTGGAGCTGCCGCATGACCAGCACCAGCTCCAGAGCCTGCCTCTTTTTTTTTTTTTTTTTTTTCCTCAGCTTTAATTACCAAATTTCCATATCATCAATTCCCTGCGAGTCAGCACTTGACAGGGAAGGCTGTGGCTACTGTCCTTGCTGCTGCCATCAGAGAGCACCCCCTCCGTCCAGGGGACGTCTCTCAAAACGTTATTTTTATCTCTGTCTCATAAAGCCTGTTCTGTATAAATATATTTTAATTAATTAATAAATGGGACATAATGAATTCTGGCAGGGTGACATTTGAGCATAAAGCAAGGCTTAAACAGATCCTGACATGTGTTAGCTGGGAAAACACAACACACCCGTGTGTGTACCACACACACACATATATGTATTTCTTGATTTGTGGGGACTGTTCTGCAATGTGGAGTGAGATGGGTTGTGAGGGTTGCTTTTGGGAAGCAGAGGTGAGAGCCACAAGAGGTGGCTCTGCTGAAGAACCATGTAGGCAGTCCCCTGGGTTGCCTCTGTCCTGAGATGGAGAAGAGGAAGGAATAGTTTGCTTCGTATCCCAGAGACTGATGAGATGTCTCCAAAGAACAGGGCTTGCTGGAAACACCTTGTCTCATCCAGCCTGCACCATCAGGTCTGGAGGGCCCTGTAGCTCTGCTGCAGGTTGGAGCAGGTGGGACGTGAGTTTCTGGCAATACCTGGGATATGAGTCTCAGGCTCCTGCTGGCTTGTGGTCAGTCTCCAACTAAAGCCAGAAGTACAGCCTTGTGGTGCTACATTTGCCTGTGTAGGTGACGATGCTGTGGGGCACTCCGTGGATTTTGTTTCCCTAAAATGTTTTGCAAAAGAATACATGTAAAAAGGGCAGGGCTGTGCTGGGACTCCTTGCCAGCATTGGCACTGATAAGACCTTCCTATGGATCCAAGGGGTAGAGGGGCCCAGTGGTGGCCCTTTTGTGGACCAGGGATTGGGAAGCTTGAAGCAGCAAGGATGATTCTGTGACTGGTCAGGGTGGTGTTTTTGACCTGACTTGGTTCTGGTGGCACTTGATGGAGAAAACATTGCAAGAGGTCCTGTACTGCCAGGAAGGGGTGCAAGAGCTGGTGCCCACTGGGACATACTGGAGGAGTGAAAGCTTCACCCATTTCCTTCTAGTACCTCCACACATATGAAGGTCACTTTTCCTGCACAAATCCAATAGCAAATCTACTCTTATGTAGCTGGGATCTAGGTTTTGATTCAGAAATGGGCTCTGTTTCTCAAAGCCTATTGTAACTTGTGTGTCAGGGTATCAGTATAGCACACTGGAGGATGAGTAGGTTCTAATGGTGAACAATGAACACTGAACATGGTCCAGTCTCAGATCTTAAAAATAGAAACCGCCTCCCTTCCTAATTTTGGGGATGTGAATTTATGGCTCTGCTCTGCTGTGACTCAAGAGAGAACTAGTCAGAAAATTACGTTAGTACCAATCACATGTGCTCTAGGTGAAGAGGTTGTACCTACATATATTACAGTGTCTGTGTGTGAAGGTAAAGTGGTACAGAGGAGTCCTTCAGTAGCAGAGAAGTGTTGCCCAAAGACCCATAAGCCTGATAAAATGTTCTTTCACTCTGCAAACGGCTGCTTCTGTAAGCACTTGGCAGACCTCCCTCTTCAGGCAGCTGTATTTGGTTATTGCCTGCAATGGTGCCCACTGGCTGCTTCTTCCTCTGCCTAAGCCCCTGGCTGTCAGGGGGCCCGGTGGGCTTCACTCCACTCTCTGCCTTAGGCTTTTCAGCAACAGCACAACTTTGCTCCATCATGTGTTATCCCAGCATCGTGCCTGCATCCTGACCTGCCTTTGGGGAATTTTGGGAGATGAAAGGGCATGGCCAGGACACTTTGACCTATTATAATTGCATATGTACATGTATTTGATCAAACAGGAAGGACAAGCTGTTTGCTGTTCAGCTTTAGTTATGAGCTTTGGCTGCTGGAAAGATCATGTGGAAGCAGATTTGAGGCTGGTCTCCATGTGGGAGAGGGTGGGTGGGTAGACTGGGGGATTTTAGTGTCTTTCCTCTGTGGAATGGGTCAATATTCCCTCTCTCTCCCTCGAGTAGCTAATAATATAGTGGTTGGCTCTTCTTTGCCCAGCAGGGTTATTGTCATCCTTGCTAAAGTTTGACATTTTACACTTTAACTAAGCACAGCCTTAGGCAAGAAGCTGCTAAGAGACAGATTTCCTTATTAAAAGAAGATGTCACCAAAAGAGCAAGTCAACAAATATGCCACTGCCCAGAAACAGCCATGCAGCAGGGAGAGCCGAGGAGGACGCGAGCAGAGCTGGCGTGGGTGATGGGAGAGAGCCTGAGCCATCTGGGGACATGAGGTGCCTTCACGCACCACTCCCACAGTGGGCACCGTATATATATGCCCCATACGCATAGCACCTACTGTGATGAGTCTCTGGGGACCTCACGCAAGGTGAACCTTCCCCACCAGCGTCTGTTAGCTACAGGGCATTCGTCTGGGTGTCTGTGTGTGGAGGGTTTCTGAGTCTGGAAACATTTTCAAGGATTTTTCTCAATATTGCAATTGCAAAATGCCAGATGCACACAGAAAGCTCCAGGCAACTGCTCTTTTATATATATATATATGTATATAATCTGAGCGTGCCTGGTAATGTGCCTCTTCCCTGTGCTGCTGACTGATTTTTTTTTTTTTTTTTGATCCCCTTTATGGAGTTTAAGTATAATACACTTAATAGCAGTTAGTGATGTCAGTGCTCTTTGGTATAGCAAATCTCTGGTGTAAGATAATCTTAGTTAATGATCAGCATAAAAGAGATAGAGGTCAGTATTTTAGCATCGCTATAAATCCCGCATTTACTGTGATAGCGTTGGAAGGAGGCGATCCCATTAACCTTTTCACTGTATTGATAGGGTGTGCATCCCACTGTGGTCAGTTGGGGTGGAGCAGCAGAGGACCTGCTGCCATCCTTCTCCTTGGGCTTGCGGTCATCTGTGAGGCTCAGGATCATGTCTACGGGGTGGCTGCCCCATATCCTGCTGCAGCTTAGCTTGGGGTGACACTGTGTATCAGGAGGGCAGCATCTGCTAGACCAGGAGAGGATGGAAGGGTGCTGGCAGCTTTTACGCCCTGCAGGTCCCACGCTGGAAAGGGCACTGCAATATGCATGCAAGCCAGGTGCTGGGGCTGGGGGAGCCCTGCTGGTGCCAAAACCTCAGGGATAGCTCTGAACAGCCATCCAGGTTGGCAGCCCCTGTGGATTTTGGTAAGGTCTCATCAGCTATGAATCCACCCCAATGCAGTGTTCCAATAACCTGGAGATATAGACAGTGTGGAGGGGGGAAATAAGATAAAAAAGTCAATGATGCATTATGGTTAAGAATCAAATTGCATAAAAGTCAGGAAATAAAACATTTAAAGCTCCTATAGGAACGTTAAGTCGGTGAAGACTGTACTTTACAGCACATCGGCCCTACTTTCTGTGGACATTGGTGCTGCTACTGTTGTCTGCATGATGGGCACTGCCTGGGGTAAATCTTGCTGCTTCCCACACTGGTGAAAGGCTGGAGTAGCTCTGGGTTTTCTCTGCAGATCCAGGAGCTGGGCTGCCCTCTGGCCTCGCTGCAGAGACACTGGCTTTTGGGTTAGTTCCCGAGCCTGGGATGCACATTCCGGGTATGTTTCAGAGAGGTCCTGGCCTCGGGGAAGGGCCTTCTCCTGAAATTCCCCCAAGGTTTGGTCTGAACGGGTGCACAAGTGCCACTTTGGAAATATTTTGGCAGCTGCTATCGAAAGAAAAACATTCTGATGCGGTCAGTGTGCCTTCAGAAACACTCAACCTGTGCAGCCAAAGGTGGGCAGTGGATATCCACCACTGTCCTGCTGTCAGGGTAGTTTTTGCTTCTCAATTTTTAGAATAAATCAGCAGGGTGCTGCTACATGGTGTGGACGGGCAATGTGTCTCTGGGGAGACTGCACTTCTACAGAAAAGCATCTGTGGATACTGTCCCAGTTCCCAAGGACCCCTGGCAACCTCGGGACCCATGGGGAGGGTTTTGGGGGAGGATGGAAGAAACCTGCACAGGAATGGAGGGAGGTGCTGGCATCCTGTAGCCATGGCTGTGAGTGTCCACAACAGGTTCCCTGCAGCACTGCCTTCTTGCAAAGCCTACCTCCCTGCCTTTTCAGTCCTCTTTCCTCCTGGTTGCTATTAACAGTGAGGATTCGTCTTGCAACATTACTCAGAGACCCAGGGTTTTGCTGTACTTCAAACCACACCTTCTCCCTGATGTCCTTGATTAGTTGCCTTGGTTGTAGGGTAGCACTAATTTGATCAGCATTAGAAATCAGTGTGGTGCTGGAACCTTTTTTCCTTGTCTTTCAACTGAATGGATAGAGAGGGCAGAAATAAAGGCTCCCTCGGGTTCTGGTTCATATGTCACCATGAAGTGCATTAATGAATCACTGGTCCCAGAGCACATTTGCGGCTTGTTACTAGCAGATAATCCTGCACTGTGACCCAATTGCTACTTGGCTGCCCAAGAGGAGATCTTTCTCCAAGGCCCCGAGGAACAAAGATGGGCTGGGCTGGAAGTTGCCTTCAGCTTTGGAGCTGAAGCTGCTGCGTTCATTAGGGAGGTTTTTCCTGGCTAGTGCTTGGGTTTGGTTTTTTGCTTTGTTTTGTTTTTTGGCTGTTTGTTTTTCTAAATGGAAAATGCTTGGAAAAATAGCCCCAGAAAACTTGCTATCATGTCATCCTTCCACTGGCAGATGTACCCTGCATTATTGTATACCTTTGCTGGATGTCTTGTGCCTTTGATCAGCTACAGAAAGACTCCCTGATGTTCCCAGTCACTTCAGGCCTCTGTGGCATAGGGAGATGGGGTTGGCACAGAGAGGAGGACCCTGTGCATGGAGGGAGGCAAGGGCTCCTGTAACAGGAGAGGTGGTGACGGTGCTGGGGCAAGGGGACCATGGGACATGTGAGCTCCAGAGGTGCTGAGGGGTTATCAGCAACTGCAGCACAGCTGTACCCACCTCACTCGAGCTGTCTCCAGGATAGTTTGATTAGGAAGGGAGGTGCCATGCATGGTGCCATGAGGTTGGTGGCACTTGCCCAAACAACTGTGCTCTGGTTCCAGTGAGCTGGCAGATAATTCAAGGCAAGTTTGAGTGATGTTCCCCCTCGCCACTCTCCAAAAAACAGCCACACACATTCTCTAGAAAAAGGGATACTGTTTTCAGCTAAGGTGTTTCTAGTCCTGTAATGATGTTTTTATCTGGCTCCTTATTTTGCTGGGAAGGATGATGTTATCTCAAGCCCTTGCAGGGAGATCTGAGTGTGTTTCCCAGACCTCAGGCTTTTTCTCTGACATTGAGCAAAGTCACTTCTGCTCCTCTCGCCCCAGTGCCCTGCCTAAGAAAAGAAAAGAGGACATGCATGCTTTATTTCACCCACTCCTTGTCCTGCCTGGCTGACACATCGGCCCCTCAGGGCTGGCCCTGAACTGTCCAATCCACCTGAACTGTGGTGGCCATGGCTCAGAGCAAGCTCCTCCAGCCCTATGGCCTTCCTCCAGACATACCGATCAGCAGAGGCAGGGCAAGTCCTTCTCCAGCTTCCAGGGAGGCATCTTCTAGAAGGAGACTCTTACTCCGCTAAAACCAGAGGAGCTCTGAGAACATAAAGGTGTGTTCGAGTCAAGATTCACTAGTTGGTAGATGAGTTAATATTTTCTTTTATGAAAAGCATCTTTATGAGCGTTTTCCCTGTGCATAACAGCTCAGTGGAAGTGACTATGCAGGTTAGGAAAGTCATCAGGACTCTGCAAATATGAGCATCCCTTGTTCATTGGGAAGTTTATCTCTGCATTCAGTTCTCACTGAGGAGAATTTCATTAAGCCCACAAGACTGGTATAAATGAGAAGCGGGAACAGTGTTTTTTGCAACCCCAGATCTAATTCCTTGCTTTGTTTTTTTTTTCCCATTGTTCGCATGCTGGAGCTGCCAAGAGCATTGAGAGAGAAGCCTATATTCAAGTCAGAATTTTTTTTTTTTATTTCCTGCATTTGAGCAGGCCAGAATTTATATTGCTCAGGTCTCCTTAAATTAGTCCAAGAGGATTTCATTTTACAGGCCTGCTTGACTGGGATCCTTTTGGCACGATGGGCTCAGCTTTGTATACAACTGAGATTCATATTTTATGTGTGTATAAAAATCCTAGCCATGAATCTAGCAGCTTAAAACTTCACCTTCATTCTTTACAGCTCAATTCAGAGCACTCTGCACAATTCCAGCCACTAGGTCTTGCAGATGGCTGAGCTACAGGAAAGTGGCGGGAGATGAGGGAGGTAGCTCCAAAGGGCTGCTTTGCTTTCCTTGGCCACCGAAAGTTGCTTGAGAGAGCCATGAAAGCCTGTGGCTACAGCAGGTCTCCAGTTCATGATGATGCCTTTCCCCTATTGGGAGTCCAATACCAAATTTGAAGTGAGACCCATGAGATGTTCTTGGGAATTAGGGTTATGGCAGCAAACTAGGACTCTGGGGATCTGGACTCCATCTGTATATTTGCCCCATTAGGGAATGCATGGACAACATCTGGAGCTGCTGTTCTACATTGGTGCTTGTAGCAAACCTCTGATCTTCTGAGATCTTCTGATTGACCATGACCTAACAAGGTTGAATGTAGGTGGTGCAGCAAGGTACATATTGGTCTGCAAAGTCCAAGTACCAAATTCATAGAACTATAGAATGGTTTGGGTTGGAAAGGACCTCAGAGATCTGGGTCAAAAGGTCAGCTTGAATGTCCTTGTTGGGAACAGAGAGGTTCTCTGTGGCCTAGGGCCATGAAGGGCTGGAAAAATGAAGGTGGAGAGGATATGGATGGTGCAAAGTTCCCGGCCAAGATACTTGAGTGGTCCTGCTTGGACCCAGCCTAAATGCTGCTGGGCTAGTCACAGCAGGGCTGGTTGTTTTGGGAATCAAGGCCAGCTCTGCGCAGTCAGGCCATGGCCAGCTAACAACTCCTTCCACAACGCAGAGCCCTGGGGAAGCTGTGCCAGAGCTAACACAGCAGCTGGACTGTTGCCAGCTGCATCTGGTACTGCATGGGTGGGCCTGGTCCCTGTTTCCCTGCACTCCTGATTCTTGGATCCACGTGGAGGGTGTCTCTGCCTTCCCCAGCATGAGTACAGTGGTGTGGCTGGACCATGCCGGCAGTGGCTCACTTCTGGAATTATGTGGAATGGGAAGGGGATCGGGAACAACAATGAGCTTAGTGTGGGGACGCCAAAATTGCTTCTGTGTGCAGACAGCAAGGATCATAGGGTCACAAAATTATTTGGGTTGGAAGGGAACTTTAAAGGTCATCTAGTCCAACCCCCCTGTGGTGACCAGGGACGTCTTCAACTAGAGCAGGTTGCTCAGAGCCCTGTCCAACTTGACCTGGAATGCTTCCAGGGATGGGATCCTGCAGGGTCTTCTGTGATACTGTAATGGTCCAAGTCTGCCTCTGTATTGGATAATAGGGTGCTGTGGGACACTGCTTCACAGCTCTCACTACTGGGATAAGCAAAGATGTGTCCTTATCAGTCATTTTCGTAGAGGTTTTCCTCTTGGCTGTGACTTCCAACAGGGTTCAGCAGAATTAAATTTTAAGGAAGACAGAATTTAAGAATATGGATGCCCAAATGTTGGGTTTCACGTCAGGCTTCTTGGCAATACCTGGTCTGCATTTGCTTGGCAAGCGTGTCTGTGATGCTGTGCTGCCTTCCAGAGTTAGTGTGGTTTGGCTCGGTAGGTGTGAATCCCCCCAGGCTCTCATCAGCCTCAGCAGATTCATCCTGGTCCTGAGAGAACTGCAAAGGGAACTGGAACAAGCAGAAAAAGCATGAAGAGCGAGCCTGGGTAGCAGGTCCCTGTCTTTGCCTTGCCAGTGTAGGATGACTGTAGCAGGAGCATCGCTGCCACGTGCTCTGGGAGCAAGCAGCTGAGGAAGGCTGCAGCCTGCTTGTTCCTGGCAGCCTGGCCGGTGACCTGGGGGCATTTCCCCACCGAGAGTGAATCATGCTCCTGCTTTGGTTATGAATCTGAAACACTTCCACATCCACTCCCTCCCCAACCCATGTTTGGCTTTCCAGTGGTTGGGTTTTACCGAGCAGTTCTTTATTGGATTTATCATGCCAGTTGTTAAAGCTTCCAGCTGCTTAAATTTACTTTCTTGTTTTCTCATTTTCTCATCTGTCTTTTCTGTGTTCTTTACAACAAAATCCACACGGCCCTCTATATCATTAACTCCACGGGCAAGTTAATCAAATTTACTGTCAGGCACAGCTATAGCTGTTGGAATGTTTCTAATTTCTTCAGAGGGGGATATTGGGCTCACAAAGAATCAGCCGATGCCTACATTTCTGCTGGCTTTCTCCATAAAGTGCCCTGGAGTCACTGGAATTCTCAAGCCAGCTCAGACACTCCATTTCCCACCATGGTGTCTCTCTCTTGTTTCTGCTCTCCCCATGCCACTGCCAGCTCAGCCCAAATTTTGAGTTGGTTTTGTGTGATCTTCCATGGATGCCATGTCTCAGTTAGCTGATCCAGAGGACCATCCAAACTAAAGACCAACACTTGTGCAGGAGGGCTGCAAGGTTTACCTGAACCAGGACATCCTTCACGGATGGAAAAAGGCTCTGCAGGCCTCATCCTAGGCTAGCACTTGCTGTGCTGAGGTTGCATGGGGAGCATCATTGAATAATCTCCACAGCATCCTTGGGAAGTGGGCCACATCACTGCCTTGGAAGCTACATGGCAGCAAAGATGTTTATGGGCTCTCCAGCCATGTTTATGGGTCACAGTGAGATCCAAAGGTGGAACGGAGACTTGAGTGTCACGAGCGCTCCTCTGTGGCATGACTGCTGTTTGCTTGCCCTCGGTGTTCAAAGGCACATCCTGGAGCAAGGACTGGCTTGGGTATTGTGGCAGTGGCAGAAAATGAGGAGGCCTTCTACCAAGGGGTGGAGGAGAGGGACCTCACAGTGCTGCTGCAGACTGCACGTCCCTGGGGATGGCCTCTGGTGTTGGAGGGGAAACGTGCTCCTGCGCCGAGGTAAAGCTTGATGCCGATTTGTGGAGTACTGTTGTGCAAACAGTGTGCAACCACGGTCAGCACACCGCTGTCTCAAAGGAAGATGCTTGGGAGACTTACAAATGGACCTGAGGCAGCAGGCCAGGAAAAGATTGTAATTAACCCATATCTGTAAACACCTTCCATCTTGGGAGCAGAGTGGTGGGACTGTCAGTGTGATAGTGCAGGAACTGCAGGTTTGAGCTGGGGCTGACCAAGCTGCCGGGCATGCACAGCCCATGGTCACCCAGCTGCCCATGCTCTGGGACCAGGCTGTGGCATGGCTCTGCCTCCAGCCCTCTTGGGAGCAGCCATTGGTGGCTGATTCCCAAGCCAAGCCCCACCTCTGTGTAAAGAGAATCGAAATTCTTGGGGGGTTTCTCTTTTGGTGCAGGGGCTCTGGGTTTTGAGTGGGGTCGAGTCACCTGTGCGCATGTGGAAATAAAACAGCGTGCACGCAGCAAGAACATGAGACCTCAGTGCATCTCCCACATGTCTGCATTCAAGGTGCGAGACAACCGGTGTGTGACATCCTTCCAAAGCACCGGGAGGAGCAGAGGAGGAACAGGAGAGGGGCTGAGAGCGGGTGAAGGAAGAGGAGGAAGGGGGAGCGTGAGAGAGAGGGCAAGGGGAGGAGGGAAGGGGAGAGAAGTAAACAGGGATGAAATTGCAGGTAAAAATAAAGCTGAAGAAGCCCAGGTGGAATTCATGCAAAGTCTCCTCATCAACACTGCGACTCCCTCCTGTCACGGGAACTGTCATCTGGGCTCGGCTCGTAATGAAAGGGAAAATATTTTATTCAGATTTATTAATTTGAAAATGAAGCCCGCCTGTCGAGAGGGGGACAGTTCTTCTCAATCTGTCATCGTTGAACCACACGCTCCTGACACCGGGATTCATTTGTCTTGTCGGCTCTGACAGTCGGATTCTCCCAGAGCTGTTCCTGGTGGATCGCCCTGGGATTTTAAACCGGATGAAACACATTCCGACAAGGAACAGCCTCTTTATTAATGCAAATTACACGAGGAGAAAAGAGCGGGAGGGAGGGAGAGAGGGAGGGAGGGTGACGCCAGCAGACGCTCTGGTTCCTCTCCCTGTATCAGTCATTTGTTATTTACATTTATACACATTTTTCAGGTTTAATAAAAGGAGACTGGGACTTTTGGTGACATTTATGGACGGATTGTTGAAATAAAAAAAAATTGTACCATCACCACAAATGTATACAAAAATACACACATATATATATATTTATATGCATGTGTGCAAGCCCTCTTTTGTGGGCAGAACTGGCTTTGGCCAGGACAAGCATGTGGTTTTTCCCGTGATGCATGAGAGGTGGCTCTGAGCTGGGAAAGAGACCTGTGGCAGGTGGCATTGGTCTGGTGAGGCTGCCGAGGTGGCTGATGGCAGGGCTGTGGCATCCTGGGATGCCCGTAGGACCCCACCTAGGTCCCTGGTGGGGGTGACCACCTGGAGAGGGCTTGCTCAGGGTTTGTGGAGTAGGGAGTGCTGCCTGCACTGGGGTGTGCAGGGCAGTGGGTGAAGGCAAGGCAGTCCTCCTTTTTGCACCCTCACGTCCATGTAGGATGTCTGGGGGGATGTCAGTGGTGGGACTGTGGCTCCTGGGGGTCAGTGTGACTTCCTGGGGCATGGCTATCCCTCCAACCTCTGCTGCTACTCTTCCATGGGGAAGATGCCTTATACATCAGCATCTCCCAAACCCACCTACTCCTGCCTCCCTCGTACAAGAATCTTTGGGGCTTCCAGGATGGATTTTCCCTTGGAAGCCATACTTTCCCCTGTGGAGCCCAGCTCTACTGATGGGGGCTGGCACCAGCCCCCCTGAGGTCCTCTCAGCTCATCAGCATGGTGTAAAACAAATGCCAGAGCCGGGAGTGTGGAGAGCCTGAAAGTATGTGTCTAATGATGTCTCCGCAGTCTATAGAATGAATATTTAATAGCGCTTGTCAGCAAGATCTTATAGAGGGATTTCTTTCCTAAAACGCTCATTAACTCTTGTGATTTCCATGGCAGCCTTGGTGTTTCTAGTGGCCTCTTGCTGGTTGGTCGCCATCCCCCTGGGCTCACCTTCTTGGAGTCTCTTCCACCATCCCTCCTCAGTCATAGCTCAGCAAAGATCACTGTCACTACCCTCAGCAGCCCCATCCCTGGTGAGGACGGAGATGTGAGGCTGCAGATAAGCAAGTTGGAGCTGATGGATGCCCTCCTCCCCAGGGGCAGGTGAGACCACCTGTTTTAGTGTCCCAAAGTCTCTTAAGGTGACCTCATGTGTTCTGCAGCCCTGTGTGGGTCTGAGACCTTCACCTCCAAATTTCTTCACTCTGCTAAAGCTCTGTCAGAGAGATGTTCAGGCTTGACTTGAAGGCTGCAAGTGATGGAGAATCTACCACGTCATTAGGCAAATTGTTCTGCTGCTTAATTAGCTTCACTTTTAATGTGCTTGGAGCAATGAGAACAGTAATTCATGGTAGGAACAGGGACGTGCAGCGAGGGCCTTGAGAAGTGTGGGAGAGAAGGGTGGAAAGCCAGAGAAAAAGGACTCAAAATTAGAGCAGAGACACTCTTCAGTGCATCTTTAGTCTGTGAGTTGGACAATGAGAAAAGAGAAGAGAAAAAAGAAAAGGGGAGAGAGGAGAAGGAAACATTTCAGAGGGACCGATGTTATTTTTTAATTTGGGCTGAGTTTTGTGTATGCTATTTTTACGACAGAAAACTAAAGAGTAGAAATGCCAAAAATGCCATTTTGGTAACGTCCTTGAAATGCACTCTTCCACTTTTCATTCTGAAATGGCAAGTTTTAAAATTTAAATCTTGGTCTAAAAACTCTTTACAAAAAGAAAGGCAGGGGTGGGGGGCTTGATGCTTGAACCTCAATGCTTGAAAACTTCCCTGAAGGTTTTCCCAGAGTCAGTTGGCTCTTTTTGGCTTGCCTACCCCTAGCTTCAAATCAGGCAAGTGCCTGCTCAAAGAGGAGCCCATAGCAAAAAGGTCTTAGCTTCTGTGAGCTTCCTTCTCCAGATGGTCTTGTAAGTTGTTCTTGAGAGCAAACTCAGTGCTAATCCTCTTTATGCAGGCGCATTAACCCAGCACCAGTGGCCACAGAAACAGAGTCCTCGCTGATTTAGGGGGCACAGGGACTTGTTGAAGTTGTGCCTCATCCATGCTTTCCAAGATCAAGGTCTAGAAACCAGGGGGATGGATTTGGTAAGAAGTCCCCAGAGCTGCTCATTTGCAGGGGAGAGGAAAACCATGGCTGGGGAGATGTTTTTGCACTTTGGCGGCTGCAGCTGCCACAAACCTTGGGCACATCTGCACCCAGCTGGCAGAGGTGTTAGGGATGTGGTCCTGAGTACATCTTGAGGTGTCACCTGGAGCCTCAGCCCATGTCAGAGCACCTCCAGATACTGCTTTCAAGGACCTTCCCACCTGGTCTATGGGGACTGTCTGAAAAATCACTTCTGTCCTTGAATTCCTATTTCCTTGCAAACCCTGTGGCTAGGGCTCAGCCCTAGTGTAATAGGCAGCTGCTTGTAGTAATCTCCACACCCCTCCCCAAACCTACTTATAAAATAATGTACCTTGCACCAATTTTATCTGTGACATTGCATAAAAAAAAAAAAAAATCCATTAAAAGAAATAAAAGCAGGTGCAGCCTGGTGCTGCAAACACTCCTTCACTCTCATTCTCTCCCCTTCGTTCTCCCTCTCCTTCACTCCCAGTGTTTGCTAGTTTGTATGATTAATTTTATCAATTTTCCTGACCTGCTTTGCCACTGAAATAAATATGACAGCTGCAGTGCTGCCTCAATTCGTTCTCTTGCCAAGTGAGCTGCTGAGATGTGTTTTCTTGTTGATCGTAGACTTTGGTAAATATCAAGTAAATAGACTGAAGAGGATTCATTTCAGCAGCTTGGATTGTCAGGACTTCAGTCTGAGAGCACATCCTTCACCAGGGAGACAAAGGCAGAAGGAAGGCTCCTGTCCCTCCCCAAAAAAGCCATCAGGAAATTCTTGCAGTGCACCAAGCCACTGTCAGCCTGGCCTGTAATTAGCGGTGTTAGCAGATGTCTTAAGGAGACTCCTAAAGTCTGGGATCCAAAAAAGGAGCCTGGTGGCCAGGCAGCAGCTGTGGTGTGTGTGGGTCAGGGTGGCAGCAGAGATCGGTGCACTGGGCACTGCCATCCTCATCCTTTTCTACATCTCAGTAGTGTCACAGAGGTGGTCCACCACCAGCTCTTCCACTGTCTTGGTATTGTCTCCTGTTTCTGCGTGGAAGACAGACATCCTGTCTCTCCTCAGCAGAAGGCGGCACAATGGGCTATGGGTTTATGGAGCACCATGGCTGGTCCTGGTAACCCAAGCAGGGAGTACTGATGACAGGGTGACATGAATCAGCAGTGTCTAGTACAGCAGTAGTGTCCCTTTACCCTCCTCATGTCTCCTCCTGCATGGTTTTGTTTGGTGGGGATGTTAATGATCTGCCTGCCCATTTTCTTTCACTTGGCCAACCTCTGGAAACACTCCTACAACAAAGCTGCATGCAGAGCTTGTGCAAATCATTGCCCAGATACCTGTTCTTTCAGTTCTGCCTCTCCCAGTAAAATTCAGCCAAGAGTGAGCTGAAGGTGTCCCACCTTGCAGAGAGCCTCTTCAGGGGATCTCATTCTCTGGTGAAGCTGCTTGAGTACAGCTATGGGCATAGCATCTTAATTGGCACATCCTGGTCCAAGGCTGTATGTCAAGGTAAACCTTCCAGCCTAAGCAGATGTTATAGGTTGGAACATACCCCATGCTCCCAATCACCCTGCATGGGGCCATTTAAACCCTAAGCAGAGGACCTGGATCTGGACCAGTGCTGACCTTCCACATGGATTTGCACAGGCAGTGCAGGTGCTGCTGGGCTGCAGGGCTATGCTGGTATGGCGTTTGAAGGCAAGACCCAAGCTCTCTTGAAGACTAGAGGGTTTTCATTTTTGGTTATAGGTATGGTGTATTGTTATGCTCGTGGCGAATTTAAAACATCGAGAGGGAAATTCTTGTATTAGTATCTTTCCTACGTGGCCTGTTTGGCTGGTGTGGTAGGAGTGAGAAAGGGAAGAGACTGAAATATCATCACTCAGTGCTGGTCTTTCAGCCAGCAGTACCTCTGGTACTGGAGGTAAGTAGGGTTAAACCACCAAGATGGTGGTCCTTGCCCCAAGGACCTTTAGGCACCTTTCAGAGACATTTGGGAATCCCCCTGCCTATCTCAAAGCAGTCACGTCTCACCTAATACGGCAGCTGTGGGGTTTTTTTGATAGGGCTCCCCACAGAATATCTGAGAGACCAGAAAAGTCAGGGTCAGATCCTTCAACAAGGATATAGTGTTGAGAATGTGACACAGGCCTGGTTTTTGGAGCAGGTCATGGGGTGATGTGGACAGGAGTGGTACCGCTGGGGCAGTATTAAAGCACTGTGTGGTCTGCCCTCCTGCAGGAGGAACTTTGGCTCTCTGGAAGCATTTCAGGCTATGCCTATGGAAGTAAATGAAGCAATGCTGGTGAAGAGTGCTAAGAACTTTTTATTTGCTAGTATAGAAATATTTGCTAGCATAGTCTAAGCATCCAGCTGCCCAAAATTCCGTCAGTGAGGACAAGTGTGCTGGGAAGATGTTCCCAGTGTTACCAGTCCCATGCGTGCAAAAGCCTCCGGTCTGTCTACTCTTCCCCTAGAAATCATTAAATTTAATTCATTTCAGGGATATTGGAGAAAAATCCAGGGGTCATTTTGTGCCTTTGCAGACTTTAATCTTTGCGTGTTGGCATTTGGCCTTCCCATGTTTTCCTCAGCAGCTATACAAATTTTATATAAAAGCTTTATTTCTATAAACAGAAGCTGTTTTCCAGCAGAGTTCTGTATTTTTAAAGACTCTATAAGTAAGGAATGCTGTCTTGAAGCTTTTGCTTCTAATTGAAGATAAACATTTTCCAGTGTTCGTGAACCGGCAAGCAGTGATTACCAGCACGACCCCACAGCCGAGCCCTCCGTACACCACACATATTAGCCAAGCTGCCTTCAGCCGGCACATGCAAACATGGGGGGAGAGTGGAAAAAATAGAAACTTCCAGCCTCCAAAACCAAAAAGAGAATTTGTAAATGTGACCTAGATAAACACAACGCAGGATGGCTTCCTTGAGTCAGCAGAGAGCCTCAAACACCAGCTCATGCGACCTCCTCCACCCTGGTGTGTCGGAGAAGCTTGCAAATGTGGGGTGGCTGCTGCAGCACCCCCTTGTCCCCCCAGAACTGCCACAGGCTCCAGCGTGGGTGTGCGTCACTGAGCCAAAGCACGGCAGCTTGAAACCAGGGAAGAGGAGGAGGAAGGGGGCATCATAAAATACCAGTAACCAAATATAAAACTGAAACGTAGGGCTCCCCTGCTGCCTTTGCTCTGATTTCTGGCAGATTGACTGTGCACCCGTAGCTTTACCTTTTGGAATTATTGTATTATTATCATTACTAAGGTGATAATTTTCATTAATGACTTACTGCTGGAAGCTGCAGCTGTCCAGGACTTTCCATCAGAAAGAAGGTGTAGCTGGGTGCAGTGTCCTTCCAGGGCCATGCAGGGAATCCTCCATCCTCATGTTTGAGCTCTGATGGACTAAACTGGCCAAGCAGGTACTTCCTACCCTCCAAGGAGGGAGACCAGCACACCTCTAAGTCTGCTTAGCCCAGTGATCTGGGACTCAGACCTTAGGACAGGCTGACAGCCCTCTGGCTGGATCAGACTCTACCAACTATGAATGCATTGGAGATGACCTGAGCAATCAATGTTGAAATTTCTATAGATGGCCACAGGGCACACACTGGCTAGGACATTTGGTAACCAAGAGCTTGTGAAAAGTATATCTCTGCGTTTGGTAGTCTTGGGTAGAGTTATAGATATGTGGTAGTGGGTAAAGTGGCGTCATACTGCTGTCACTCCTTGCATGGACATGGTCTTGGACAGAAATCCTAGCCTGCAAGTACAATGTCCTGTGCAGGGTATCTGCACCACTGCCAGCTCCAGGCTGTCCCTGGTGAAGCTGCTCTGCTAAGATGCATTTTCTGGGGGGAGCAGAGGCCACAGCCTGCTGCCAAGAATGGCTGGACCTAGGTGGGCTGAGTAGGGAGCAGTGCTGTTGTTGTCCTTGATCATGTATTTAATCCAACCAGCTTGGTGCTGCCCAGAGCATGGCCATTCAGGCAGAGAGGTGTCCCCAGGGGAGCTGAGCATGGAGCTCGCATGCAGCATGCCTGTGCCCAAGCTCTCCAAACCAGCTCCAAATTTTCCTGCACACCACAAGCACCAGGGCTGCTGGTAGAGCTGCCCAAGGGATGGTAGTGCCACAGTGTGGTGCTTCCCAACAAAACCTTGGTTCAGCAGCATCTGTCCCACTGCCAAACTAACGGGCTGTGCTGGCCAGCAGGAACTGGCACCACGAGTGCCTGGGAGCATCACCAGCCCACCAGGGAGCAAAGGATAGCAGCACTCCCCTCCTTCCCATCAAGATGGTCAGAAGCCTGGCTGTGTTGACTGGGCATATTTTTTACTGATGCAGATCACCTTGGTCCAGCAAGGAGTACATGCAGCAGCCACTCATCATCAATTCAGATATCCCCCTCCCCTCTTCTCAAGGACTTCTGAGAGCAAAAGGCTTGTGGCTACAAAGATTTACACCCCCTTGGCAAGGGTTAACCTCATCTGGCAGCCACTATTGTCTCAGGACAACTTGTCAGTCTGTGAGAACGTGCTGTAATGGATTTGAAGTGGATTGCTCAGCCCACGGAGAGGGTGATGCTGTATTTATTGAATAGACATTAAAAAGAACATTTCTCAATTTCTCAGCACTGAACTCGAGGTCAATGGATCTTTTTGGCACTGACATGCTGAGTCAACTCCTAGCTTAAAGCTTTTAGAAGGACCAGGGTTAGATGAAAGGATTAGACTCTGTCTTTAGCGTTTCCCTGGCAAAATCGTTGGGTGCTAAATCATTTATGTTGCTTTGCGGTGCTTTGCTTGGCCTCTCCTCGTTACCTTGGAAAAGAAAAAAACAATTCTTTCCTTTTTTTGGATTGAAATGACACAAGTTGATTGTTTCCACTGCGCTGCAACAAGATGAGCTGGTTACGAAGCGTGTTGGGCTCCTAAGAGTGCTGGGCAGTTGCTGAAAGGGCTGCAAAGCCCTTTCCCCTGGAGAAGGAAGCGGCTCTGCAGCAAGATGTGGTGCCACCCCACCCACCCAGTGCAGAGAAGCTCACTGGGTGCTAACAAATTCCTTGTGCACCAGCGAGACAGCTTTTTAATAACGAACTTACGAGTGATTGCAGCAGCCATGACGGCAGTGGCTGGTTCAGCAGTCAGTCCAGAGCCAATGTTCCGTGGGAGCTGTCCGAAGGGTTTGGAGTTAAGGGGATGAGGTTATGCTCTGCTTGCTATTACAGAAGGGTAAAGCTGGAGCAACGCACTGGCTGCAATAGATGTTTTCATAGATGCTGACCTCCTTGGCGTCACGCACATTGCTACCATTCCCTGCGGTTTCTGGCAATTTTGTTAAGGTACATTAGTGTCATGCTAAGGGCAGTGCTGGACAGGCAGGTTTGGACAAGTCTGTCTAGCTTGAGAGCAAGCCTTGGGAAAGGCACTTTGGGAAGGGTACCAACCATAAAAAGAGTAGTGAGCGATGAGAAACTGCTGCTGTGTTCCTGCTGTGCATCCCTTGTCAATCACGCTGGCTGCCGGGGAGAGAGGCACAGCTCCTGCATCAATCCCAATCCCTCTCAGGAGGACCATGGGGCAAATGGAGCAGCATCTCCAGCAGAGGAGGAGGAAGGCAGCCTTCCTCCAAAGCACTACCTTCTTCTGCAGCCATCTTGCTTGCAGCTCTCCTGGGGCCTGCGGAGCCCCATCCTGCAGCCCGTTCTCAGGCCAAACCCCTATTGCAGCCAGAACTCACCTACAGTTTCAGGCCTTCTGGTAGCGGTACAACAAATAAAGTGCAATCCGCTTGTATCATAAAGTCCAATAAAAATGAAACTGAACATCCACTTTGCAGACAGCAAGTACACTGTAAATTTATGAGATCATATCTTGTGGAGGACAGGGTAGTTAAGGGGGGAAGGAAGGGGCTGGCAAAAATGGGAGAGAGCGGCCAAGGGGTAGTAAATATGTTTTCAATAATGAAGAGGCCCGATTACCCTCTTTGCAATAAAAACGTGCACAAGGCAGAGCTGCAGTAAAAATTACTCCCAAGCAGCCTGGCATATTTGCACCTTGTCATCTTGTCAGATCCATGCAAATTTGCAAGGCGCCTGCAGCTGACGTGGGTTGGCTCTGCGGTGCAGAGCTGCCGAGGACCAGGCGAGCATCCTCCCTCCCACAAAAGCCGTTTCATTGACAGCCCCCATCACCCTGGTCCTGTCCACCACCCCCTCCCATCCTGCAAATTGCACTGATTTGCCCGTAACCGTAGCAACCAGCACAGATGCAGGATGCAGGGATGGAGCAGAAGATTGCCTGGGTGCCACGTGTCCTGGGCTTCTCCCCCGCTGAGTGAGGGTGGTGAGAAGCGCAAGGGGATCTGGGATGTGGCTCCTCCTGGTTTCATGGTCTAGGGCTTTCTCTGGGTAGGTGCCCTGGCCAGGTAGCATTTCTGTTTTTTGGGATGTTTTATACATCCTCCCCAAGACTGCTGGTACCGCGTGCTGTCTAGGGCACACCAATAGCACTGGGTGCAATCAAGCTTTGTATATTTAAAGCAAAAAATAAGAATTGTGTTTTATTCCAGCACTAACCAGAGCAAAAGCTGAGGCCTCACCTCTTTGAAGGTGCTTTCTCAAGAGGTGTGGGTTTAAACCAATTTAAACCAGGTGATGTAAACAGCACAGGAGCAGCTCTGAGCCATCTGAAAATCAGCCTAAGCTGTCCTCAAATAAACCACTGCTGGGCCCAGAAGAAAGCAATTATCCAGGGGCTTAACGGAGCTGATTTAACAAAGCTGCAGTAATTAAACCTCATACACTTCGGGCTGGGGATTCAGCTCTGAGTGCTATCAGGATCCTGTCTCTGAAGGTAAATCTTTTTGGTATGAGCAGTTGAGAGGATTTAAACCAGGGTAATTCTCCCTTCTCTCTTCCCTGCTTCTTGGCTTAGACATTGTCCTTGTGAGTGCTGATAGGTTTAGCAAGGGTTTCTCTTACAGGGCCAACCCAGAGCAGGTCCATTGCTTTCTGCACTAAGAAACGCAGCCCAGAGCCACATTACTGGAGGACCTGGCAGGCACCTGCCTGCTGAGGACAATTTACTAACTTGATCTGGCAGCCTCAGTGGAAAACATAGCAACCTCCGCAGTTCACAACCTCGATCTGAAGCCCACCGAAGCTAATAGGGGCCTTTCTCTGGCCTTCGATGGGCTTTGAATTGTGCTGCTGAGGCGGAGGGAAAGGGCCGAGTGTCAGGGCCCTGTGAAGGACAGAGATAGCCGGGGATGGGTGCTCCCCTGCGGAGGCTGCCCAGCAGCCCGCTGGGATGCACAGGCCCTGGCTCACTGCTGCACGCCCCATCCGCTGGCCCTCAGCATGCCAACCATCACCACTGGAGTCACGGGCTTTAAGGACGGAAGAAAGAAACTGTGGTCGTGTAGCTTGACCTCTTCTATTCAAAGCAAGATCAAAGTGGGGCCAAGAAAGAGCAGGGGAGGCTGTTGTGCCCAGTAGCTGAATGCAAGATGAATAGGAGAGGAGTGGAGGAAGCTGGGGGCTTTGGCTTGCACAAAGCAACAGGATTCAATTAGCGGGAGAAGTCGTATTCTGGACTTGCAGTATTGAAGGGATACAACTGCAGCAGGGAAGGCAGTGAGTGGCATGAGCAAGAAGGTATGTTTCTCATGTCAAGTGTGCTTGTATTTGTACAGAAGACAAGAAAATGGGGAAGGGGGGATTAGACTTCCTGGAGGTTTCCAGCTAGTTATTAGAAGGGAAAGCACCAGGACAATTACCACAGGTGTGGGTCTGCAGCACACAGAATCACAGAATAGTAGGGTTGGAAGGGACCTCTGGAGATCATCTAGTCCAACTCCCCTGCCAGAGCAGGGCACCTAAAGCAGGTTACACAGGAAGGCATCCAGGTGGGTTTTGAATGTCCCACCCAAGTGGGTGGAGACAGAGAATCCACCACCTCCCTGGGCAGCCTATTCCATTGCCCTGCCACCCTCAAAGTAAAGAAGTTCCTCCTCATGTTTAGATGGAACTTACTGAGCTCAAGTTTATTTCCACTCCCTCTTATCCTGTCACTGGGCACCACAGAAAAAATACTGGCCCTGTCTTCCTGACATCCACCCTTTAAGTACTTATAAGTGTGGATGAGATCCCCTCTCAGTCTTCTCTTCTCTAGACCACCAGGTACAGGAGGCTTTAGTGAGCAGCTGGCAGCACCATTCAGTTAATGGCGGGTATGTGTTCCTGGGGGGTGTGTGGGTGACCATCTTCATCACCAAGGGTGAGAACACAGGGAAGAGCCTGTTTCTAATGGTAACTCCTGTGGGAGAAGCTGACTAGGGACGTGGAAGGTGACCTGTTGGAGTTGCTGGGAAACAAGTGAACTGGTGATGAGGAGCAGGAGGGAGGCAGGAAAGTGCTGTATCTGGGAACTCCAGCATCAGCTGATCATGCACAGGTAAGGTGCACTGGCAAACTGATCCTGAGGGGAAAAAGTTGTTAATGAGAGCCTGTCACAACTTCTTGTGGGTATAGTTCAGACCACGGTGTTGCAGGAGAATAGAAGCATAGGGAAAGAGCTCAGATCTGAGAAAGAAACCTGGGGGAAATGAAAAGTAGGTCAGGCCATGAAGATCAAGTACAAGTGCAGCATGCACATGCAGAGACAAGATCAGATAAGCCAAGGCACATGGTGAGATGCAATTAGCAGGGGACATGGAGTGTAACGAGAGATCACTCTAGCAGTACATCAGCAGTTGCAGGAGGACCACAGAAGTGTTGGTTTGGTACTCAGGGACAGGGAAAGCACTCAGCAGATGATGCTAAAGAAGTGGCATCACATTTGTTTTCCTCTAAGAAGGTCGGCTGTGATCCTAGTTAAGTACTAGGGGAAAATACACCTATCTTTAAAACGGGAGAAAAGGAGGAATGGAATTGTGCAGCTTTCAGTCTAACTGCAGTTCCCAGAAAAACACTGGGACCTGTAGTCAAGCTTGTGAAAACTTAGGGGAAAACAAGGGTATGAGAACAAGTAACACAGGTGACTTCAAAGGAAATAGTATCAGCCTGGTAGGATCTCCTGGTGTTACTGAGTAGAAGGTCTTGTGGAGGGAAGGCAAACAGCAGAAGCTGACTATCCTGTGTTACCAGGTGTGGCTGAGAAAATGGTCTCATAAGTGGGGAAGAACCATCTAGATGAAATGCTAGAGGCTGCAAAAGTGGCCAGAAATTCAAACTTGAAGAGCACCTACCAGAGGTTCACTGATGCAATGAAAGGTGTGGTTGAGTAAGTGTGCACAGGGCAACTCTGGCATCTAGTGATGCTCCACATTTTCATTAGTGACCCAGGATGGTGGAATGGGGCTATGGTTGTTTCCAGATAACACCAGCCTATCTGAGAGGGCCAGTATGTTGGAGAACAAGACTAGCATGCAAAATAACTCAAATAAATTAGAGATGGGGTCTAGGAAAAAAGGCGTGACCAAAGCAAGTGTTGTTTGGGGCTTTTAGAAACAAACTTAGTGGGTGGTTTGGTCTGGCAAGTGTAGATGAATAGGTGCTGCTTCCATCTAGGTCAGCAGAATGAGATAATAGACTAAAATTTAAAAAGGCCTCTTAGAGGAGGGCTGGCTGAGAGAGAAAGAGAATGCTGTACAGAGAGTAGAGCAAGTGAGAGTGGATGTGATCAGCTAGCAAATAGGACAAGGAAGGTGGCTCAGGTATCCCACCTGCTTTCTCCTCCTTTGCGAAGGACTGGGGGAAAAAGGTGAAACATCTGCAGCGTGTACAAGGAAATATTGTTAATATTTTGTACCTTTGAGCTGTGAAAACTCACTGCAAGGTCATACAGAAGTAGAGCAGGTTGTGCCCTATCTTAAGGCTGCAAAAGCTTGGGGTAGGGGGAGCTCTGGCGGTTACGCAAGAAAATATGGTACCTAGTTAAAGGATGGAGTTCTCCCCTTTCCCATTGTGGCCTTGTCAAGAGTAGGTCCATCAGAATTGATGGCTATACTGTAGTACAAATCCAGAGCTGGTAAAAGGAGTGAATGTCCCATTGCAGAAACATTGACAGCCAGCACCAAGAAACATTGAGAGATGAGGAGATGTGTCACAAGTTGCCAAGTTATTAAAAGACTGCACTTCATAAATGCTGCACCAGCCTCTGGAGCTTGTAGAGATTTCATGAGGCTAAAACATCCCTGACCAGGTGCTGGTGTCTGTGTGCTGATACTGTCTCAGCTGAAAGCAGACTGGAAAATAATTTCATGAAAATGGCTCTTTGTTGCAATATTGAGGCTGGCAAACCTTTGGAGGTGTAACTTTGGGATGCTGAAATTAGAAGAGAAAATCTGCCTGGCCTTTCTGAAGCTGGAGCACACTGAGGTGAGTGAGGATGCCTGTGCCAAATTTATTCATGTGAAAGGAGGGGTTTTTTAGGTTCAACCAGTAAATGGTTAGTTTATCTGCACACACCCCTCCTGTTTTTCACGGTGAATGAAACAGGGTCACAGATTTTTTTGCAGCGTGGATTTGATGTGGTTTTATTTGCCTTTGCCTCATCCACATGAATTGCAAAGGCATTTTGGACAGAGAGGACAAAGAGAGGGATCTTCAGAAGAGGCAGCAGCTAGCAACAGATTACTGAGGTGCAAGAACAGCTTCATGGTGGACCACGTTGGCATCTGTGCTGAGTCCCTGATGGGACACCGATCTCCTGCACAGCCTTGGCCTGGTCCCCTGGTGTTTTTAAGTCTCCTTGCCCAAGCAGACAAGGGCTCCTGCCTCTGCCTTGCAGGTAGGAAAGGACCTGGTGTGAAGATCATCCCTTGCTTATGGCATACCTGAACCAGAAGAGTCTCAGCTGCTTCTGGGACTTTTCATTCTTAATGTGCTGAATGGAGGGAGCCTCAAGCCCTGTGTTACAGGAGAGCATGGAGAAGCAGTTTCCACCAGGATGCAATTCTGCCTATTGCAGGGAGAATATTTAATTTCAAAGCCTGATAGATCAGATGCAGCTGGGGGGTGGAGCTGTGTCTTATCTCTCGCCTTGTCCAGAAGTTTGAACAGCAGAACAAATGATTTGATTGTGTTTTTATTGTGCTTCTCCCCCTCCCTTCTATCAGGGAACCATAAACCAGAGACAATATACAATTCTCCCCATCTAATTGTGCTGCCTGGCCACCTGAACGCCATTGCCTCGTGGAGAAAATGTCCTCCATCTTCTCAGCTCTCCCCGTGCTGCCGGGGAAGCGGGGCCTGCGCCGGCTGCCTTCGCAGCTGGCTGGTGAGTCCTGAGACCGGAATTTTCCCCGAGGTAATAATTTACTGGGATGCTAATTGGGCCATCCACAGAGTGAATTAAAAGGACCTTCCTTCACCGGCTTGGGAGCTATGGGAATCCTGTGGCTGTGCCCATAGGGTAGGGGGGATCTCAAGGAGAAGTAACTGGAGCCTAGGAGCCTGTTTGCAAGGAAATTAAACTAAAAACGTGTAGAAAAACAGCCGTCAGGCTTCACATTTCAAACCCAGAGTGGTATCCAGTAGGTCTGAAAAGCTGTTCAGTGCTTGAGCACTGGCAAACTGCAGAATCTTATTTTTGCTAAGATATTAGCTTTCACCCTCTCTTTCATTACAACAAAATTAAATGGAAAAGGGACCATTTGCCATTTGCTTGTTTCAACACAACTAAAAACCAACTGTAAACACCCGGTGCTGGGCAAAGCATTTCTCTCCCTGTTCCTTTCCCCCCCCCTTGCAAAACATCAATTTCCCATAGGTTTAACCTGGAGCTGTCTGTTTTGCTGTAACAGACAGTGAAAAAAAACCAAACAACAAACCAGAAACCACAAGAACTTAAAAATCAATACTTTATATTGTCTGGTAAAAATTTTTTTTTTTTTTTTAAAAGCTCAACACTTTTGATGAAAAGATGTCAATGTGCCTGGCTCCCCGAGGAAGCTCCCTCTATGGGCGATGCTGCAGTAGCGTTGCTCCAGCTCCACATCACGACCACATCCTACATCCAAATCCCATGGGCTGGCCCCACACGGTGGGCATTAAAACTGAAGGAGCAGCTGAGACTTCCAGACTGTGGAACTTTTAGATTAAATCCTCTCTGTTCTAATTTTTTTTCTCCTCCCCTAAAAATATAGGGATTAAAAGATATTCACAAATCTTTCATTTTTATCCGAAGCAATAGGATGCTCTGGTAGCACTGGAGATGGTATCAGCACAGGGGGCAAGGGGCTGCGCAAACACGCTGGAAAGGGATGGGCATGTTCAGGTCCCAATGAAAATTTTCATCTTCTGTTTTTACAGCTAAAAGCCATAAAACAGCTTATCTAATTAGGAAAGTGCTTCTGAATTTCTGCTTATAAAGAAGATCAGGGTTCGGTGCCTGGTGGGGAAAGCTAAAGCCATGCACACATTTTCCTCCTCCGCATTCTGGTTTCTGTCTGGGTTTGCAGCCATGGCCACTGATGGTGAGGTAATTCTGTCTTCCCACTACAACTGCGATGGAGAACTGGTGTCTCTGCCTTCACCAGAGCTCTCAGCAAGCAGCAGAGGTGGCAGGATGGAGCCTGGAGGTAAGGACACCAGTAGGTCTTCTCCCTCACTGACTGCAAGCAGCTCCAACAAAATTTGTGGTGGTTTGGTTGGACCAAACCAGATGCTGATCTCTCAGGGCAAGGCAGGATCCAAGCAGTGGCAGCCATATGCTGCTAGCATTGCTCAGGACAGCAGATAGGGTAAAGTGGGGTGACAGCAACCCAGCTCCCAGCTGTGTGCTCTCCTTCAGAAACACCAGGTTTGGCTATTCAGTCAAAATTTAACAGACTCATATGGAATACACTGAATTTCCCACTCCAGGTGCTAGCATGAACTCTAAGGGCAACTGTTTGATAGGCAGTGATGGGAAATGTTGAATTTTAACCCCATACAAAGGTCTGGAAAATGCTTCTACTTGGCATTGCAATGAAAAGCTGAAATTTCAGAGTCACCACCAGAATGGGCATAAAATGCTATAGAGATATTTTGATTCTGAAATATTGTCACATCCTTAGAGTATGTTCAGGGTCAAAGGGAGAAACGTTGTGGCTGTGAAATCTTGCCTTCAGAATTCCCTGCTTTTGTGGAAGATCTGGAGTTTGCAGAAGGAAGGAGACCTGTCAGAGTGCTTTGCAGTGCAGAGCTGAGGCTCAGAAAGCTGAAGCAAACCAGTTGGTGTTGATGGCAGAAGGTTTGGTCCTTCAGAGCAAAGAAGGTATTGGTTTATAGGTTTGTTGGTACTGAAGAGTAAAGTTTGTGCATTTTCCTGATCTGTTGTTGTTCTTCAAGAGACATTTCCTTGTGACTATGTGATAGCATGGGCTGAATCTGTGTTCAGTGGACTAGAGCTCCTTTGCAAGGTAAAGGCTGACGGTGAGCCATAGCAGGTGAATGGTTGGATGTAAAATACAGGCTTAAATCTGTAATTGCTAGCCCAAATTTTCTGCAAGTTATTGGGGCGTTAGGGGAGGGACATAAAAAACCCAGACCTCCTTAAAACGCATGTCACCCGCTCTGGGAACAGCCCTGGTGGTGGCATCGGTGGCACAGACCAAACAGTGTCTGAGCTCAAAGATGTCCATGACAACTTCTGCAAAGCTGAGTTATGTGGAGTTGTCATGTTAACGTACAGTCAGTGAGAAAGATAGGAGAAATACCACCACACAGAGATCCATATTTTTCCCCACTGAGTAAAATACTGTGTAATTTTATCTAGTTACTATAAAACAGTTTATATTCCTTGTTTATAAAAAAGGGGGAAAAACCCATATCTCACTTCCTTTACTGACAGGCTATGGAAGAAAACTAGATGATTTCTTCTGCATTTAATATTTCAGCCCAAGTAGCCCCAAAAGAAAAGGCAGCAATTAACCACAAGTATCAGCAATGTGTTACTTCTCTCTGGTTTCAGCTACAAAGAATCAGTTTGGTACAAACTTATTTACAGTCATATTAAATCTTTCAGTAATAATTTTCCAAGCTAGGCAAGAAAGCAAAGCAGCTGCCATGTTCACCTCTCAGACCTCTGAGATGAGACCTGCATCGCATGTCTAGTCAGGATTTAAATCTTTTACACTCAGCCAGTTAGAAATAGTTAGTAAACGATTAGCAGATAGTGGACCATATGTTGGAGTAAGCTTATCCACATACCCAGGGGAAGTGAATTTTATAAGCTAAAAATAAGGGGGCAAAATGGTAAAATGGGCATTGACTATGGAGCAGATTTTCGGTGCCTCTGAACATACACGCACTTGCACATGCAGTTATATGTTTTTCCTCTTTCCCTGTTCATTCCACGCAAGATCCACCTTGTGACTCCAGGTGACAACAGGAGAGATATCTGAGCATCATCTTGCCCATGTCTCTTATATCACCTTGCCATTGCCGCTCGGACTCTGGCCACCAAAATAGCATGGGCTGTAAGAGCAGAGTTAGCTGAATCCTCAGCAGGAATCCAGCAAGGATGTGGGGCTACTCATCTGTTGCTCCTTCTCTGCATAGCCTGTACCCAGGCTGGCAGCATCCTGTGACTAACTCTTCTAGACTGGATTTCTCCAAGGGAGGACCAGAGCTTAATTTGGCTGACTCTGTGCTCTGCGGGAGCTCTCATCCATGCCAGCTTGAGTCCTAGCAAAAACCTATCATCATTAGTCCTCGAAAGGAACAGCTCAGATATTCTCCACCCCCGTTCCTGCAGGCTGGGATGTACTGTGCGTTCCCACAGACCGAAATTCCCCTGGTAGGCTCAATTACAGCAATCAGCCTTCAAGCTCTTTTCAATGGCACTTCTGCCACCGACTCTGTAAGGCCGTTGTGGTGGGGCCAGAAGCAGTAGCTTTCCCAACAGTGTTGGGGTAGGTGACACTGCTAATCTGGCTACACCAGACCTGCAGGCAGGACTCTGTGGGGTGAGCTTGCAAAGCAGAGTATGGGGCCCATGGGCTTGTCTCTAAGGGGGTTGCCCTAATTGGAGATGTTTGGGATGGACCCTGGCTCTGTCCTCTAACGAGGTGGTTACAGCAGAGAGCTGAACACAGTCTCTCCTTCAGTAGGGCCTTCAGCTTGCAGTAGATTTGCTCTGGTGCAAGGCAGGGCTGGGGAGAATCAGGCCAGTGTGCATTTCTCTTTGCTAACACATTGGCAGCCTCTCAATGAATAAACCACTAGAAAACAAATCTGGAGCAGCCCTTGGCTGTGGTGGCCAGACCTCGTCTGTAACTGGGCTGAAGAGTACCAGCTGCTCTGCTCCTGCCCCAGGGCAGAGAGGCCCTTCTGCTGTGGTCTGGGGACTAGAAATGAGCCTGAACCAACCCCTGCAAGTGGGGATGGCTTTTAGACTCCAGCTCTGGATCCAAATCCAAATTTCATGGCTGTACATGCTGCCTGAACCAATGTCTTGGTTCAAAATACTTCCTTGCTCTAAAAGGGCAAATAATATGATGGTGACAAGCTTCTTTTCTGTCCATGGCTCTGTATAATGCTGACTTTTAAGGTGCTCTGGCTTGGGCTTCCCAAGCTGCATCGCTGCAGCCAGGGCAGTGCTTGCATTTAAACCTCTTTTTATCACCCTTCTGGCAGCGGGTGCTGACTTGGTGAAGTGACCTGCCTGGTTTTGTGCAGCAAGTCAGTGGTGTACGGCTCATGGTTCTTGAGTCATGGCTGCCTCCCTGTCCCAGGCTATGTTGCAGGAGGAGCTGTGCTCATAGGGACAAAGACTCTTTTGCTGGGGATGGGGAGCCAGGGTGGCTTCCCCAGCTCTCCTGGCATTACCCATGTGCCCAGTTTATCCTTATGCCTGGGAACCCCTTCATGTATCTCACTGACGCTCTTCTCCTGAGCTTGGTTCACTCCCCAAACCCTGTTACTTGTGTCTGTTGAGCCTGAGGATGTCATGGAGCTGTGCTATGCCAGCTCAAGCAGTGCAATGCGGATCTCTGCATACCACAATGCCTGGGTCCAGGCAACCTATGGCAGTGCCAGTGTGCAGCACAGCTCCCTGCACTGGGAGCTACAATAGACGGTTTCTGGTTTGGAAGAGCAGCATGTAGGGTAGGTAACACTGGGAGCTCCAGTCCCTGGAGGGGCTTGGGGTGGGGTGGGGGAATAAGGACAGAGGAGACAACGTGTTATTTTGGCTCTTGCAAGGCATTAACTAACCCTTTCTCTGAAAAGGACCAAGCCTGGAAAACCTCCTGCTCGTCTTATGTTCTCTCTTGGTGTCTGTGCAGCAGCAGTATAACGTCAGTACTTAGACACCAGCTGCGGTTAAGCTGGGCTCTGTATCTGCTGGGTAAAAAACAGATATCCTGGTTGTAAATGGGAAAGATTTGGTAGAAGGAATTGAAACTTTCCTGTTTGTCTAAATCTCACCTGTGTTCTGTAGTTCAAGAGCTGTTGCCCAGCCTTGCTGTAGGTTGGAAAGTGAGGAAGGAAGCTACGCTTGTGTCACCTGAAAATCTTCTCCATCCTTTTCAAATGGGAAATGCTGGGTTAGCTGCTCGCAGTGGCTTTGTCCCAAGTCTGCACTTTGTGCTGATGACTGCAGTGGTCCTCAGTCCTCGCTGGCCCACAGGCCACAATAAGCAGCAAGAACCGTTCAGCATGTCACAACACCCCTGCCTTTCACCAGTGGCTGAGGAGACAGTTGTCCCTGGACTAAAAGATCCAGCAGTGCTGAGCCATGTCAGAGTATATATACTGCAGAGGTGCTGTAAAATCTCATGGGGGCTGGAGGAGATGGGTCAGCCAAAATCCCAAGCAGTCCCCAGCAGCACCTCTGAGGTGTTGTCATGACCCCAAAGCTGTTGCAGTAGGTGAGCTCGTCCCTTGAGCCACGCTCCCTGAGTAAATTGGTGCTCAGCTCTCACCCTGCTGCTGTCTCCCACCCCTTCTCTCCTCCTAGGATTCCCCTCCTGAAGCCGCCTCAACCTGCTGTGGCACCTTCTGTCAAACGCTTCACACGTTTGTCACCAAAATGTTTTGGCAGCAGCAGCATCTCTAGGTTTTGACATAATCCCGACAGGAGACTTTCTCAATTATTACTAATGGAACATTATGCTCCTCTTTGGGAACTCCTGCATGAATAAAAAGGGTCATTAATGACATCTGCGTAGAGCCCGGAAATTATTAGTCAATGCTGATACAGTTTTATTTTATTTTTTTAATTTTTACATATATATTTTCTTAAGCTCCTGGTAATTTCCCACCTTGTCTCCCACCCCCTTCTCCAAAGTCTCCTGTGCAAGCTGGAGCTGAGCTGGGTTATTGCCAACATTCTTGCTTTGTGTAGGTAAATGCTATTCCACTCCCACCCTTCCTTCCCTTTTATTCCCTCTTGGCTTCTTTAAAGACTGTCGCTCTTGTTTCAGTCCCAAGAGACCCCATCGCACCTTTCTCTGGGCTTGATTTTATTGCCAGTCAAGCTCAAATACTTCTTGGACTTGGAGAAATCAATATTGCCCTGGTCCTACAAAGGTAGTGCTGGAAGGGGAGCAATAGGACTCTGTCCTGCTGCCTGTGGCCATCAGGGTGGCCTGTCCCCCTGCCGTGCAGGATGCTGGTGGCACACAAGAGATGCTGGGAGAGGCACTGGAGGTGTCCCAGGTGCCACATAGCATCATGCAACAGGGAATCTCAGCTTGGATCCTTTTAGAGGACTTTCTAGATAGCAAAGTGGTGGGTTTTTTCTGTCCCTCTGCTCAATACCCCTAAAAATTGCCCTCAGTAGGCATTTTTTTTTCCAGAAAAATGCAGCAATTTGAGAAACTAGTACTTTGCAAGACAAAAGGCCCCTGTGATAAGGCCCTGCAGAGATGTGGCAAAAAAGGAGTCTCTGTCCTGAACCATGTCAAATGGGTCTTCAAGACATGACCACTGAGGAGGTAACTGGTGCACAGTGGGTTGGAGGCTGCATCTGTCCCACATCCTGTGTCAATAACAACATGTGGGTACAAGCCCCGGGCTGATGGCGGTGGCAGGACAAAACCCCAAGGCCATTCCTTTTGCTGCACTGCTGTGCCAGCATGTGTGGTTTGGAGGCACATGGGTTTTTTCTCCAAAGAGGGAAAGGAGAGGTTTAGGTCAATGGTTAGGCTTTTGGATCAATCTCTCATGGCCTGTTGAACAGGAGAAGGGCTGATGTCTTCATTGGCTCAAAGCTTGTTTTTATTTTCTGGGTTGCTATCAGTCAAATAAGCTGCAGAGAAGTTGAAGGTGGTGTTGTTCCATACACAGCGGGGAGGATCTGTGCTTCCTGCATGCCCTTCAAGATGCCCATATCCATGGCGAGAGGTGTGAGACTCTTCCCCAAGCCATAGTCCGTGACCAAAGGAGACATGGCTGCTGTGGGGCTTGACTTGCTCAGCAAGGCACATGCAAGGCAAAGGGCACCACCTGGGGCGAGGGGTTTGGCTCAAGTGGGAGATGTGACTATTCTCCCACAGGACACCTGGAGCCTCGACTCATTGCGGAGTGGCTGTGTGTCCATGGGGAAGGTCAAGCAGGGATCGCTGGCCACAATTCAAACCTCACACTTGGGGTAAAAGGTCGATGCAGTAACTCTAAAAAGAAAACTGCTAAACAAGAAATAGACTCCTTTAAAAAAAAGTCCCTTGGAGAAAAGATATTTCAACCCCTTTTTGATTTATGACCTACTATAGGATATTGAGACATTATTTACAATCGATATATGCTCCTGCAAGACTCCCGCTGGAGCCATAGACCCTGCCTGTTAGAGTGGAGACTGGTCAGCCTGCTCCACTGGAAGTGCCAGCCATGTCCTGCTGGAACAGGCTATAAAGCTGGACGCAGCTGTATATCTTTCAGAAAGTGGACCTGGTTACACATGTCTTTGGGCAGCTGACGCAGGGATATAGTTTAGGGCTAAGACAGCAGTTCAGTAGCAGAAATCAGCATTCCTCAACCTTGCCAATAATGAAATCTCTTGCGCAACATAGAGAGCTCCATGGCCTTAAAGGTGCAAAATGGAGTTGTTCAGTTGACTTATAATGGAATTGGGCCAATTTTGAAGCAAGCGCTGGATTTTATTCCAGGATTTTATCTTTAAAGGGGGATTTGCAAACACTTTAAGGGGGAGGGGGAGAAATTCATTCAGCGTAAAATTGCGTCCTGGCCAAATTCCAGTATGGGTAATTACATTCTCTTTCTGTAGTGGCTGCAGGACAAAGGGCCATTCATCACGCTCCAAAGTGCTGCAAAGGGCTCCCGTGTTCCACCAGAGAAGTGCCTGCATTTGAATCGAAGCGAAAAAGTTTTCTCCCCATGCTTGAGGCTGCTCCAGAGAGTAATGGAGCTTGGCGCTGCTTTAGGATCCTTTTGGGTGAGATATAGGGGCAAGCACCTTGTCATGCGCTGCTCAGCCTCTAGCAAATCTGGGTAAGTAGGGCGCTGGGCAAAGCAGGCTCCTTCCAGCCTCCCGTGGCTTGCCTTTCACCCCGAGGACATGCCTGGCTCTGCACAGTGGTGCCAGAGCTCCAGGGGATCTTGCTGGAGCAGAGGAGCTGGATTTCCTCTCTGCAAACCTACCATCTTGGAAAGGCCTGTAGGCAAGAGACTGGGTTGCACCCAGATGAGCAGGACTCCAGGAGAGAGTCCAGTGGAGGGCTATGAGGATGATTAAGGGACTGGAATATCTCTCTTATGAGGAAAGACTGAGATCCCTAGGGCTGTTTAGCCTTGAGAAGAGAAGGCTGAGAGGGGATCTGATCAATGTTTAAAAATATTTGAAGGGTAGGTGTCAGGAAGGTGGAGCAATCAGTCCCTTTTCAATGTGCCTAGACCTGCCTAGTGACAGGAGGAGGGGAAATGATCACAAACAGGAACACAGGAAATTCAACCTCAACATAAGGAGAAACTTCTTTTCTGTGAGGGTGACAGAGCACTGGAACAGGTTGCCCAGGGAGGTTGTGGAGTCTCCTCTAGAGACTTTCAAGATCCATCTTGACACATTCCTGTGTGACCTTCCCTAGATGAACCTGCTTTGGCAGGGAGGTTGGACTAGATGCTCTCTAGAGGTCTCTTCGAACCCCTACCATTCTGTGATTCTGTGACTTGGGGTGCATTCAGAAGTGGTGCTGGGCAGCATGGAAGGATGTGGGTACTCTGCCTTCCTCCTCCCAGGTCTCTATACAGCCAGAGAAGAAATATTTGCAACCCTTCCTCCAGCTTTCCAGGGGGCAAACACTTAAACAGTGGTCACACTTAAACAGCGCACCACAGTTTTCAGCAGAAGCAGTTCAGCAGCAAAGCAACAGAGCATTGCTTCCTTATGTCCCTGGTAGGTCTCTCTGCAGCCGTTCTCAGTTTGCTGAGGCAGAGCAAGGCCCCGTAGTGATGCTCAGGTAGAGGCCATGTGAGGAGGTATCAGCAGCAGCTATGTGGGGTGAGGGAGCATGTCTGTGTGCCACCCACCAGCTGACCTGCCAGGGAGCATCCTTGGCCTATGTGCCTTGAGAGTGTCCCTTTAAAGCAATTTGTAGACTGTTATCCTGTATCATTAACCTAATTAGTGTAATTGCCGCCATTTATGTAATGAGTATAAATACTGGAGGAATCCCATAATTAGAAGATGTAATTAGGTAATTAATAGATGACATGGTAACAAAAATCCAGGGGAAACTTTGCAAGGTGGACACTGTGTGTGTGCGTGTGTTTGTGCATGTGGCCGTTCAGACACACCGCTCCTGCCAGGGTCTGTCACAGACATGCTCGGTGGTTGACTTCAGCCTGGACCCCCCTCTATATTACACTGGCAGTGTAAAGGGACCTTCAGGTTGATGTAAGAAGGCTCTCTTAGATCTCTACAGATCTTGCAGAGGGGCTCTGGAGAGCCAGGATTTGCTTATGGGGAACAGCAGAGCTGTGGCTGTTGCCTTGCCATATGGACACCCTTTTCTTTCAGATCCTGGGAGGGAGAAGCAAGGTGAATTTAACAGAGATCTGAGACTTGCTCCAGCCCTAGGCTGGAAAGCGGCTTGATATCATGTTTGCCATGTGCTGTCTCTCTGCTACAACCAGCACTGGAATAGCATGAAGGCCAGCTCCTGCACAAATAACCCGCCTGACCGGAGGGATGAGAAGGAGCCCTGGGGCTGTGCTCAGCTGCGTGATAAAAGTCCCATTTTAGTTCTTTTGTGGGTTTGGCTTAGAAAAGTGATCTGAGCTGGAAATTGTGTTAATGCTGTGGAGAGCTGATAAGGTTCCTGCTGTGTCTGAGGAGCATTTTTTTAGAGGTTCATGAATTGTGAGTGTTTTAGCTGGACTCTTTCTAGTCACTGAAATGTTGACTTTTTCTTGCTGCTTTTTGTTTCTTGCTCCTCAAAGCCTGCTCACACTTCTAGAGTACTTACATGTCCAGATGCCTCTGAAGAAAATAATTCACAGTTAAGGAAAGGGGGTTTTTGTTTGTTGGTTTTGATTTGGTTTGGTTTGGTGTTTTTTTGTGGTTGTTGTTGAGGATCATTTGGATTCCTGGTTGGCACCATCCAGAAGGAGTCACTACCACCAGGTTTGTGGCAGGAGAAATCTCTCCTTCACATGCACATACCTCTCCAACGTTGTGAAGCAGTGGCTGGCTGAAGGGACCATCAGGCTGGGATTTGCACAAGTTTTCCCCTTCAGAGCTGAACATATAAGGAAGAAGCTGACTTGAAAATGCCACAGGGACCAGCCAGGCCAACTCTCACCCATGTGACAAAAGACATCTTTCAGCCATCAGATTCCAGCCCCCTAAATCAAGGCTCCCATCCAGTGCTTAAAAAAAAAAAAAGGTGATGTAGCAACATCATAATAGCAGGTTGGAGACCTGAGGCCACTGGTCTGGCGAACATGTCTCTAGGAAGACCAGTGTGATGCTGAGCACTGCTTTGATCCTGTTGTACTCTGGAGAGAGAAAATTGACTTGAAGGTCTTTAGCTGGGCTAAGAGACGGCATAAGCCATAAGTATCTTGGCTGTAGGATGCCTCCTCTGCAGAGGAGACATTGGCTAATCTACGCTGGTTTATTTTGAAGAAGCCATCGAACTTGTGGCTTTTTCTCTTGGCCTCTCTACCTCTCTTTTGGAGTATGTTCTCTCCAAAAGTTGACCTACTTCACAGTCCTTGGAGGAGTACTGCAGCCAGCAAGAAGCAACCCCAAGACCTGCAGCACTGGAAGGACCAGCACGTAGGAGGTCAGAGGGGAGCTTGTACAGGCGTTGGATGGTCAAAGGATGCTGAGTCCCCAGGACCAGCAGCTAGAGGGAGATATGACCTCACGCTGAGGCCCAGCCTTTTCTGCCATGGATTCCTGTCGTAATGCCAAAGAAAATCTTCTTGCTTTCTAGCATTTAGGGTCCATGTAATGAACAGCCATAATGCAGACTTCATTACGTAGCGTAAGTAATTCTTGAGATTAAAGACATTTAAAATGGCTCCTGCTGGAATTACTGCCAAAGTATTTCTTGGTCCCTGTCTACATGGGAATTTTTATCAGGTGTATCACAATCCATATGCAGGTCCAGTTACACCAGGAAGGCTCTGTCTAGACATTTTAATTCCAGTATAAAAAGGGCCTTTTTATTCCTTTGGTTTAAATTCTCTTGCAAATGCACTTCACAAAATCAGGGCCTCATTCATTGGAGTAAGAGCCTCCTTGTATGTAGCACTATGTTTAGATCTGTTTGAATTCCCACCCTAGACTGCATCAGAGCCCACTCTGCCCTGAGGCCAGGGGTTTCTGCTCCTGCTCTGGCCCTGGCTCATGGTCATGGAGGTGGATTGGTGTTTAGCAGCCACTGGGCTGGAGGTGGCCCTTCTATGCCTAAAGGAAGCAGAAGGTCTTGCAGGACACTTCTGCAGTCCTTTGGCTTAACTCTGCTCTGCCCCTCTCTGCTTGCCAGTCTCTTGTCGCATGATCCCCATCCTCCCATCCCAACAGGATGTGTGCCATGGGGCACCATTCAGTGAAGTCTTCCCCAGCTGAACCTCCTGTTTCACCTAGAAAGCTGATTTGGGGATTTGCCCAAATTTGCAAGAGCCATGTTGCATTTTGGTTCATTTTTCTGTATAGTAAGATCTGAATCCCAAATCATTCCAGCATCAAAACTTCTTTTGAGACCTTGCAGACTCTTGAGATCAGCCCAGGGGCTTTGCAGAGCTGAATGGAGGTGTTACATCTACTGGCCTGTGGTCATGGAGGGTGGCTCCTGGGTACTGGCTCTTGGAGTGATGGCCTATGCAGAGTACCTGCCTCCTTCTGCTCTAGACCATCACACAGGTGAGGATAGCTGCCATTTCTACATATGCTTTCCTCACCTTTGCCTTTGCCCTCACCAAGCACCGAGCACTGATTTATTTTTGGAGCCGTGTCCAAACTACGCTAACACAGACCTCCACCATGAGTGCAGAGCAGCTGTCCTTTGTCACTTGCTCTTCTTTTATGATGAAAGCCCTTTTTGCTGTATTTCTGTCTCCTCTTCAAGGTCTAGCTCTGCCTGAGTCTGCCAAGTTTAGTGTTGTTCCTGTATTTCTTGATTTCCAGATATGTCTTCCTTTGCTGATATCTCCCTCACCTCATCTTTTTTTCCTTTGTAGTCCTGATGCTAAGTGTGAACACCCTTTTCCTATTAAACATGGTTCCAGGCTCAAAGCCTTGCTCAAATGATTGTCCCACCTGCATTTCACACCCTAATTAAAAAAAACCTTGAAATTTCTTTCATGTTCAAGTCCTTAAGTTCTTCAGTTGTGTTCAGCATGTTAATTGTATTGTAGTTCTGGTCTAGATTTCTGCATCTTCTCTAGTGGGTTTGATTTATTTATCAAGGATTAATCTGAAGCTGTATTCTAGAAACAGCTAGCTGTTTGCCAAAGCTAACAGGCATCCGAGGAAAGGCCCGGGAGTGGGTAGAGACTTGGGTGTAAGGAGCCTGCTGGGAGCAGTTGTCTGGAGGAGAAAGAGGGAGCGAAGCTTTAACTGGGAGCAGTTAATTTTGTTTAGGTTTGTCCTGATTCAAAGCAAAATGGATCTGAAGAAATCACGTGGCTTGTGTTGTTTGTTAGGTGAGAAGATCCCAATGTTGTATCTTTTTTTTTTCCTCCTAACTATCTCTGTCTACACATTTATTGGAAGTCAGATTGCCAAGAGAGTGTTACCAAATAATTATCCTATGCTACCTTATGGTAACTTTTGCAAGAAAGTGTTTAGATAGAGAAGCTCCATGAACTAGTCATTAATATCTTATAGGTCAGAGTTACGGATGTTGCATTGTGATGAAATATGTATTTCTTCCTATTTCTTAGGAAAATGAGCTTGTGAGAGTAAGATTTATGACGATCTTAATTAGTTATTTCCTAGCTTTCAAAATGTTTGGGTTTGAGAGATGATATGATAGATAATTAACTTGTTGTCACGCAGTGACTTTTAAAATGAAATGTTTGTTCTCAAAATATTAGTTATCTCAACATGCATCGTATGCATGCCATAGTGCACACACACATTGATATAGATAAATACACGCACATGCATCGCTGCAGCATTCCCCCCAGCAGCCACAGAGCAGGGAGCACGGGGTGCTCCTCCCATGTTGGGCACAGCCCTGGGCCTCGCATCAAGCTGAGCAGAGGGTGCAGCCATCGCAGCCCCACCAAGGTGATCGCTGCCACGTGGCTGATGCTCTTGCTGTGCTTGTCCTTCCTCTCCTGCTGGAATGGGGACTCACAGAGGAGACAGCAATTGGCATTCTGCCCTGCCCTCTCCTGTGTGGGTTCATGGGCTAGGGTGAAGGCTGGAGATAAAACATTTCCCTTGGCTTTTTGGTTCATCAGCAGACATGAGATATCCATGTGAGCTCTGGGTGCTTGCTCTCATCCTGGCAGTGGGGCAGTCAGGAGGGATGTATTTGTGATGCTTTTTTTCTCTGCTTTGCCCTAAAAACCAGCATCTTCTCCAAGGTCCTGCGCTAACAGTTTTTGGGAAGTCTTCCAGACCAGTAAGCTCCAGGGGCACCTGCCAGTAACACGGCACTGCTAAGAGGTGCAGGTTTGTGACATCTTTCACTGAACTAGTAAACTCTAAATGAAGGGAACTATATCCTTCATTGCTACAATCCTTGGGGCTGGAGGGGGATGGAGAGAAACTCCAGGGAAAGCAGAGGGCAGGTTTGCATTGACCCCAAAGGATGCTGGGTGTGGTCCCTGAAGCCATGACTGCCACGATGCCTCATCGCTGCAGGGAGCAGAGCTGCTGCAGAAGGAGAGAGGTCACCTGGAAGTTGATTTATTTTTTTTTTCTTTCCCTTTCTTTTGCATTTTTCATCAAAGCTTTATAAATAACAGGCAAAACCCCTGGGGAAAAACCTCCCAACCAGCCTCCTGTTGCAAATACTGCAGGAAACAGGAGGCGGGAGGGAAGAGGGAAGGAAGGCTAAATTTGGTGGCTTTTATTTTTAACAAGGGCTATTTCAATCTGTTTTAAACCCATGTAAAATAATTTAGAGCCATGAGAAACTTTTGCCAGCAGTGTAGGAGTCTGTCGAGACGAGCACTTGCTCTGGCCAGCGTGGCACAGACACGGTGTCTGCACCAGCCCCTGCTCCGGGAGATGACGGCTCAGACACTGCCAGGGTCATCATAGGGACGGGGAGCTCAGGGACAGAGATGAAGCGATGTTTTTCCAAGGTCTTGCAAGATTTTTCTAGCAAAGCCAAGAGAGGCTCAAAACTTTCCAAAGCAACCAAAGGATACATCTGCAAGGCCTTGCTTTTCTGCAGGGCTGTTCTACTTGGGTCATTGGTGCAGCACAGTAAAGTTTAAGTTAATAAACCCAAACAGCCAAGCAGAAAGCAAATTTATTTGGCTTTTTAAAAAATTCCATGACAACCCTTTTCCTCCTGACCGTCCCTTGCTAAAGCTTGCTGTTTGCAACACCTGAAGTCAAAGCATATAAAACGACTTGGCAGCATTACTCTAACGTTCCCCTGGCGCTCTTTGGAGAGTGAGGGTGTTAACCTTGGTGTCCTGGCCATGTGCCAGTGTAAGTAATTACATTCAGCCTCTATAAATGAGCCCCATGATTGCAGCCGAGGAGCTGCAGTGTCATTTCCTCCCAGCTGCACAGTGGTGCACAACGCCCAGCACACTGCACCCCGGCACCAGTTGCATCTTGCTACGTGGGGTGGCATGGAGGACAGGCATGGGAAGCAACATGGATTTGGTCATGCTAACACTCCGTTAAATTGCTTTAGGGCTACAGGTGCTGTACAACAGGTCTGGTTCTCAATGCTCCTGCTCCCGTGCTTAGAAAAGGGAGAGCAGAGGGCAGACCTGAGTTGGATCAGGCTCCTTACCCCAACAGGGTGACCTGATAAATTGCCACCAGTCAGCTGAACCTCAGTAATGGCCTCGCAGTTAAAATTAGCTGAAATGACATGAAAAGAATTGCTGAAACCTCCACGAAAAGTGATTTAAGCCAAGTCACGTGACCTTGCATTTTTCGCGGGCCTGCAAGCACAGCACAGGTGATGCATGGTAGTGTGTTAAGCCATGTAGGCTTGAGCTGTGAGTAACGCTGTGGTTGGATCACATGTTCTACCTGTGACCTGGTCCCACTGTCCCCAAATACTGACTCTGGTTAAGCCCTTCTGCTGGGACTCAGCTTGAGGGGTCTTCAGCTGGTGTCTGATTATAGCTGGAATGGATCTCGATGTGCAGGAAGGGTTAATTTAAGATCAGGTACAATGTGTTGGAAAACTATGCTGTATTTCCCTGTGCAGATGCCAAGCTAACCCTGCCTAATCAAGTCTGAGCTGAGATGGAGTGCCTGTCTACATGGAGGAGATATATGATAAAGCAAACAAGGGTTGGAAGGCCTAAGCAGGAGGAGGTGTGGTGGCACATTCCAGACCATCTTGTCATTGTCCGTTTTAAAGGTCGGCTGCATGGTCTTTAATTTCTGAGACTGAGTACTAGAGGCCTTGGGATCACTGTGCCTCCTCTTCAATGAATCCAGCAGCCATGGTGTGTGTGCCCTTCCCAAGCTGGCAGCACAAGGCTGCGGCTCCCGGCATTGCCCATGGTGGAGTGGTTCCACCTTTGCATGGCTGTTCTGTGTGTGGGAAAGGATTTCAAGAAACAATTGACCAAATGAAACCTCTGTAATGCTTCTAAATACTCAAACACATTAGACATGCCTGCCCAGCTCAGAGATAAATTAGAGCTATTATCACTAGAGCCCAGACAAACAAACGGAGGGCTCTCTCCAAACAAGCCATTCACTCAAGAGACTGGATTTACAAGGGTCAGGGAAGCAGCATGAGCTGCAGGCACCTGCTTTCTTCTGAAACCTGTTTAAACTGGCCATATTGACTGGTGTAGAAGAAGGGTAGAAAGCACAGTTCTGCCCTTGGGATCTGGGGAGTCAATTCCATGCAGGGACTGTGGTGCTGTGACTGGCATTTTGCTCTCAATGTCAGCAATCAAAGCTGGAAGTCAGACTCTGATCCTTTTTGCTTTTCTCCCATGTGATGGTTGGGAGATCGAGGTGCTGGAGCGCATTAGAGATGCCAAGGCCACTTTGCTTTGCCCTTGGGTTTTTGTTTCTGCTTCTAAGGAGGGATGAGGAGCTGAGTTGGTGGTAAGGTGGCGTTGAGAGAGAGGTCAGTTCAAATCAACATCTTGGGCATCAGGGAAACTGCCTGAAAGGGTAAACAGAAGCCAGAGAATGTATTTTGGGCTTGGTTTTGTGTGGCAGCTAAAGGAAGGAAGGAAGGAAGGAGCAGATGCAGAGGCTAAAAGGAGTAAAGGGAAAAGGAGATCGTTATTCTGCACTGGGCAGTCAGTGCTCCAGTGCAAGGAGCGTGGTGGCACAGCGTGCCACAGCGGCCAGGAGCACTGTGCTGGGGTTGAGCGTGATGGAGGCTGGGACTCACAGCCTGGCTCAGGCGAGGTGTCTAGAGAAGGGCCATGGTCAGTGCAGGGTTTCGGCACCTGGCCGGGCCCTGTGAGCCAGCCACCGTGCGACTGGGGAGCCATCTGGGGAGAGAGGCTGGGCTGTGAGGTGGGGACTCTGCAGCACTGTGACCCTCACCCTGGCTTAGCAGCTCAGGCCAGCATCACCCACAGAGGCTGAGACGGGAGGTGTTCCTCTCCTCTGAGACATGCTGTTGAACCCAAAAACTTTATCCTGAACCAGAGTGTCACTTTTTGGAAGATATCCAGTCTCTATTCACAACCTCTGACTGATGATGAATTTGCCATTTCCCTTGGTAACTGGACCTGGTGATTAACTGCTTTCACTGTTCAAAATTGTCTTTTATTTCGCATTCAAGGTTCCCTTAGTGTTGTCAACACTCACTATTTATTTTGGGTTTTGCTGCTTACTGTGCCTTTTACCTGTGAGCCTAACGAACATGCCAATCTTGGCTATTTTCACTCTGTGGGTATCTGGGATCAAGTCACGACGAAGATTTCCTTTGACTGCTGAGCAGACAGAGCCCTTTCAGTCTTTTGCAGGGTTGAACACAGGCAAAGCAGAAGCTGTGCTTGCCACTGCCTTGAGCATCTCCCGGTGCGTGGCATTTTATTTAAAGTCCCAGCCTCTGGACTCACACCATTACAAGGACCTTCCACTTTGGTTTTGCAGAAACCTGAAAACGTGACCCAAAACACAAACAAAAATAATACAGTAATAATAATTTTGGGATTATTATTTTTTTTTAATGCATCAAGACTTTTGTGATATTTTGGTTTATTGTGAGCAGAAGAGGTGGTGGGTGTTGGCTCAGTGACTAACTAGCAAAGCTGCGAACTTGCTGTGTAGTCACCATGGGGCTCTGGGGGTCTTTCCTTGTATGTGTGTGTGGTTTCTGCAGGCAGGGTAGACGCTGACCTGAAATTCCCACAGCTGTCCCACCTGCACAGTACCAGAGTAGGTTTAGTTAAAGCAGGTGGCTTGTGTGGCCTCGACAGCTCTGAATTGCAAGTCTTTATCATCTGCAGGTTTTTCTGCAGCTTGCCAGGCCGAAGGGCACAAGCGGCCTCACCATCAGTGTCATGCATGTGGTGAGAGGAGGAGCGTGTTTTCCAACTTCCTTTGAGGGTCAGAGGTCCACTGGGTTGTGCCCACCTCCCTTCACTGAGCTAACATGCTTCAGTAATCCCACGGCTTGGGCTTTTTTGTCTTCCACCGTGTTTGTCACCCTCCCCATGCTCCTGGCAGCATTGTAGGATGGAACGCTATGGTGGCCACCTCTCACAGCTCTCGGGGTTTGGGCTGGAGGTGGCAGCACTCTCTAGGAAAGCTGGCAGTTCCTCTGAAAGGGGCAAATATAAACCAGGAGTGTTTCAAACTGAAACTGCAAGATATCTTGTTTAAAAATACTGAAATTCTGTGTTTCATCTTTCTTCATTCCTCTCTTTACATTTCTTGATAGGAAAAAACGCTATTTGTGAAGTTGGATCCAGAGCAATAGTAGCGTTGGTGGCTGAACCCCAGCTGGTTTTCTGTTGATTTAAAACTTCAGCAAGCCCTATTAATTGCAGCCTGCCCCACTTAAGTTTCTCCAGTCTTGCAGTGAAGCTCTACCTCATTCACCATTTCCAGGCTTCAAGATTTAGGTACTGTTACCTGCTATTTCTGCTTCTAAAAGGACTCCAGAGGCTGGGAGTTTTGGAGCATGCTTCTGGCCGCTGTGGATATTGTGCATATGTGTTATCCCTTCCATAAAAGAATCATGCTGGTGGTCAGGCCCTGAAATGCTTGCATATTTATTAAAAAAATAAAACAAAAAGCTGGAGCAAATAGGGGTTGATGTCTCATGGGCTGGGAGAAAAATAGGGAAGCATGTCTGTGTACATGTGGTAGACGCACCCAAGTCCATGTGGCATCCTACAAGGTGAAAGAAAGACCCACCCCTGAGGTTATTATGTTTGCTTCTCAGTTATCATATGAGGCCTAAACAAGGGTGTCAATAAAATATTCTATGATGGGCATGTAAGACAGCAGTGACTTGTGTTTTATGAAATGATCTGAGGAGCAGAGGAGGTAGATTGTGTCCACCTGGCACAATCTGATGAACCATGGAGAGGCTGCTTTGCCCCAGTTTTCAGAGAGACATGCTTGAAGATGTCCAGCTCTGCTCCCACCCTGGTATCCAAGTGCTAAGGGTCAGGAGAGAGACTGCTGGGTGCTCAGCTCCTTGGAAAATTATCTTGCTTATTTATGTGATGGTGAGGGAGAAGTTTGTGCTTAGATATCAATGAATTCATGAATTAGAAGACAAAGAATCAAATTAATGTTCTTTATTTTCTGAAAAGCAGAAGCACTCTTGGCTTTCATTTACTGCAGGAGCAACTGAGAGGTTTTCCTAGCAGAGATCAGAGCTAGAAACCCTATAAGAAAGAGCCCATGCCTCAGGCAGGAGGCAGAAAGACAGACAGTGCAAGGGAAACAGAAGCAGTGGTGGGTATTTCAGCACGTTTACAGGAGCCAAAGAGCACAGCTGAGACTGCGGGGCCAGCCCTAGGAACCCCAGGCCATAGAAATGACCTCCTTCATCCCACAGCAATGCTTTTAACATTGACGAAGACACGTTTGTTCATGCGTTGCCCCTGGAGTCACTGGCTGAAAGCACTTTATGAAGCAACAGAAACACAATGTGTTATTATTTTTTTTTTGGCTATAGACATTCACAGATTTTCTCTGCAAAATGGGTACCCTCCCTCTTTTTGTGTTTAGCTGTTTGTGCTTGCCTACTGTTCCCTGGCCACCCAGCATCTAGCAAAATGAGATGCTGATTTTGTCTGGGGAGGTAAAATTGTGCAAATTACCCTCATCTGGAAACCCTTTGGGTTTGAACCTGAGCACCGCGCTTCTGCTGTAGCTCTGTGTCCAAACCAGTGGAGCTAATGACCTGAACCTGCAGGGAAGTTTGGACACAGGCTGCAACTCCATCTCCCGGTAATGCACTTCTCAGTGGATTAGGAGAAGCTTCCCTGGCAAACTGGGAAGGAGTCCAAGCTGGGGAGCTGGTGTGATAGGAACTGACAGGGCTGGAAATTTGATTTCTGACTCTTTGTGCGTGTGTTTCTTGTGAAGGAAGAAGAGGGAGAGGGAGCCAAGAGTACTTTGAATCCTGCAATCATTAAAACCAATTCCACTTTTCCTGCCCCTGCCCACCTCCTGATATGTGTGTGAAACAATCTTTACAGCTACACAGCCATCAGATGGTATCGACCCAGCAGTGGAAATTGCTATTGACTGCTGCTGGTGCTGCTCTCTGCACTTCTGTGGCTTTTAAAGCGACACTCTTCAGGTGATTTCACTTTGCACTTGATCCAGCCTGGGAAGCCTTGCCCCAGACAGGATAGAAAGAGCACGTGTGGGATTTGCATGTGCTTGTGTGTGCAGCAAACAGGCTGCTCCTCTTTAGCCAGGGGAAGAGATGCTCACTGCAGAAACACTTGCCTAACTGGAAGGTTCTGAAATCTGACTACTTCTTTAGCCCATCATGAAGGGATTCTTGTGTCGCACCACAGATTTCTCCTGCTGCAATTCCAGCACCAAGCCAAGACCATTCTACCCTTATGAAGGATCCACCCTGTCCTACATCACATTGATTTCTTGTTTTAAGGGGCACCTCTGATTCCGCATTACAAATTCTCTCTTATCTGCGCTGGGTTCCAAAGAAAAAAGCAGGAAATAATAATATTTGCCTTTTAATGCAAGTGGTTTGTGCAGCCTAAAGAACTCCTTTCATCATGAAGCATGAGAATAGGGTTCTGGCTCACGACTGTAAAAATGCATGTTTTGTTTCCTCTGAGGCAATTTAGTTGATGGTATTTAGTTATTCCAGCACTCGGGGTTGGAGTTAAGTGGTGGTGAGAGAAGATGATAAAAAAGCTGTGCAAAAGCTCAGGTTAGAGTCTGATCCCAGCTTCACAGAGTAAACTAGTGCAATGTCATTCTTCTATCATTGGTATCACTTGGGTTTCTGGTGTAGGGAAAGATCCGGGACTGAATGGAGTCAGCCTAATCATGTCTACACAGTGGGCATTGCTCTAGCCTGCTCTGTGGTTAAAATGACTCACTTTGGTAGTCTGACATCAAAATGCCGGTATGTCTTCACTGCCATGAACCAAATTTTGATACTGGTGAAGGTCTCTCCTGCTGGTGCTTGGGTCCATCCATTCACAGAAAAACAGTGCACCATGCAGCAAAGCAGGAATGGATGTTGTTATTTCTATAGAGCTCTGTCTTTGCTCCTCCTCCAGACTCATGCTTTTGACTTCAACTATATGGCAGTGGCCAGGAGCAGCACCTGGCCAGATGTGCCCAGCATGTGCGTGCAAGGAGTCTCCATTCTTGTTAACTGGAACAGTGACTGCCTAAAGCTTCTGAGCCAGCCCCTTGGCTCAAATGCAGACAACTACTGCTATTAGCTCTGAGCGCTCCCTGACAGCCTTGATTTCAGATCACAAGACTGGCAACCTGCTGAGGTTTCAGAAGATGTGCCTGTTGTTTCCCCACTCTCCAGCACAAGCACTGGGAACTCCTCTCCCTGGTTTACGTGGAGCTTTGGGGTTCATGTGGTGAGTCTGACCCTTCTCAGCCTGGCTCTGTCTCAGCTGAGTGGAAAGAAAAAGTGGAAATAGAAAGGGCTGAATGCTGAGAGCGTATCTTGGTGGGATGGTTTGCATTCTCAGCTCCCAGCACTGAGGAGGCTGCAAAGGGAGATGGAGCAGTGCTGGAAGAAGGGGTTACTTGGGAGTCAGCAGACCTGTTGTCTGCTGTGGGCAGAGCTGAGGGCTTTGCCATAGAAGTTGTATGAAGCCTGGCCAAGGAGTGGTTTAATGTGCCAAACACTGCCCAGCATGCTTGGGGCAGTGATCTGAGAAGAAGGTACAGGGCACCTTTGGGTGACCCCATGTCCCTTTGCTGCTTTTGCATCTGCTGCTCACCCCCGGGCTGGCCACAGGTCATGTACTTCGGTTGGGGAGCAGGGGGGATTGATGTCTGTAAAATAACCATGTTCCCTTCCCTGCAAACCCAAAGGGTTGGGGTTTCCTTTGCCTCTCCTCCCTTTCCCCTCTGCTCATGGCAGACTGTATCTCCTAGGACACTGCTCCCATTTCTTTCCTCCCACCCCATCCCCATCTGGCTGCTGGGAGCCTGATACTGCCTGTTCCATGGGTATGGTGGGGACCTGGGATGACTCTTATCTTCCCTGCTCCTCCCTGGGCTCTGTTAATGTATTTCTCTCTGTCCTAATTCTTGTATTGCTCCAGAACTAGACTATCCAACTGGGGAAAGAACAATTAGCTGGAGGGATGGGCTGAGCAGCTTGGAACACAGAAGAGGTTTGGCTTTTTTATTTGAGGCTGGGACAACTTGAGCCAAGCGGGGTCTTCCCAGCCTGAGCCTTGAAGTTCATGCTCCCATGCAACACCCACTTGGGGCCTCTAATATTTGGAAGTCTGGCCTTTAGTGTGAGTAAATTGGTACTGCTTCAAACAAGTTTTATTACTTTACATCCTTTGGGGACCTTCCTCAGTATGACTGGGGGAAAAGCAGCACGTTAGAGCAGACAGTAGCTTTTTGAGTTTTACGTGTCCTTTTGTCTTCCCCATTGCCACGACCACAGCATCCTCATCCTTTTTGCAGCCCTCTGGCAAATACCTTCTGGACCTCTCCCAAATATCCCCATTCCTTGGACACCTTGACTTTTGCACTCATTAAATGCAAGGTGGGAAGGTTGAAGCTGCTGCTAAAAAGATCAGTGTGGGAGGAAGCCATTCTCAGGGCTGTGGCTTCCCCTCCCTGGTAGGTGCTGTACTGACTGTGTTGGTGGGTCACCCACTGAATGTGAGTGCTAGGTGGCTTTGAGCTCACTGCAAGATGTGAGTGGTTTTTGCTCTGTGAGCTTTGCTCTCTGAGGGCTTTGCTCTCATTCAGGGCTAGTGACTACCTGTCCTTTCTAGCTTCCCCTCTGGAGAACAGTGCTGAGGGAAGACAACCTGTGCCCTCAGCCCAGCTTCCAGCTCCACATATCTCACAGTAGCCAGGGGGAGTATACAAAGCTGCTGGAGTATAGATGTGCCCTTATCAAACAAGCAGCCTTTGATAATTTATTTTTCTTCCAGGCTTAACCTGCCTAAACCTTTTTGGGGTGAGATATGATATGCGACTTGACAGCAATTCTAGGTGAGATTTTTTTCCTCCTGGGAAAGCATGGAAAGAAATTAAGGGTTTTCTGCCCAGTCGACCAGGGAAAGTAAAGTCCTTGGTGAACTTGGGTTGGGTCTGGGGACAGGAGAGCTGCTGCTGTGATTTGTGGTTACTCTCTGTGCAGCAGGGCTTCCTTACAAGTGAAAGGCAAGTGATTTTGACACCTCTTTATGACCTGAGAGCCACAGGGAAGTGGTGGTGACTTGTGTTCTGCAAAGACAAGGTCATTGACAAGGGTGGTACAAGCATCTTTGGTTCGGCTGACCATATGAGAATCCAAGTATTCTTAATCCATAGGAATTAAAGTGAACATCCTAGTTCTACGTTGCTGGCTGTTTGAAATTTGGTGCTTTCCCAAGGTGATGTGCAATATAGGGACACTACTGGGAAAGCTGTTGATGAGAGCAGCAGTGAAAATAGATGTCTGATTGAGAAGTTTATCTGTCCTACAACCTTCAGGGCCTGCCAGGGGACATGTTCCCTGGGCTGTGAAGAACCAATATGGGACACAATCATATATCAGTGCTTATATCGATCACTGTCTCAGACCCATTCAGTCAAGGGCACCAGCACCTTTCGGAGAGAAAGTGTTGCTCCTGCTCTGGGAGTCTGTGAAGGGTGTTGAATGCATGGCAGTGACTGTGTGTGAGGGGAAGTAACTCTCTTTTAGGGAACGCTGGGCCCACGCTCAAACCAATTAGTAGGATGGAGCTGAGCAAAGTACAGGAGGGACCAGACTGATAATAAGCAAAGTGCTCGAATATGGGAAGCTGGGGAAGAAGCCAAATGAAAATGAAATGAAAGGCTAAGGTCCAACTTCAGCAGTTGCGTAGAAAGGTTGGGACAGCTGATAATAGGAAAGCCTGCAGGAACACTGGGTCAAAACCCCCATGAGAGAGACTGGAGGAATCTGTGAACAAGCCAAGGGGGGGGTTTTATCAAAAAGAGCATCAGCAAATTGGAGCTGTTGCCTTGCTGTCTGCCATAGAGACCTAAGTCTCTCACTGTGACCTCTTTGCTCACTGCTTTGTGGTGACAGCCAATTTGAGAGGTGCATGGGATGGTACGTCTCTAGCTCAGAGATCAGCAAGGATCTTCTGGGCAGACTTTTGCATGCAGGGACACTTCCCACCAACTTTAGCACTGTAGAAGGGCAGAGAGTTTTCTCCATCCCTTGATTCAGGGCTGGTGAGAATGGTCTTTGGGGATAGCCTTAAAGCCCTCCTTTGTGAAGGTGGAAATCAGAAACCTGTAGCTGAGCCTCTTCCTTCACAGCTTTTCTCAGCCCTGGAAATCTGTGGAAAGCTCAAGAGAGGAAAACCAACTTCTGCCTGCCAATGAACTCCATAAAGAATAGTTGAAGGTAGATGATCTGGTGGAAAACATCTCAAACCCACAAGTCTGCATCTGAGATGCAAAGAAAGTAATTCTAGATACCTGTAGCGCACAAGGCAGCAGGGATTTTTTCCACTGTGCTCAAGGTAGATACTACAGATCACCTTTGGGTGGTAACCTCAGCTCTTTCTAGTGGTTCACAGAGGTAAGGCCCTTCTTGTCCCTCTGTTTCTTTATCTGTAAAAGAAGGCTAGGGATATGCCTTCTTAGCAAATAATCCGAAAATGGACTTACTACAAAAGTGAGCCCATCCTGCTGGAAGTAACGAGGAGGTCTCATTTGGAGGCCTGACTGGTGAGATCCCATGGAGAAGCTGTGGAATACAGTCATGTGTTTGTCTCTCTAATGTGGCTTTCTCTTTTTAAAAGTGCTGTGCAGAATGTGAGGCACACTAGATAAAAGTGAATTTAACGGCTATTTTGTATCCTTTGAGGAACATCAGTATTGGCTGAAAGAGGGAAAAAGACCTTTGTTGTTGAGTCTGGAATGGATCTGCTTTTATTGGAGGACTCTGTGACTGCTTTTGTTGATATTTCCTCTGATAGCTTTTACCTGACTTGTTTTCAGAATCCTTGCTGAATTTTTTCAGTCTTAAAAAACTGCATTTCCTTGCTGGAATTCAAGTTTGAGGTGTGGAAAAATGTCCAAATTGATTTTGCAGATGGCTTGCTGCAATGTAGAAGTCCCAGAAGTAGGACATTCTGTAAGGGATGTCACCTGCTCATTTCCAGGAGGGCAGAGAATTTATTTTAAACAATGCCATTTTCTTTTCAATTACAGGCGTTTTCGTGGAAAAAAAAATGTAGCAGTCTCTAAGAAAGAGCACGTGATCCCAATTAAAGGATGCATTGTGCTGTATCAGAAGGTAGCATTTAAACCCGGGAAAGCCTGAATATTGACTATAACTCATTGTAATTATACCATCTATTTCAAACGTGTAAATATGTGTGGTAGCACTTACATCTTTATGTCAGCTATTGGGAAAAGCAGTTTTCCTTTTTGGTAAACTTCCGATGGGAAGAAGTTTGTTACTTGCATTTGAATAAGCAACTAATACCAAGTTTAGATGCAACAAACAACAGGTTTAGACACAACAAATTTTTGCCTGAGCAGAAGTTGATCCCCTCTCCTGTGGTTGTAGTGTTCAGGTTGGTTGTAATAATTTTGTGAATAGGAAATATTAGTAAGCCATGGATTAATTAAGATATGCATCTCCTAACAGGATACACCATGGGCATGGTAAAGCTAGTGTGATGCAGAGAACTGAACATGAAGCTGGGAATGGAGTGAATGGGAACCCATTTCCAGCTGTCCCATTGCCTGGCCAGCTCTTCCCAGCTCCCGCCTTAATGGGGATCAGTGGTATTTAGCTCATTTTGAAAGAGCTTTGAGATCTACAGATTGAGGTGACTCCAGAAGACCCAGGTACTTTCCTAAAGTCTAAGGCACAAACCCTGTAAAAAACTGGAATGCTGATTTAACCTGGCACTGTGAGTGAAGCTATATCTCTGCTAAAATTGATGAGAAAACTCCCTTTGCGTTTGGGGACTGGAATCCTTCACCAGGGGAAATAATTCTGAGCCTATTTCCCTTCCCTTTGACATTTTCTGCCTTATCAAAAGCCAGAGGAGTAAGGAAGAAGTTAATGACTAAATTGACAAATAAACAATCAGTTCAAAGTGGTAACACATTTCCTGGATAATTTAAGAATCTCCCCTGAAAACCAGTTAAGAATGTAAACTCTGCCACACTTCAACGCAAGAGAGGCCATCTGTATGGAGCGGGCTGTGGATGGTGGGAAATAGGAAGGGCTTTGGTTTTTCCATGGAATACGTTAGAGGAAAATGGCAGAAGAGGGAAGAAAATTAATTTGGTCATGGTGAACGGGAAGGGCATTGCTACCAAGATGTCTCAGGTAAACTCCCTCTGATGGTGTTATGTGTAATTTGCACAGTCTGGCTCTGGGATGTCAGGGTGTGGACAGCAAAGCAAAAGAGCTCATGGTTCTTCCATCAAGAAGAAAATGTTTAAAGGAGTCACGGGCCAGGAAGCACCTTTTCACCACATTGTGGCCTGAGCATTGAGGGACGATGATGGTGAGATGCTTCCGTTGTGCTCAGAGGAAGAGAGTGCATTTGGCCTTCATTTTCAAGGGCTCCACTTTGCCACAGTAATAGCACATTAACAACAGCTTGATTTTCATTTAATAAATAATAGGAATTATGCTATGACAGAGCCAAGATTTTAAACAGGAGGCTCCCATAAACTTTTTCTTCAGGAATCTGTGATAAACCAAAGATAGCGTTAGATGTACATGGAGGGAGCAGGGACGCCAGACTTGGAATCTGTCCATCTGCTTCACCATTGAAACAAAACCACTTTTTAACAACCACAGAGAGGAAGCGACGCAGCTTGGCACATACACTTACACTATGTGTGGTGGAAATGTTTATTCTTTGTTTCAGAAAGATTTAGTGGGTGTAGAGATAATAGAACATAGCGCTCGCTGGTGTCTTGGGGAAGGAGGGGTGATGGTGTTTGGGTTTTAAGGGAGTCCGGTGTCAGCTCCCATGGGGAATATTTTCGGTAATACCTATTGCAATCTTGTGCACTTGGAAGGCAGGAGGAGACAGAAGAATGAAATGTGCTTTCCAGGAGAGGTGTTGTAGAGATCCCAGGATTAGTTATCTCTGACAGGAAGGATTTTACAGACTCAAGCAGACAGCAGAAGCAGAGTCCTGGCTGTTTCTGCGTTGGCCCAATGGCTCCTCCAAGGCTCCATGGTGAGATGCCTCTCTCAGAGCAGCTCAGATTGCTCTGCCCTTCTCCCTATGAGATGCCATGGGGCTGCCTGGGGCTCACTGACCCCACAGACCACTCGCCTCACCCCCACATGTGCCTCATACGCTACCCACACCAGGTCCCCTAAGGGTCTTCTGGCTCCCCTTGCTTGTGTCTGCCTGATGTGCTGAAGCATCATGTCATGACTTGGGAAATGGGAAGGATCTGCAATACCAGAGCCAGTGGGGTCAGCGGTCCCCAATGTCCCCATCTGTTCCCCTGTGGTCACCGCTCCCTTTTCCACTGTGCACGTTCAGGTCTGCTGCACTGCCTCTCCTCGGAGCTGCTCAAATTCAAACCCGAGACCCCGGACTGACCTCTGGGGATGGAAGAGTCCCTGCCAGAGCTTGAGACAGCCCATGTCTAGACTTGGTGTGAGAGCGAGCGCGTGGAAGGATGACTAAGTGTCTGAAAGTTTGGACTTTTGGAGAGGAGTCCCTTGGCTCCTTGTTTCTTGGATAAAGTTCTTCTTTCTGTGGAGCTGTGGAGATAAAGGATATTTTTCTCCCCCCCCTTTTTTTTATTTTTAAAAAATAAAAATACATAGCTAAGTCTTGGGCGAGAAAGCACGAACCTTTGAAAAATTTTTGCAAATCAAGAAACACAAAGAACCTGTTGAGTGAAACATTTCCTAGTGACAAAAATCAAAACATCTCACTTCGCCTTCAACCACTTTAAAACATTTGAATGGTTCGAAAGAAAATTTCAAAATGAAAAGTCGTGTTTTGCTTAAAACACTGGGAAGTGTTTCATTAAAAAGGATGTGTGGAAGCAAAACAACTGCCTTTTTTTTTTTTTTTTTTTTCTTATTGCAATCAACCAGATGGCTCTTTCCTCAACCTGTGCTGAGGTCAGGAACCAGGGCTGGGCCCACCATCCCTTGTGTTACAAGGGGCCTGGAGCTGGCAGTCCTCAGATCTGAGAAAGGGACGATCCAATGAAATAATCTCCCACACCAGAATTATTGTATCACCTTTTATTTATTCTATTTTAAATACCAATTGCCAATCTCCATTCCAGGGCCATCCCTGCTCACCAGCCAATGCCTACAGAGGTCCTGTTGGCCACAGGGCAGTCTCAGATCCTGGAGAATGGAGAAAGGGGCTGGGAAAGTCCTTCCCCTCCAGAGCGCCATGACATGAAGGTCTGAATGGCAGTCTTGGTGGTTTTGGGACCTCTGCTGCTAGGTATGGGACGTGGCACCGCTGGCCTGTAGGATGTGCTTGGGGAGGCCTCGCTTGTAGGACTATGTGGATCAGGGAAGGGGAGAAACAGCACCACAAGGAGACACACTGGTGGCTGAGGTGAGAGGGAAGGATCTCCCTGGGGGCTACAGCAGCGGGAAGACCCTGCTGCCATCGGGGGCGCAGAGCTGCTGCGGGGCCAGCTGGGGACTTGGAGCCGGCTGGCTGGCGGGGGTCAGTGGGGAAGCTCGGAGGCTGCCGGGGTGCTGCAGGCAGCGGGGAAGGCTGGCCGTGGGGCCACAGGGAAGCTGAGGGGAGATGGGGCGCAGCAGGGCTGAGAGAAGGCTGGCTGGGGAGAGGTGGGGATGCCGGGAGGGAGGCCGAGGGGAGCCCGAGGGGCAGCGAAGGGCTGAGGGGAGGTGGTGGGCAGGCCGAGGCCGGGGCTGAGGCCCGAGCTGGAGCAGAGCGGCGCACGGCAAAGCCGGCGGGGAGCGGGTTACCCCGGACACGCCGCCCCACCGCGCTGCCCCTGACCCCCCCTCTCCGGCAGCG
>VZZY01016909.1:0-43885 GCA_013400335.1 Eurystomus gularis
AGATTTATTCTTGAACAGGGATATTATTGGCTTCCATGATTTCATCAATGTCTCTGCAGAGGAATGAATCACTGATTAGGAAATGAGAGGTTTACACCTCTGTAAATTTGAAGCAATTGTACTAAGTCAAAGGAAAAAAAAAACCCACCTGCACAAGTAATATCAGTAAAAAGAGAAATTTCCCTAGGTTTTTATGATGTCTCAAACATTATATAATATATGTGCTCTATATAGTTCCATGGGGGAGGGGCAGTCAAGGGATACTGTAAAAATATTGTTCAGAGTTTGAGCTGAATTTATGCTCATGTTCTTTGAATCCCACCTGGCTGCTAGCTATGTTTTTTCTTTCAGAGTGTTACTTCCTTTTGTTCCTGAAGAGAAAACAGGAGGGAAGTGGAAAGTATCCTATTGTTTATAGGATCAGGGACTTAGCAGCCAGCTTTGGTGCTCAGGGATGACTTTTTCTTGTTTGGGTCTTCAGTAACTCTGTTATGAAAATACATATTCCCAACATCAATAAGGGCTTAAATTGTAACTCTTCCATCTCATTTACCACAAAAAGACAGTCTAAAAATCCAAATTATTCTTGTTCCATTTTCAATCACTAGGTACAGTTCTGTAAATAGTGGTGTCCTCTGTGGAATGTCACCTCTTCGCTTGGTGAGAAAAAAAAAAATGCAATTAGAAAGTCTAGTGGAAACTTACTTCTGTGACATATAGGTGACATGGAATTAAAAGAGGCCAAGGAGTGAGAAAAAAGAAATAACATTAATGTACCAAATCCAATATGAATACTTTTGGCCGCTAAAACCTGACATAAATACATAAAATGTTGCATTGTACTTTTTCTATACGTTAAGATTATGGTCGCATACAGAAAGCAAGCCCATTCCTAGCTTAAGTACTGGGCACATAGCATCATAGTATCATGGATTAATCTAACACAGCTTTAGCCTTATGAAAGCTAGAGAGATCTGCTCTTAGCTAGTTAAGAATATAGCAAATGAAGAAAGATGTGTTCCTCTCACGATTGATTCACTCCACCTCTCAGATATTTATTGATTAATAGATGAAGTGTCATCAGGAGTTACCAGTCTCTCTTCATTGACTACAGACTTAACATTGTCTGAGAAACTACCTTGGAGTGGACACCTGACAAACCAGAGAAAAATTTAAGTGAGACAAATCACATTCAAAGAGCCCTTTGAGTGATACTGTTCTGTATTCACTCTGAGCTTTAGCTGTTCTTTTGTATACAGCTCATTTTCACCATGATCTATTGGGAAATCAGAAATATAGCCTCAGAGATTGTTCACAGTTTGTTTTATAGATTTATTCTCATAAAGTCTAAAGTAATAGAAGTACATAATATAGCTGGATTTTTTTAAACACATTCCTCTATGGCTCTGCAAATTAGGACAGCTGCAGATGCAGAAGTTAGTCCAGCTACAGAAATCTTAAATAAGAAGATTTATTTTCTAGATGTCGGTGCTATACAATGTTCCTGGAAGAGCAGTTGTGTCACTGAGATTCACAAAGCTTTTACTACTGAAGTGAGGTCTGAAATGCCAGAAAGAAGTTTAACGTAGACCATTGTTTTTAAAGATATTTGAAAATATACCATAGTATTGAATGTCAGAGTGTGATTGTTTTCATGAGAGCACCTCAAAGGCTGTTTTGAAAGCTGGTTAGAGGAGCATAAACTTTCTTGGCATTTCAGAATTTATTGCTACAGCAAGAAAAATGTTGAAGATATGCATTAACTGAACCATAGCACATAGAGCTAGAGTGGACAGTGTGAGGTGATCATCCTTGCCCTTAGGCAGTACCAGCTATAATGGCGTCACTCGTAACACACGTTGATCTAAGCTTTCATTGAGAAGTTCTGAAAATTCTGTGGAGTCTACTCATTTTCTTCTGATTAAATATCTGTACAACCAGAAAGTGGTTTCCGATGTTTAACCAAAACATTTAAGTGTTTCTGTTTTTCTTTCTGCAGTGTGAGGTGTATGTGTTTTTTCTTCTTTTTATCCTTGCACACTGAATTTTAGTCAGCAAGCAGAATCACACTTCAGGAGGTACTACATCATAAAGACCAGAAGAGATGGTGGATGTTGTGCAGGAAATAAGATTTATTATATATGAAAATTTGTTTACATAGAGAATTCCTTGTATTGTTATATGAGGTTATACTTCTGTACAGCACAAAAGCAGAAGTATTAAGCCCAGGGCTGTGGTTTGCATGAAAATGTAATGGTTAAAAAGAGTTAACTGATCTCTATTCTGTCACAAATGATTGACAGAAGCAGGCAATGGAACAAATGCTTTTTTTGTAGAATCTTGTGGAAGGCTGAGGCAGGAGCTGTGGGAAGGGGAAAAGTTTTACTGATGTTATATCAGGCTCTGTACATCCCTTCATACACCGTAGATAGAAGCTACTTCATTTTCTCATGGGATATTACTGATTTTTTTTCTCTAACAAAAAAAGAAGAGAGGCATTTTCTAATATTTGTTCCAGGGGAAAAAAAAATTAAACACCTGACGAAGTCTTTGGACATATTAAAAGAGTAGAAAAAAGCAAAATTAATTAACTTTGGTACGAGCAGTCAGACATAGTGATGAGATCTGTGGCCTTCTGTTTTCCTTTCTTTTACCTGTGGGAGTATAATAGAAATTATTGTCCACTGAAATTGGACAAGGGGATAGAATTCATTACACTTCTAGTGAATCCCACATATTTTAAAACTTTTTAAATTAGACAAGCTTAGCAGTGACTCTTTTGTTTTTGTCAGTTTTCAGGTTAAGACAAGTATTAACACAGTCATATACATTGGACTCATGATACTTAAAATACTTAAAGCTTTTTAGCTGAATTGTTCATAATAGTATATCACTATCAATATATATTATTATGATTGTATTAATATTTACATTAAGATGTGTGCCAAGCCTTCTGCAAATATATGGCAAATGATGGTTACTAAGAATGGTAATTAACAGAGCATCCAGCCTAAAGGAGTTCAGGAGCACTCTGCCTGGGTGCCTTGTTAACTACCCTGGCTCTGACAAACTCATGAGCAAATAATGCTCAGTTTTCACACACATGACGCACCTCATCTCCATAAATACTTTTGAGACCATATCTGGTGGGCGAGGTGATTACTTGCCTGTGAGGTGACAGCAGTTCACTCCCAAGGAAGAGTCAAGGTTTCCTACATATCACAGAAAAAAGCCTCTGTTGTCTAATAATTACCCAGCATATGAACATCAATTTTCCAAAGAGCACTGAGATCACACTGTAGAGAGGCAATTTTTATTTCCTCAGAGGAACTAACAGTCAAAGTTGTTTGAGGTGATGTTTGTCCACTAGCAGAGGATGGTACAGACAGCTCAGTATATTTGGGTGCTTGCCAGACACAAAGAAGGGAGGAAGAAATAATGCTATTTTTTTAGAGGGTTAGCAGTTTCAGCTGTATAGCTGCAGATTTATGCTGCCTAGGCCTGATTTGATCAGGGACTAATATCCATCAAAGCTATTACAAAAAAATAATTAAACAAGAGCAGATATAGTCTGCATCTGCTTTGCAAGGGAAATAAATTGAATTCTCCTTTCATAAAACTGAACATGAGCACTGTGTTTCCTAAAACTGAACATGAGCACTGTGTTTCCAAAGATACCTCCTTAGAAACACTTGCAAAATGGAATGCTACTGTCCCAGGGAAGAATAGAAAATGCTCAAGGGTATAAAAATGTAACGTTGTGATGGTGACCTTACAGTTTCTTCAGTACCATAACCTTCAAATGGCCCAGGACCTCATGTGTCTCGAGCCTTGACTTTGCTTTCATCTTTCACTGTTCTCCTGCATCTCATTTCTTTTTGGGGTGGTCGGGTCTTTGCAGGTCTGGTCTCTTCTCTCAGCTAGAGAGGAAAGGACTGGAAGAAGGCCTTTCTTAGTATGCAAAGACACCACTAGCCCAGTTATGCTCAAGTGTGTGCCCTCAATCTCTCACTCTCATGCATGTGATTTTCCAAGAAATAGTTTTTCCCTAGGACTCTTTCTCACAAGTCTAAAACTGGCTTTATAAACAGCCACTAGTTTGGATACTTTGGAAGGCTTTCCATTAAAATAATTCTGGTTTTGAACTTTAAAATAATTCAAGTTAATTTTAATGTACAAATGTGTGCACGTTTAGTATAGTCTAAGCTGTTGTCTCTGGTAAACATCTCAGTGCTTCAAAATTAAAAGCTTTACAGCTTTCCTACACGTCTTCATGGTGGGAAAAATCTGGGTTTTTAGGGTCAAATATAACTGTAATTGGCATAGCTTCAGCATTGAACCACAGTGAAGTGATTAGTTCACATCTCTGCTTCCTGTGGGTCTTTACAGTAGGCAAAAAACCAATTTTGATATCACATATAACAGTAAATTGATATAGCTTCACCACTGTCAGTGGGAGAATGCTAACATAAACCATTACTAAAATGATGGTAGTTGTGTTTGTGAAAAGATGAGACAGGGTAGCACTGGAGACTGAGAATCTCTTATAAATACAGACAGCATGAGAAAAAGAGAGTTCTTAATCTACAAACCTTTTGTCAGTTTGTCCAAAATGGACTTTAAATAGTTGAGCTTTATTCCAGCTTGAGTTATTGGACTTCATATGAAAGGCCACAGAATCAGGAATTATTGAAGCTGGAACAGACCTCCAAGATCATCAAGTCCAGCCTAGGACCCCACACGTATCATATACATGAAATATAAGGGCCTATTTCAGCTTTAAATCCCATGAAATTACAAACGTGTGCTGAGGGACTGTTCTTAGGTCTCTGTATGCCCATGCACACGAGTACAGGTGCTTTGCTGCACCCACACACATGCAGACACTTCTTCTCATCAGTCCCTGAATACTATTTTTGCAATGACTGTGAAAGCTTTGTCCTCAGATTACTGATATGTTGTAGCTCCACTAAATGTAGTTTCCAAGTGATTTGTATTTGAGCCATCAACAGATAAGAAATAATCCACAGTGTAAAAAGTGTTCATCGCTGACACCTCCGAAGACAGCATATATGTCATACGATTCTATGTTTAATTATTGATTGTTATTCTTTAAAACCAGCCTTTAAAGTGTATAAAAATATTGGAGAAGGTGTTCCATATTATTACACAGTGATCCTAGGGGAAGTACCAAACAGCCTCTCAATTTAATTTAAATAGTTTTCTTTCACTTAACAGTTTTGGCTCAGACAGTTATATGACAAAAATGAAAGAACAGAAGTGGCTTATTTAAAAAAAAAAACAAACCAACTTGCTTATGCTGATTCTACCGTTACAAGCCTAACATACTGAGCTCCATACTAAAACTAAGTCTTTGCATCTTAGCCAAGGACTTTATTTTTAGAGCAGATTAATATTTGAGAAAAAAATTTAGAGAACGATTTTAACACCGAAAAGATACACATATTTAAGCAAAAGTAGAGAATGGTGCATTCTTGGAAGCAAAAAATTGACAATGGTTGCATGTGATTGAATCCTTTCACAGTAGGGGTCTCAACATAAGGGCTGAAAGTGGTTAAATGGGGTCATTCCGCTCTATTGCTGCAACTTCTTCTTTAGGATTTATGATGTAAACTAAATTGCAGTAACCCTTTTTATTGCATTGTGCCAGACACTACTGTCCATGATACAGCTTCCAACAAACAGATGATTCTGTAAAGTATCCCTATGAAAAATGGAATTGACCTCCTGTACCTGGATTAATTTTACAATATTTCTGCCTTTGGTTACATGGACTTACCATTCTCACTAATTGTAAACCACTGAAACTGCACTGCTGTAAACTGAAAATGCTAGACTATTTTTTCCTTAAATCATTAAGTTTCAGGCAAATTTGAGACATGCTATTGGTTTTATTTCCTGGAAGCTGAAGCACCCAGATTTTGAATTTTCATGACATTTAGCACTTAATAACCTCAGTGTCTTTAGTGCTAATCTTCCAAGTGTCTTTCTGCTTTTGTTTTGAAAATGAATATGTGAAAAAATACTTTGGTATACTTCAATTTTCTCTCCTACTTTTTCTGGGGAGCTTCCAAAATTATTAGGTGAATGATCAACCAGTTAAAAAAAGTGGATTCAGTGTTGGATCCAAAAGTTCGTAAAGTCTGTAGAGGCCTATTAACTTCTGTTTCTTGTGCCTAGAGGTGATAAATAAGTTGGCAAGGCATTCATGGGAAAAATACTCTTGACAAATGTCTAAAAAGGAAGATTGGACTGATTTAAACAGTTAAGGTCTTAAAATCTTCTTAGAAAAGCAGATATTTTAGTTAGACTTTCTCTTTTACTTTTGCATATTTTTTAATCTAGTTTTTGTGAATTTAAAAAGAATGGTTAATGTTACTTGACTCCCCATGCCACCTTCCTTTTCTAGTTTGCTAATTTGATCTATCAGAGAACATGCCTTTCCAATTGAAATGTCGGTGGTAGGTAGGCAAGTATACACTCACATGTACATACATGATAGCAGAACACTGTATTGTATTCCACACTCTAAAAAATCACTAGGGAGTAGTGATTTATTCAACTTTTCTCAAGCCAGACTTAGACTCATTCACATCAAGGTCAAAGAGAAAACAAAGAGACTCGGTTTTTTGGGGAAAGGATAGCCATATCACTTTGACAGGAAGATACGCTATTTAGAGAGCCACATGGAAGGTTCTCATCAAGTTGTCTTTGTGTTGCCTTTTATTCATTGAAATGCTACAGCCAAGTTCTAATTTAACAGCATAATACTCAAGACTCCTCCTTTGCATTGTTCATCTTCTGAAAGAAAAAAAGCCCAGAAGGTGGGTAGCACAATAGATGTGCATTTATATCTTTGTCATTCAGCTGGAAAGTGTGTTAGGCTATTAATGTCAGCAGCTTTATTTTCCCATTTCTTTGACAGGTCCAAAACTGAGAAGACCTTCATTTTGTAATGCTCTTTTACAGAATAAAAAAGCAGCTGATTAAAGTGTTTCTGTTTACCCTTTACCATAATTACAATTTCTCAATTTGGTGATTTGGTTTTGGAGAATGTTTGCTTTTTCTGCTAGCTTGATCTTAGCATGGGGAAGATGGGACAATAAATGTATTTCTGAGAAAATTTTAGCACAAAAAATGAGAAAACTTTAGAACTATACAAGCAAATAACACACTTAACAGGAAGAAGCTGATTATTACCTATGCTACTAATTGTATTCTGTGATTTGCTGGTTCAGACACCAGATATTACATAACATGATTTCCTGTTTGTGGCTGAGACAGAACTCAAAGGTTTAGGGCAAAGTATCCTTTCATCTCTAGAAAATAAGACCACTTAACACAGAACAAGAACCAAATCAAAGTAAACACGGGTCACACTGGTCATTTGAGCAGGGACATATTTTTCGCTTTGAGAATAAGAAACTCATGCAAAGAAGCAGGCTGTAAACAAATTTTATCTAGTGAGTAATGGTAAAACATAACCTTCTTTCCCCTGTACATAATAAAATTGATATCTGGAATGTGCATTTTTTGCAATATCCTCCCAAAAGGAAGCATCACTTAGTAGATTAAATTGCTCTGCTTTTGGATCAAGCAAAATAAAACCGTGTTCTAAAAATTTCTATCATAACAAAAAACAAAACTGAAAATTGAAGAATACTCCTAACAAATATTTACAGCAATAACTTACACAGTTCCTGAGATGTGAGTATTGCAGCACAGACTGTTGTGTGGAGGATGTATTACAAACAAAGAGCACACACAGAATTCCATAAAACAAGAGGAAAAAAAAAAGCTGTTTAATTGAAAGGCTAAGAGTTCTGCATGGAGATGTATACTCTATAACAGGAGGTTTTGCCTACAGGTGAATTATATGACTCCTTAACTGTTTGGCTGATTGGGAATTTTGGAGAGCTTCACTTAGGATAAACCGATAGTATGAAAGCTAGATATCTAGTAACGTTTTCAGTTGTATAAATAATACATGCTTGATCTTTTCATTTGCCTTTGTGGTTTTTTTCCTTCTGGAGAATAAAAGGTGGCAGAAATACCATCTTCTCAAAGCTGAATCTTTAGCAAATTCTTCTTTTTTATGCTTAGTTCCTGCCTAGGAACCCTCATACGGCATTTGATATTTCATCTTGTTTCATCAGTTATCAGCCTCTCACATCTTCAGTTTTTCCTTGTCGCAGTACTATTAATGTTATCCTTTTAGCTTTTTTCTTGGCTTCCAAAATCCCGAATCCTGGGAGAGAAGTGCTACTGATGGTATGTAACTGTAGGCAGTCAGCAGTTGACTCTCTTACATCCAAAACAGCTTAAACAACCAGTGTTCTCCCTAAGGGAGTAAGTATTTCACTCATTTCTCATTACACTGACTGGATTATACAATGAGATGCTGAGGTGGAAGTAAAGCATTCAGTTAGATAGGAAAGGGATGAATCTTTCAGCTGCTCTCCTGAGTGCCTATGTCCGGACAGATAAAGACATCCCACTGCAGCTGTGCGTACTGCACTTCTCATATTATGTTGGATTAAAGCAAAGTGTCATGAAGTTTTTTTCAGCAGGGAATTTGACATCTAATCTAGACTACCCTACGTAGTATATGGCTGTGTATAAAAAAACCTAGCAGTGTAGTTCTGGAGTTGGGGATAAATGGGATAAATCTTTGCAGTAATGTGTGAGTTACATATGTTCTGTCTTGATTTCTAAGTGGTGAAGCTACATGTGGGACAAACAGCATTTTGTTGCCATTTAGTAGGAGTTGTATAGCATCTGTGTAACAACCAGCTGTGGTGACTTAGCCTTAGCTAACAGTAGAACTCCTCTCCAGCTGCTTGCTCCCTTCTCCCCTCATGGGGAGAAAATAGGAAGAACAGGAACAAGAAAGCTTGTGGGCAGTGTTAAAGACAGGCAGATTGATTACTAGTTACTCTTGAGGACAAAGCAGACTCAGGGAAAATGAACTCATAAAAATGTTATTGCTAATTTGGATAGTGGGAAACAGAAGACAAACATTAAAAAAACACCTTACCTCCCCCCTTTACCAAGCTCAGATTCCCTCCAGTCTTCAGAAGCTATGGTTGATACATGGCGGTTCCTCTCCACTGCTCTGTCCTCTTCACATTTTTTGTCTGCTCTAGCGTGGGTCCTTCACAGGCTGCAGGAAAATCTCTGCTCCAGTGTGGAATGCCTCCTTTTCCTCCCCCTCTTCTCACCTTTGTGTTCCCTCTGCTGCTTCTCACTCTTTTTGTTCCCTCCTCCTCTCTCTTGGTGGCATTTTCAGACCTTTCTCACATGTTTTCTTTGACGCTCCACCATCTTAGCTGCAGGACCCAGCCATGGCCTGCAATGGGTCCATTAGGGCTGGCTGGAGGTGGCAGTCCCAGCTTCTCCTCACAGAGGTTGCTCTGCAGCCTCCCTGCCAGCACCTGAGTGCCTGCACCCAGGACACTGGCACAGTTAATCACCAAAGTGGTTTCTTTCTTGACAGACTTTCTGACCTTCTCTTGGAAATTATGTCAGCAACTGGAGCAATGGAAATGAGACACTGACAAAAGCTCCCATTTGCTGGAACATTTTTAAATGGACAAAACTGAACTCCAGCTGGGACATGGGTAGAAGTGTGAAATGCTGAATGTGGACTGAGGGCTGTGGAGTGTCTGTGGACTGTAGTAGTGAGAACAGGCAGCTCTGGGGTGGGCAATTTACATTTGGCTGAGCAGTGCAAAATTGATCTCATTGGGCCTGATCAAGTCTTGGTTTTCAGAGTTGCTGGATATTTACTGTTTCTGTTGACTTCAGCAAGATTTTAGCACCTCAGAGAAAGGTGGATGTTATTGCTCTAGGTTTTCACTGTGAAGACTGTCTTAAAATGAGATTATAACTTTCTGAAAATCGGTTAATTTAATTCAAGACTTTATCTAATTCCAATAATCAGGACAAAATTTTAATATACTATAAGCCATTATTTTTTTCAGTTTCTTGTGGCAAAATAATTTTTTTTCATTATAGTTAGCCGTAATCTTTTCTTCTGATTTGAGTTGGGACATGACAAGAATATCTTCCAGACCTCATTTCCATATGTTTCCATTACATATCTGAAAGCTTTAGAAATATAAAAAACAAATATCATTGAACTATATACAAAGTCAAAAATTGTGAAGGAAAAATGTCACTGGAAATATAAAAAAGCCCACTGAAAGAAAATTAAATTTTGTCATTTTATAGTGAAATATTCTCTGCTGGAAGCTCTATCTCCACAGCAGATTTCAACAGGTGACTGCGGAGGCATTTACCATGAATGCTTTTATCTACAGTGTGCTCTTATGTGGGAAGAGCTACTCCTAGGACAGGACCTGTTCCTACCTCTTTCCAGAAACCAATGTCTAGACTGCCTGTTGCAATGGCAGTTTTTGCAGCACAGAACCTATGCAATATGAGATCGCACTAAGACAAAGAACTCAGATCGCATAAGGCCATAACAGGTAATCAGAGATTACCGGCCTGACCCAGCAGTGTAACAGCAAAGCTTTCTGTTAAAGAATCGGTTATTCAAAACTCATATGAGTCAATTATTTGATTAAGGTAAGAATGGGTCAATAGGAAGAGAGGATGGGGGAAAAGGCTGATGTTATCTTGAACTATGCTAAAAATAAAAAAAAAGCAGTATATAGTTACTGGGTGTGATTAGGCTCTACAGGTAGCCAGGTTGTAGAAAGAGCATCATGCTGCTTCACCAGGTAACCATATAACTAAGATCACTGCTGTACATTTCACAGATTAAATGCAAAAGTATAGTAAGAAAATACAAACAAGTAGCAGCTTGCAAAAATGTATTATTATTTACATTGCCAGACATACAGATAATTGAGATGCCAATTTTCAGTACTGTGCCTTCTCATGGATCAAATGCCATCTCATCTCTTTCTTAAGGCCACTAAGCCTTTATTTCTACAGAAGTACACAAAAGAAGGTTGAGGATTGGCATATCTAACATCAGTTCCCTTCTGTAAATTATCAACAGTAATATGCTGTAAGGAAGTCCTTTCATATAATCTAGTAAAATCAGCTACCTGGATTATTTAATATGATCCTGTTTGAATGTTTTTTGCTCATTCACTCATCTGAGATTGCATCCAACTGGCATGCTTATCAATTGGAAATTTGGGTTGCTTTAGTTTCAAGAGTGGCATCCCACATCATAGCTTTTCATCTGACATGCTAGTAGCAAATGGTTGGCTGGTGTATTCTCCATTTACATGGTCTTCATTGCAAGTCAGTCTGATTTACCCACAGAAGAAAAGTAGAAGTACTAAATTATTTCATTTGTTTCTTGGGACCTTCATGTTGGTAAAACACTGGTTTTCCTCCCCTTTGCCATGTTGTTTCACTTTCTCTGCTCACTTTGGAAGTGAAGAGCTTGTGTTTCACCAACAGGCAGTTCATGAAAGAGAAATGTTTATCATTAACGTGACTTGCAGAGTCAGCTTACTGATAGTCTACTGAGCTGCTCTGAGTAAGTGTGAGCTTCAGGCTATACTGGTCAATGAGACATAAAAATAGCACCAGTCACAGAGCACATTTTCATGACTTAGTGAGGATTTTTTCCTGTCAGCAATTTGATTGAATGTTAAGAAGAAATTATTTAGGATTGCAGGTGGTCTTGCAATCTTGCTGATATAAGAGCTACATTCAACATTTCACTCCCTAGATAAGATTAAACGGAAAACAGACTCACTTCAATGCTGAGCAGGTAGGTAAAGAAAAACAAGAAGAGCAAAAGAGGCAGGAAAACACACACACACGCACACACAATCAGGTCAAGGCTTTGTCAGCATTGCAGCCTTTCCATGAGAAATGGGGCACTTTTACATTTCTACTTTTGTCAAACACAGTTAATTACTGCTTGTTTTGCCTCTCTTCCGTGAAAACGTTTTCCAGGCACATGTGTCCACATGGATCACATTCTTGCAATGACACGTGCTACTGTAACTACTGTGGACCTCAGCAGAAAAGACAAAGTGCAAATTGTGAGTCATCACAGAACCCAACCTTTCTACTGCCCCGGTTTCCTTGTCTTTCTCTTGGAAGTTGTTGAATGAGTCTTTTCTTCCTTGTTTGAAGGGGGATTAGTGGGAAATTGCAGTCCAACTCCATTAAGTCCATTTAGGAAGACACATTGAAAATAGCGGACAGGAGCTAGGAAGACAAAGAAGAGATGATTAATGTTCATGGCTTCCAAACTGAGGCCATGAACCATTCCATGTTCTTTCAGAAGCCATCTGTATAATTTCAGTCCCAGTAAGGGAGTTACAACAGCACAATTCTCTAGTGTGATCACAAGTCAGGTACCACGTATCAACAAGATTTTAGCTAAAAGACTCAGTGACAAATCTTTGTAGCACAAGATGAAAAATTATTGGCAATTTTACATTTAAATCCATTATTCCTCTCAGTGTCATAGTCCTAATTCTCCCAGAATATTTGCATTTTGGGTTAGCTGAATGGAAGTCCCCCAAATTCACACACATATCTTCTGATTTTGTATTTCGCAGCCACTTTCATAATCAGGGAGGTTTTCTTCCTTTTGATTTTTGAGCACTAGCCTGTTTAGTCACGCTCCTTTCCATTATGTTTTAAAAGCTTTCAAGAACACATGCCTAATTCATTCCAAAAGCTGAGTTTTGCACTTTGAGATTAACATTGACAAGATTTTAAAAGAAAACTATTAGTCCGTTTGGGACAATAGAGGAATGTTGGCATTGGAAACGAGTTACTTTTCATGCAAGCGATTTTCCGGTGACTTTTTCTTTCATCTGCTACTCCATAGTAAAAAAAATCATCTGTTCCCTGTGACAGTTCTAAACTGAGATGGACTCCAGGGTTCCCTGTGTTATAAACTGAGGCGCAAGGTTTATATAGACTGCCAAACCACAGTAAATGGTGGAACACAGAGTGTGTCAGAAATGCCAGTATATTCAATCCAGTTACATTATCCTCTGCAGTGTTTTTACCTGACTCATGCAAAGGTTGTGTCTTTGTTATCTAAAAAGCACACTTGAAAATGGAGTTGGAAATCAGATCCTTCTACAAATAACTTACTACTTTTCCACTATATCTAAGAATGGAAACAATTTTTCCCCCCCAGTTTTCAGTATTTCTGATGTTACTTTGTGAGATGAATCTGAAATTGCTTCGGAAAACATAGAGAAAGCAACTCCCATTATTAAAGCTCACAGCCCGAACGTGACAGACAAAGGTTTCCCTACAAGGCCCGAGAAGTCATGGACTGGTACATGTTGTGGGTGTCCTATGTCCTCTAATATTGGCCATTTTATGGAGGCACTTGGACAAGACCACAAGTTTCTGCGATACGTTACAGTTTCAACAAATAGACTTATTCCTTCTTCGAGCTAAGGTAACTTTTGTGAGTAAAACTAAGTAAAAATGTTATACTTTGTGGACAAACTGAGTGAGAAAGCCTGAAGAGTGGAAGTAAGATAGGATAAACCGTGCGAATGGGATGGGCATAAGAACAAGGGGACTAGAAAAGGCAGGATATGTACAAGATTTTTTAAGATAAGGAGGAAAAAGTAATCATACTTCATCCAGGAGATGTGTGTAAAAGTCTGTGAGGCTCAAACACCTATGAATATTTGCAGCACACTGTCTTGCAAAACCAGTGTTTCGGGCAATCACTCTGCTGTCAGCCAGCAGTCAAAACCACCAGTAAGACACTTTATCCCTCTTCAGTGCTTGCACATTTTGAGGACAACAACCTAATGCTGCCGGGAAATTTTCCTTTAAGGCAAGTGACAGGAACTCTTGCTAAGGCTCCAGTCCTTAAGGTCTACATGGGCTGTAAGGTCAGGCTGTTGAACTAGTATGTATCAGTGTGCAGGGCCAAAGGCTCCTGTCTCACTGATACTGACAAGGGTCTCCTCTACTCTGTGCTGTTACACGAGGATAACAGATACCTAAGCAAATTAATTTCTGAAAGCCTGGAAATGGGGGTATTTGTGGCACAGGTGCTTCTGTTCCTCACAAAAACAGAGAAATTCTTTAAATTACTTTTGATCTTTTAAATGATTTTTGCCTGGATGGACACCAGCTTGGACTGAGAACAGCCAAGATGAGTTCCAAAAAAGCAGAGAAACAAACAAAACCCCCTGGATTAAAGGTTTGTGTGAAGCTCTTTAGGGCTGGTCAAGAGGAAGTGCTAAGTACATTCCTTATAACCATAAATTGTACAAATATTCCATGAAGCTTATGTGTGCTCTTGGTGTCTAAGTGACATGCATCTCACACAGAAGGCTGGTTTCAAGAAGTGTGAGGAATAGTGCAAGATCACTCTCCTGATGCCTTCAATTCTTCATCAGAAAGGAGGACACCAGCCTATTGAGGTCTCTCTGGATGGCAACGCAGCACTCTGTGTATTAGCCATTCCTCTCAGTATTGTGTCATCTGCAAACTTGCTGCAGGTACACTCTGCCGCATCATCCAAATCGTTAATTAAGATGATAAATAGAACCAATATTGACCCCTGAGTTACCTCTCTAGTTACTGGCCTCCAACTAGACTTCCTGCCACTGATCATCACCCTCTGGGCCTGGCAGTTAGGCCAGTTTTCAGTCCACCTCACTGTCTGCTCATCTAGCCCATACTTCATCAGCTTTTCCATGAAGTTCCTGTGGGAGACAGTTATTAGACAAAAGCCTTTCTAATGTCAGTGTAGACAATATCCACTGCTCTCCCCAAACAGTCTACCAAACCAGTAATTTAATCATAGACGGTTATCAGGTTTATCAAGCATGACTTTCCCTTTGTGAATCCATGTTGACTATTCCTGATAAACTTCTTGTCCTTCATGTGGCTGGCAATGGTTTTCATGATTAGCTGCTCCATCACCTTCCCAGTGATTGAGGTGAGACTGACCAGCCTGTAGCTTCCTGGGTCCTTCTTCTTGCCCTTTTTGTAGACAGGAGCAATATTTGCTTTCTGTAAGTCCTCAGGCCCCTCTCCCAATTGTCATGATTGTGTAAAGATTATTAATCTTGATTTGAGGATCTATTTTAATGTTTAAAGAGCTAGAACGTAAATTACATGCTATTTGTTGTTAACTGTTCTTGTTAAGCCTATTGAACGGAAAAGGTAACAGGCAAAAAGGTAACTAGCTGGCACAAGTCCTATTAAAGGATGAGACACCTAGAGAACAAACAAAATTCCAAAGTCATAAGACTGCTGGAATAGTTAAACAGTGATTTTAGATACTGTTCCATTTCCACATATTCACATAAGGCAAAGATACCAGCAGAATTGACTTGGCTGAGAACCAGCAGATGGGCTTACAGAAGTCCAAATACATCTCAGAATCATATCTAAAAAAGCTTGTACCTCTCTATCAAAGCTTGTTCATCTATCATATGCCAAATAGATTGGTTACTCTATGCCTCATCCCTGGCAAGGGCAGTGAAGAGTTAAATCCAACTGTATGTGGCTTAAATCATCAATTCATGTGAATATGTATAGAATATTAGAATCAATATATGAGAAAGCTTCACTCTCAGATTTGAATATTGCTCAATAGGTGGTTACAGTTTTTACCTTATGGTTGCTTATATTGGTTAACAGTCTTTATTTACTGTTTGGGCAGAAAGTTTCACGCTCAGCTATTTACAATTCCAAAGTGTGAGAAAGCAGATACTAATGAAGTGACAATAAGATCCCAAATATTTCTCTGCTAAGAGAAAGAGTAGTTTCTGGGAACAAGAAGAATTTAAAATCTGAATAGGTTTCTAGAAGAACCTTCCACACAAAGGGAATAAAGAGATCCTCAGCCAGGGGTCCTCTCCTATGACAAGTCTGGATGGGGAAAGATTTTCATGAGAAGCCCAGTCACTAGGATGTAGACTATTAAACATCTGTCAGCTAACTAAAAAAAACCCTGTAGTGGAATAGACACTATAAAAGCTCAGAGTTAAGTAAGCACTGACTTGTATATTTTCTTTCTACATATTTATGCCTTTGCAGATCCTTGTATCCTAAGCAGTCTATTTTGGAATTGTTTCTGTGCTGATTTAGCTGAAGCAGTTCTTTAAGAAAACTGATGACTATGAGGGCACTTCATCCTTACAGGCATGATGGATCTTAAAAGTCAGGGTGCTGGGGCATTGTAAAAGAGTTTAGCTTCCAAGGCACTGATTCACAGTTTCCATAGGATGATAGGTTCTAGCTCCATTTAAGCAGCATGTCTGGTTTAGGACTTGGTAATTCAGGGGCTAAACAGGGAAAACCAGTTTTTATTTCTTTCTTTAGCTGTATGCAGTGTAGTTGGGAACATATTTAAACTCCAAGGATGTCCACAGACCTTGTGAAAAGTTTCATGAAAGCTTCTACTGAGTTAATAAAATTTACTATCATTTTAAAGAAGACTACCTAGGCATAGCTTTCTACCATTCAGAGTGCCAAACTACCATCCAAGTGCCTACTCAAGCAAATCATGGGAGTTTTGTGTAAGAAATTTTGGAGATACAAATACATGTATCTTTTAATGATAGTTATAAAAAAAAAAAGAAATCTTGTTAAAAAAGGGGTTAGAAAATTCAAAGAGGAATAAGGTTTACTAATCCAAAAGCATATAAAGGTGTTGCTGTTTATGTGTTACAATGGTTGAAGTCCCATTTCTATAAACCTCAGATAGCTGTTTGTAAGGCAAGTCTTGAAATAAAATATTCATGAAAAAAGAATGGCTTTTAGCAATGACAATTTGGTTATTAGGGAAAAACTAGAGAAAATACGTGGGGAAATTATTATTACTACTGTTTTCCAGTTTGAATCAAATTTCTTCACTTAGAGGCTTTCCTAATAGAATTAAACGATTCAACAAAGCACAAAAATTCAGGCAATCCTATCATTAGAAACAACTAATTAGTAATCAATTATAAGTAAGAGGAAAGTATTAAGAATTACGCTCATTTCTTTCTGATTGCTTCTCAGGAATGCACATATTATGTTTTGGTTTGGCAATTAAAAATGAACCACACAAGAACAAAGAACACTTGTTCCAATGACTGGGTAGCTGAACTTTTTCTCACTTGCTAAAGGGCAGCAAAGAGAGGCAGATATATTCCTCCTTGCTCTGGTTCTTTCCCTATGAAAAAGTTTGCTTTCTTTCCCTTAACATTTCAGTAATATTACAGTATGACAAACTGAGCAGAGAAAGCACAGGGGCAGATGAGAAAGGGAGTAGTGTGAAATTCTTGCTAAATATCATAAATTTTTGCCTGCATGCTTTCTGAAACAAGTATATAAGTCTTTGTGCTAAACAGCACTGTGTAACTGACATTTAACTAAATCCTATTTCTCTGAAGAGCAAGGCTGGATGCTGAGGACCTATGCAGCAGACCAAATACTGCTTTCTTAAATTCACAACAGGGTCCATGTTTAGATACTGGTTATTCAAAACAACAGGGTTTGATTAAAAAATTAGATTAATCTGGTTTTTTTGAGTGCTTTCTTCATTTCAGTTATCATTCTAACGGAAATCCTTTTCAATTCCTTTCCTATTATTGAGCATGCTGTACAGCTACACTACTGCCATTCTTGGAAGTACAATGCTTAATGGGGAGGAAGAGGGGAAAAAGAGGAGGAGAAAACTTATATATCCATTACATATAAATAAGAAATATCACTACCACTTTAAAACAATTCTATATATCTAAAAACACCCCCTTAAAATGAAATTTTTCTAGCTTTGTACAGAAAATATATAGATAAGATAAAAAAGATATTGTCCCCTAAGGATATTTTTGCATCATGTTTTGTGTCTTGAATAAGGAAAGAAAATGAAGGATGGTCAGGAATTAGCTCTCAAAACTACTTTCAAAGTGTCTGATATAATGCAATTAATTGCTCCTCTTTGCAAAAACCATCCAAGTTTTCGTATCCACTTTAACATGAGGTCTGTCAGATAATAAGTTATTCAGTAAAAATGTACTAAAGGTGTTTGAGTAGCAGAGTTAAATACTGGCAACAACATTATTACTACAGCCATGAGAACTCAGATAGCATGTTCTCATTAATGTCTCTTTCAAGCATTGTGGGACTGCAAGGTCTGGAGAAGGTAAAATAGTTATACTTTAAAAGAATAGATACACCATCTCTCAAAAATTGTGCTCAACAGTGAGCAAAAAAAAATCCAGAAGATCGTTCCATTTTTTAATGAGTGTTTGTGGTCCCAACTCGCTTAGGAAATTTGTTAAATATACAAAAGCAACCAGCCTTTACTGGTGTTTCAATCAGTGGGACAAAAATAGTATTCATACAATATCACTAGTATGTGTCTCTAATGACACTTTCTTGGTACGAAACAGGTTGTAAATGTATAAAATCAATAGTGCTAGACTGTTACTCTGGTCATATCTAACGTAGTTAGAGGGGAAAAATATCACCAGAATAAAAACAGATGTAAGATCAGACCAGGACTTGTTAAAACCAGTTACGATTTGCTACTTATCAACATCGATACTCTTTTTGAACATAACAATAAAGCTCAATGAATGAGATCTTTATTCTAATAAAATTTATTTCTGCAATAAAAGGTGAAATGTATTATTTCTATCTTTTAGCTTGAATGTGATGGATGACATCTAACAATCATTTAAGGGAGCAAAAAATCTTTATTTTGCTAACAGGTTCTTGAATGGTCTAGTAAGAAGGCTTAATGGATAAATAAGCTATATGTTTAAAGAACAATGTTATACTTCATGTTATGGTCATTGCACACAAAACATGTTAACTCTCACATAAAGGGGTGAATATCCCCAAAGTGTCATTTCCCCCAGAATTCATTAATTTTACTAATTTTTTTTGGTGAGACAATAAAACCATGGAAGATGTAACAGCGCAACACATAACTGATAATCAAATGTTTCCAACAAAGCATAGCAATGATCAGAGCACACAGCCTTTACAATTTTGCTAGCATTGAGCTTTCTAAAGGGGTCTGATACTGGCATTATGTGGTTTATTAGTGAAACATAAGAGCAAATGAATGAATAATTCAATAAATTATATTTAAGAAAGACCAAAAATTAATGCAGGCCTGCTCCAAAGTTTGTTAAAAACTGATTAATTTTTTCACAGTCAGCAACTGTAATTACATGAGACCACTTGAATGATACAAGTGCTTTCTTCATTTCAGTTATCATTCTAACTGAAATCTTTATTAAATAAAGTGGGTTTCTTTGGATGTGTGTAGCGTTATGTGTACATTTATCCTCCTCAGTGAGAGAAGCATTTCTTTATGGCAGTAAAAACTCAGGAAAGTGGCAGAAAGAACTATGCTACTGACAAACCCTGATAGACTAAAATTTGTCGTGCTTAACATCAAACACTTGAGGCACTACCTGCTGGATTTAGCTCTAGCCACATGACGTAATACAGGTTTCAAAGGGATGAGTAACTCATTGAAGAAATTCCTCTCTTGTTGACCACAGAATTTATGCAAATACACTCTTATTTAAGTGCTTATGATTAGGAGGATTGGATCTGTGCCTGTGTGTTATTTACAATGAAAGATGAAGCTAAATTAAATTAATTTTGCAGCTGACGTTTAAAAACAAAACTTCTGTTGATAAAAAAGTAAGACAGTTACTCTGTCTTTTAAGCAATGTCCCTGTTAGAAGAGAAGGGATATGACATTAGAGGAATTACTTTCCTAAAATTCAAGAGGGATTTGAAGAAAAGGCCATTTATCTGAAACAAAGATAAATAATTTCTGACTCAGAAAACTTTGTTTGCATGAAATGTGTCATGGAAACACATAATATGCACTTCTCTTTTCTTGAAGTGTGATTTAAGACATACCAGTCAAACAAAAGGGCAAAACCAACTTACCAATGAGAAACATGAGGATACTAGGTATTGATGTTTTATTTGTGGCAAAATAATTCAGAGTTTTACACTAAGATATATGTATTTTTTTCATTTGACTTGGCACAAATTTAGTATATATTTATAAATGCTTGGAGACAGTTTTGCTTTAGCAAAATGTTTTGACCCAGTTAAGAGGAAGGGAATGAAATCATTGTTCAACAGGCATAAATAACAGTACTAATTGGATTCATTTTTCAAAGTTAGGCAAATCAGATTATCATTACTGGATCTAAACCAGCATGTTAAATAATGTTCTTTTTGCCATGGTCTTTTTTTTTCATAGTCTGTGACTCTCATATGTTTGTTTAGTTAGACCAATTTATCCCTGCATTTATAGAAAATACAGGTATTTCTCCAATAATTTACTAGGCAAATAATTTTTAGTCTTAACATGAGAAGTAATCAATTCTTGAATTAATTGTAAAAAACCCCAACTTTTGATTACTTTGTCCATTGTCAACTTTTACTCATCCTCCAACTCTTTTTTTTTTTTTGGCCAAAGATCCTTCTTTATTTCCAGGATCACTCTGGGCAAAATGCTACCAGGGAATACACCAAGTGTATTTCCTTTAATGTATTCCCTGGTAGCATTTTGCCCGGAGGGCACATTATCAAGTGCAACGGGACAGCTATAACAAAGTTTGTGGACCAAGATTTACAGCTGACTTCAGACAACTTTAAAAAGATTTAGGTTGAATGACAACACCTACATATGAAGTCATGTTCACAAAACAGCTCTTCAATGACAGCAGGAAATATCCCTTCATTATCGACAGCAAAGCTCTCCAGATATTAAACAGTGCTGTGCATGTGCATGAGTCACACATGATAGCTACATGCATTACTAGATGTGCCTAAATTATAAGAATTAGTCCAGAATTATTTCTAAATTTTTCCTAGCAACCATTTGGAAGTAATTTACATAAAGATGTTTCTGAACCAGAAACAAACCTTTATATCAAAAAGGCAAATCTTGTCTATTAAGCTCCAGTACTAATGACTCTTGTACTAATAGATGTAGAATTATACAAATGTAATGGAATGGGCAGCTGGTGTTCTACCCATATTAGTCTATCTCTCAGTAGTCCTGGTGCCCTCCTGGGAAGTGGAAGGTATAAAGCTGAGTCTCTTCAGGTGAAAAGGGCTCTGAAAAAGCATCAGTTAAATCCCTAGGAGAGTACAAAATGACTACACAGGTATAGATAAAATATCGCCGTCACCACCATTTTAGAAGCAAAGTAATTACAGCTGCATTTTGTCAAGGGTTTGAGGTTGCTTGTTGAGTTGTGCTCAAAGCATGTGTTGCAGACAGGGATTGTTAATCAAGTTTTTGGATCCTAATGAAGTACTTGAAGGAAGTGGGCGTAAGGCCAGTAGTTTTCCCTGTTTCAAAAGCAGGTATGTAGGGGGACAAAATACTCTGTGCTTGCACGGAAAGGTTCCTTATGGAGGTAGAAACCACAAACTTCATGGAAACTCCTTGACAAACTGTTTGAGACATCAAAATCATTTAAAATAGTGGTTTGGGTATGACCTTATGTTTTTAATAGTGGGTCTCACTCTTGATTGGTAAGGACTCTCACTGCTTGTTAATCCGGATTTTAAATGAGAGTCTATCAATGGAGTCTGTAAAGCATATCCATGGTTATGGCACAGCTAAGATTTGCCTAATAATAAGAAAAGGTTCTCAATAATTTGAAGACAGCTAATAAAGTTCAAGTGCTATTAGCATGTAACTAATATTTAGATGCTACATAGAAATTGAACTGAATCAATTCTTCTTTTCTCATTGTGTTGGTAATTGTGAAAACTTACAAATGTTTACTGAGGAGGTGGACTTTAAAGTGAGTCCAAGTAACTCTCATCATATTTCAAAGCTGGTTGAGAATCAAGCCCAGTTACTCCTAACTGTAAACAAATCTGGACAACAAACAAGCCCAAAGTAAGGCAATGGCATTACAAAATATAACCAAAGGTAAAGAAAAAGAGATTAGTGTAAGGCTAGGGACAGATGTCCTCCTGTAGAAGACACAGCAGGAACCCAAAGTGCTTCTAGATTCTCCTCATGAAGTTCTTTGTTTCAAAAGATAAAATTTACTCTTTGGCCATTTAAATAGAAGGTCCATAATTCATAATTTAGATTACAACATCACTATGCTAAAAGACTATCTATAAAGCTTATAATTAACTTTAAACCTGATGCATTTTTCTCATTTGTAGTGTGTATTTACAGATTTTGAGTTTCAAAACTTATTGCAACCTATAAGAAGCTTTCCAATGACATTTAATCAGCTTCAGATCACACCAAAAAGCTTCAATTTACCTAGCTACCATAATATAGCTGATATTTCCCCCTTAAATTGCTTTTTTAAATGTAGGAACAATCAGGAACATAAATTCAAGTTAACTTTAAAAATGCATTAATTAGGACATATAAAAGTGTTTTGTGGGCACTCATTCAGAATTAAAGCAGTCTCAGCAAAATTTTAATCAATTCAACTTCAAAATAGGTTACATGAAGTTTTATCAAGCTTACCTTAGATCTGAATAAGTGGTCACTCAAGTATTTAGCACTGTTTAACTCAGCTCTTTAAATATACACCTCTTGTTAATGCACAGTATTCCTCCATGTCTCTGCTTAGACAAGACCTACTTGTCCTGCAGTGTGATGAAGTTCTTGCCTTCTCTTTTGAATATTGTGCATTATTTTAAAATTAGTTCAATGCATCTATTTTATAGAACAGTACAAATATATTGGTGCTTAATGAAATCTGCAAAAACTGCAACTTCAGGATAATGAACAGATCATATTTTCCTTCAAAGTCTTCAAATGCTTTGGAACCAAGGAAAACATAAAGTGGCCTCCTTATATTTCTAAATAATGATCTATGAAAAAAATCTTACACATTGCACTGCTGACAAGTTTATGCTCCCTTAGCATTGAGGAAATGTCCTTGATGGTCTTTCAAATGGCTCTCATATAAAATCTCACATTAAATAGAACTTTCTGCTTTTGCAGATTTAGAAATAATTTTTTGCATTTGAAAATACATTACAGGAAGACAGAAAGCACAACACTATAAAACAACCTTACAGTAATAAACCAATCACCACATGCTAATAAGACACGTAATGAATTCACCCACTGGAGTTGCTGAGGTTTTCACGTGGGGATTGCTATATGCCATTGCAAATCTTTTGCTGATAATATGATGAAATTATTCCTCTTTATTCTAGAAAACACCCGAGAAATGGCATTGCTCTCTATCTCTGCAGAAGCAGAGGAAAAATCTAACTGAGAAACTTTTTTTAACAAAAGTGCTAGCACAGTATGTTCATTTAAAATGTGTTCCAACTCTGATTAATTAGTTTTCCCAGAGGTACAGTTTCTTTGACTAGACAGTAAGTATAGAAGCTCTCACATCCAAGAAAGTCTTAAATCTCTAATAGTGTACGAGAGTAGATGCATGAATTATGAAAGTCCATTTATCCCTAAAAAGAAGAAATCAGGCAAAAATGCCAGGAGGCCCATATGGGTGAACAGGGAACTTCTGACCAAAATCAAACACAAAAGGGAAATCCACGAAGGGTGGAAGCAAGGACAGATAACCTGGGATGATTACAAAGAGATTGTCTGCGAAACCAGAAACCAGGTTAGAAAAGCTAAAGCCCAGATGGAATCAAATCTGGCCAGAGGCATTAAAAACAACAGAAAAGTATTCTACAGGTATATTGGAGAAAAAAAGAACAAGAGAGAATGTGGGGCTTCTCTGGAGGGATATGGGTGACCTGGTTACCGAGGACAAGTAGGTCACAGAGGGCACGGGTTGGGTCTGGGAGAGTGAAGAACCACCCAGGGTAGGAACAGATCAGGTCTGGGAACACCTAGTGAACCTGCAGGTGCACAAGTCCATGGGACTTGATGAGATACAGGAAGGCTGGAGAGGGACTTTTCACAAAGGTATCCAGCAACAGGACAAGTGGAAATGGTTTTAAACTGAAGGAGAGTGATTCTGTGATTTATGACACATCCATTTACATGGAATGTCGCATGACTATGATTTCTCTTGACCTTGACAATGATCCACACATTTCTCTAATTTAACAAAGAAATTTATACAGGATTAGTACCAACCTCAATCTCTCTTTCATGCTCTTCCATCACAGCCTCTTTTTATTTCTACCACATTGGTACATCTATGGGCTTAGGTAACAGCACAGCAAAAACATCAACCTCTTCAACTAACCGTATGACAAATGCAACGTGCATTTTTTCCTGAGTTTTCAGCCATGAGGACAGTTACAACATGATTTGAATAAACATAATCAACTTTTGATTAATTTCATTTTTCATACTCTGGTATAAGTCTTGAAACAAACTAGGACTAACATAAAACTATACAGCTGTTCATGTAAAGGGTACAGTAGATAGTCCTTAACACAGAGTTGAGCTTGTACACTCCTCAAATTTTACCCCAAGAGTCCAAAAATCTGTTTCTGTGTGCTTGGAAATACATTTCTTAGAAGAAAAAAGATGGGCTTCCAATAATTTCTTTTTTGTGTGTGTGTGTTTGAGTAAGTTTCAAACTGGGTACAGGTGTCACTTCTGGCATTTAGGACAGAAGAAAGAGGGGGAAAGAATTCTAAATTGTTGCTTGCAGCTCTGCAAGGGTGTGAAATTTACTGTCTACGACATATATAACCATTGTTTATGAAAGGTACAGTACTGGTTAAAATTCCATTTTTATGTGGTGCATTCTAAAATTGTAGATATATACAGCTTTTTAAATTGCTTATTTTTCTTTATCTGATTGCTTCTTAATATCAGGGAAAGGTTGAAGGACTCATCAAAATCTAAGAACATGTGAATCTACTCTATTCAGCTTTTAAAAGCTGAAAGAAGATTTACTATTTAAATTTTTAGATTAGCTCAATGTATGTGTAAATCCTTTTCTACTTCCATTTATCAGCAAAAAGTATTAGTATTCAGTGCACTGAGGAAAATTCACTGGCTTCATCTGCAAATAGAATAAGCAAAAGCTATCAAATTCCAACTGAAGTGAACATGACCTAGGATTTGGTCTCAACTTTTGAGCAAATACCAAGGAACAACATTCAGAAAGAGAAATCACTTTGAAGTTCTTCTGGAAACCTTTCATCCGTTGTCTGAAAACTAACTTATTTTTTTCAGTGGACAAAAAATAGTTGGAAAGTACTTACACAGTAAGTTCTGTTTGCAAAGCCAGTTATGAGGAACAGTTTGCACAGAGCTGCTTATGAAGTGGGAAACATCCAGTCAAGAATAATTGCACAATGATAATGTACAATTGAATTAACCAATTGTAACAAATACTGTAAATGAAAGCCACAGTAAAACACAGTTTTTGAATTATGTAAACTTTGCAGGAGTGTGGTGTGCAGGAGAAAGTCCACTGGCAGACAAGTTTTAGTATATTCATGGTTTACACTGCATTTGAAAGTTTGCTCCATAAGATAATTAATTTATCTCCTGGAAAGATCTTTGGTTTACTTACTGGCTATTTATTATGATTAGCGCTACTGGGAAAACCATGGAGCTAACCGATAACACAGTGCCGGGAGATTTCCTCTTCAGATGCCTGAGCTTTATTTGCCTCTTTTGTAGGGGGGTGGATGTGTGTGAGAATGGTGAGAGGGCACACTGTGATGGAAGACAGTATTTATTAATTTGAGCGAAAATAATTTGAACATCCTTCTCCTTAAGTGGTTTTGTTATGGAACAGATTTTCTATGAGGAGGGTATGTTTGTTTTGAATAATGTACTGTCAAATTAATTACAGGCTACTTGCATTATAAAGTAATTAGCTGAATATATGTTTAAAAGTTTAGGAAGAGCATAAAGCAATATCATTTAAGCAAATAATTCTCCACAGGAACAATATTTATGGATTTCATTTACCTGTTTTTCCTCATATCTTGTGCCCTAGACTTGAGAGATGTGAAAAGACTGCAAGTATGATCTCATTTAAAAAAAACCCCACAACCAAAACCCAAAAATCAAAAAGGTACATTTTGAAGAGGAAAACGAATTTCCTTTACAATAAAAGAAAATCATGTACCTGATGTCAGGTTGTGATGTCTTGGAGCTTCTTTTGTGGGTGGGACTCCTAAAGAACAAAACAAATGATAAATTATTCTTCAGTTTCAGGCCAAAATGTTTAAATAAAGTTCAATAAGAAGCATGCTAGTTTCTCAGAATCAGCTCACATATAGGATTCTCTATAAACCTGATTTGTTTTTTAAGCATGACTTTCCTAGTAAATTATTTAAACATAAACATTTTATGTCTAGTAAAACCATAGAAACAAACTGCTTCTAGATACCAGTTTAGCAAACTCGTACCAGTACAACTAACTGTTCTCCTCTGAGGTTCCAGGACTTCAATATACAATGTTTATGTGCAAGTCACTGTCTTTAACCCATGTAGAGAATACTTTTATGTCTTAGACCACTAATTTAATAAATTTAATAACTATTTACTATTTACTATCATCATAGGTATAGCAGAAACTATTTCTCTGTCTGCATATTACTGTAGGGTAGCAGTGCTGTGTCCCACATGTTAGTCAGAATACAGGAGATGGTGAAGGCCGTCTTATGTGTAAAAAGTGCTTCTTGTTATCGATGTAGTTTTTCTACAAGGTGAAGCTGCTGATCTAAAACACCACCCAAGCTATGGAGATGAACTTTACACTGCCTCACTAGGTAACAGCAGAATAAGTGGAGGCTACTAAGTCTAGTAGTTTGTGGATACAGTGCTAGGAGGACTGTTTCCACGAGGATCATGCAGACAGGCTAATGCTGTACCAGCCAGGGAAGGTCACAGGCAAAGCACCACTGCAGCCAGATTGGATGTGCTGATGTAATCCTTGATACTCACATGCAAAGGAGCCATCAGACATTCAATTACTGGGAATTTATGCACAATTTCATTATCTTGATTTACTTGCACATATTTATAAAGACTAACAAAGCTCTTTTTTCCAGTTCATGAAAAAACCTAATGTTCTCATTTTCATTGTTGTTTGCAGAGATTTTCATCCCTTTATTACCTTTGGTTTTTTCGTCTTTCAGATGTTTCTTCACAATTGGTTTTTCTATCAAGGAAAAAGTAGCACAGTTCACGATTGGTAAATTGACTACTTGAATAGAGTATTACCTAGAGTTTTCAAGTAAAATTCTTTGAAAATTAACACACCTTTTAGTAGTTGTTTCAAATAGCAATACATGCAGAATTGTAAACTCATACTATTTTTATTGTGATCTTCTACATAGAAATGCAGACCCAGAGAAAATTCCTACCTTCTTTTTCCTTAGTTGTCTTTGTTTTTTTCATGGCTAGAAAGATTTTCAAGGAAACAACATTAAGTGACAGGCATCAGAAATACAAGGCTTTTACAACAGATTTCACAAAGCTGATCTCCCTAGTAATTTCCCTGGGATAACAACTGTGGTAAATGTGTTTCATGGCATGTATGCAATGTACCTAATATTACGACACTGGCTGCTACCCTTAGTGGCAGTTCTGGTCTTTCTGAAGAGTCTTTAGAAATTGTTTGAGTATTGCTGGTTGCAGAACAGTTTGGAAACTCCTGATAACAGCTTTAGGCAGTAGAATTCCATAATTCCCTAACTACTGCCAGAATGCCCTAAATATTGGTGTCAAAAATGCAACAGGGAAGGAGCCCTCTGGCTCCTGCTAGTTTCCTACCCTCTTTCCTGCAGCAATCTCAGTCATCTGAAACAAATAAAAACCGAAAAAAGCCCCAGCATATGGAGCTAGATGGACCTCTAGAACCACCAGATATGACCATTCTGAAGCCCTGCAGCAATAGATTCTGATTTATTTTATTTAGGTTTGTTTTTTTTTTTTCTCTAATTGTACATTCACTTACAATATGCGCTTTTGTCCTTTTTGGCATCCTTTTCCCCAGCCTGCAAATACAGACATTTGGTCTGTGACTCCATTCAGCAAGGCAGATTGAAATTAAGTAAAGTGTATTGCTTCAAGCATCTGAGCCTGTTTGAGTATTCCGTGTTGGCTACAGCAGAAAACTGGCTGGCTGCCGTCAAATTGTTCATTTTCACTTTGTACTGTCCAACCAGTTGTAATTATGCTTTGTTCACTGTCTTCTGGTGCGTGTGCTATCTGATTAACACTAGCTTGCTCAGTGATGGTCACCTGTGTCTAGCTCACAAAAACATGCTGCAGAAGATGGACAGTGAAAATAACATAAGCAGCTGATCAGAACAGTCTTTGACACATATAGCTGCAGTGCTGTTGGCTTACTATTGCAGGTTTACATTACTATTGTTTGTTGCTGATGAACAATATGTATTAATAAATACTGGTATGTTCATTAATTCTTTTCATAAGGCATACCTGTGAAATGCAATATTTACCTGCTGTTGGGATTGCACCTGTTGGCTCTCCAGGAAAATAATCAGGAGATGAAGAGGAAGGTAGGAATGAAAAGAACATGAGGTTCAGAACAATGTTTTTTCAAGGCAAGTAGCCGTTTAAATAGATATTCTCTTTCATCTGCAACTTTTCCGCAGGATATTAGTTTGCAAAGAAATGTGCCTTAACAATGGGCGTGTACACAGAATTTCACACTGAAAGCTTTAAGTCTCACTCTTTGATGTACTATAATCCACCATGCAATGGTTCCTGTAAATGCAAAGACTGTGCTAATCAAAGCTTTCCAGCAGGCAAACATTTAAATAGAGTTATTTTTAAAAGTGCATTCAAGCTTATAGCTGACTATGGTATTCTCCAAAAAATGTATTCAGTTTAATTGTTGCCTCTCTTTTTTTATCATCCACACATCCCAACCAAATACTGGCACTGACCTTGAAATAGCTGGCATTCATCCCTACATAACTGTTTTTCCTGCATTATCTGTTACTAGAATACCCATAATAATTAATGAAAATTGATCAATTCAATGAGAGAAATTTCTCAGTGTAAGTAAACATTACTCTTGTTAAATTCAAGGAATGAATTAAATTGTTGTTTGGAATCCAAGAATTTTTCACCCATGACTAATTAATTAGTCCCAGTTTTATTTTAGAATCTGATTTTAAGGAAAGGGAATAACCTCACTAGCCAAGCAGAGTCTTTATTCCTTGAACCTAGAGCTGGATAAACTAGGAATATGCTCACAAAACATTTTAGGATCTCCTTTCATTGAATTATCTCTGTATTTTCTTCATGCTGAGTTTTGGCTTTAGATGAGAATGAGGTTATACAGCTCACACCAAGGTGAAAATATTTCAATCAGTGCTTTTTGAACAGGAAGACTGAGTAATTAAGCATGATTTTCTATAACACAAACCAGGAAACTTCCATTCAGGTCTTCGTTCATAAGGAGACTCATAAATGTCAGTACCCAATACTTAGGCATCACAGGCATACAGCAAAGGCCAGTTTTGCTGCTATTAAATAGTAGCTTGCTTAAGTCATTTAGTATTTAAATTTCTATCATGATTGTGTTCATAGTTGCTAAAACCGGTTGCATTACTGCAGTGTGACCCATGGATTAGCATCACTTCTCATTTTCAGAAAAAAAAAAAAGAGTTGTTGAAACAGTAAATCTAGGAACAGGGTTCATACTTTCACTCCTTAACTGACGGGCTATCTGACTGAGGGATCTGGACTGGCCCAATAATATGTATATATCCTAATTTGGGGTTAATGATTGATTCCCTTAGACAGCAAGATATTGGAGGACTGTGGATCTGAAAGGTTTGGCCCTTTGGTGTACGTAATGTAAAGGGTATTTTCTCCTCTCAGTGCATCAACAAAGTTCCACTTACTCTGAGGGCTTTGGGAAACACTTTACCCCTATCATGGGATTTTAATTATAGAACAAAATGGGAATAGAGTTTGGTCAATGCTTATTTTTTTTCTTAAATTATCAGCCTACATATTCTTCCTGCAAAGTGCAATTTGGCATTACTTCTTGGACGAGTAAGATATGCCACCAATTTTGTTCTCTATTCAAGGTAACTTCTCACAATTTAAGAGTCTTCAGTCAGTATGCAGGAAGTAAATTTTGACTTTCATTACACGTTCAGATTCGATATAGGATCAGTTACTATAAGAGACCCTTCTTCATGTTAAACCAGGAAAGGTGAAAAATAAGACAGTTTACTAATTGCTTTTATAATTGCGTAGTAATTCACTTGACAGGTTACTGTTAAAGTGTATTTGTTGATAATTTGGGCACTTTTTGAAACTCAGCCTTGTATTTTTGTTTATAACCTGTCATTCAGTTAATGATACAATCTCTTAAACCCCATTTACTTTTACAGTAAGACTTCACAGGGTACAATGTGTGAATAAATCTGGCCCAGGATAAATGTATAGATTTATTTTACATTACTGCTAGACTTGAACACCAGAATTAGTGAGTATTTTGTGTCCCTGTCTACATCTCATTTTGAATTACGTGATAGTTATGTTCATGTTATGGCACGTATACTGTACACTTGGCTGAGAAATATATGAAGCAAAGCTATGTAGAGCTCGAGAAATAAAGAATGCAGTGATCCAACTAAGTGTCTTTCTTTGAGTGGAAAAAAAGTAAATCAAAGTAGTTCTGGTACTTAAAACCTTGAACTAGATCTATTCGAGGATGGTTAGATCAAAATATCCAGTGTAAACAGAATTACTTTTTTCTATGATCATAGGTCTGCTTGTTACTGTTGTTTCTTTCTTTCTTTTATTTTTTTCCTTTTCTTTTTCTAAAGGCACTGTTAACCTTTATAATCATTTTAAACAGCAGGATATAAGTTCAAGAATGTGGTACAAGCATCCCACTGCAAAGGTCAAGAGAAAATATGTTGTCTGTTTCTTATATTCACAATATGCCAAGGTATATAGCTCTTGAAAAAAAAAACCAAACAACATTGTAGACAGTGATTTGGGGTTAAAATGATCCTTATTGCAGAAAGCATGAGGAACTAGTCACTTAAATCTCTCATGGTTAATAGTAAAGGGTGCCATCAGGGGTCTTTCAGATAAACCAGTGCAGAAGACATAAAATGTCAGTGAACAGATCCAGTGAATACAGGACTGAACAAATCTTAATAATGGTATCAAACAGAGGAAAAAATACTTAAAATACTGGCAAAAAAAGGAAATAAAACTACTTTAGCTGCAGAGGAAGTAATATTTTTGCAATGATAGCTTGAAAACTGAACATGGCAATTCAGGATTGCAGGAGATCCTTCAGTGTTGGAACATTCATATGCTTCCTGTTCCCCCTTTCCCTTTGGAGCTGGGGTTCAGAATAGCACTGTATCTTCTGATGGGTCTCTAAGAGCAGGTGTTCATTTTGTCTAACTTCAAGTACCTAATAGAGGAGACTAATTTAGGAAGCTTAATGGAATCATATTGCCTTGCCTTGCCAGCTTCTGACCTGGAGCAGGAAGAGATCTGTGTTTCATGGGGCTTGACCTTGGTTTTGGATACTCTTTGTGGATTACTTTGCATCAGAATAACACATGGTTTGGTCTTGATGTGCCAGGCACATTACAAAAAAAGAAAACAGAGGTCCTGCACTAAAGAGGCCACAACCAGTTCATTTACATTCCATGTAAATGCTATCCTGATAATTGTCTGCTCATGATTTGCAGTGTGTAACGTGTAATGACTTGCCACAATAAGCATAGATCCCAGGTTTTATCTATGCAGTAGTCTTACTGACCTTCACAAGGGCTTTATCCAATGACTTCAATAGAAGTCTTTGTTATGCAAGAAATTCCCCTTCAACCCTCCTTAAAACTCTTCTAAATGGAAATACTCCTTTCTCTTTTGAAAATTTAATTTAGTTTTTTATTGAAGTAGGAGGAAAAAAAAGCATATTGAAACAAGGCCAAGAACATCCTTAGCGAATTAATGAAATTAATGAAGTAAGTTATTTCCAAATGGTAAAAGAAGTAATGAAAAGATTGTCCAATTCAGTTATGCTACATGCAATTCTGTTATTTTTAATAAATAATATATTTGCATAAATATAAATAATGTGCCTACATTCATTTAAAATCACCAAAGCATCCATTTTGCTACTAGGATAATTTACTTTACTTTTATAAAAAGTAAAAAATTCCAGAGTTTGAATGTTGCAGCTTCACAATATTAAATTATGAATGTACTTAGTTTTGCTGTGTTCAGCTGTTACTAAGCAAATGGAGTACAAGAGTATCTGTAGTGTAAGCAAGAAACTAGCATTATCTAACATGACAAAATTGCAAAAATGCAAATTGAGGTGACATGCATCTGAAAAGAAGGTTTGCATTCTGTAGGAAACAAGACATGGCACATACTTGCTGTGTTTTTCAGTTTTACTATGAAGTAAAAATAGGAAAAAAAATTCGTCAGAACAGTCAGGTGCAGCATAATACTGTTATTGTGGAGAATGGCTTTATTTGTTCTATGTATTTACCGCATATCAAAACATAACTTTTAGTAATTTCACAGCAATTAATAACAATCTGAGGTTGGATAATAATAGTAGGGAAGTTCTCATCTACGCATGATAATTGCTGTGCTAGAGGTAAGGATGAATAATGCTAACAATAATAATTTTAATTCTTATTTCCTTTCATGGACAAGCATTTTAAACCCATGGTGACTGCTACAAAGTGAAACTGAACAGTGCTGCTTCCTGTACCTGCAGTAATTTTGCTCTGTCTTGTACAAATTAAGCTGCATAGGAGCTATGATATGCAGAGACATTTATCATAGAATATGGACAGTGTCAGGCATATCTGAATAGTATATCATATACCTGCTATGGATGAAAATTAAACTATTGCTTGTCCAGAAATGTTGACTCATACAGGAAGTATGTGAAGTTCAAATAAATGGCAGATATCCACAAATAATTAGCAAAATGGAGCCATTGAAGGCAAGCACTTTCAGAAAACTGGTCAAATTCTTTGCTGATGTAACTTCTTTGACATCAGTTGAATTACAGAAGGAGAAATTTGACCTTTGATATATTTATCTTCAGAAAATGGCAGCTGGCATTGTGAATATGTACCGTGCTCCCTTAGCTACGGTATGACACATCAAGTCCGTTCTATACAGATCACAGGGCCATGATTTTGACATTTGTCATATGCAATTGTATTTTTCAATTTCTTTAAATAGCAGTTTCAAAAGTAATGAATTAATAAAATGCAGGAGCGCTTACCTTGTTTTGTAGGTGGAACGTCTTTTTCATGTCTGACTGTTTCATGCTCTGTATAAAAGAAACAGCATAACAAAATTGTAACAATGTTTCTAAGTATTTTGTCTTTCTTTTTTTAACTAAGGACTGCTTGTATATTTTTCAGGTATAAACATTCATTTTCTCTTTCTTCATGCTGTTATTTTGGAAAACAAACAAACATGTGACTAGTTACTATCAGATTATCCAGTGAGGGATCTGCCACAAAATAGCAAATTTTAGTAGTACTGCACATAGCTCCACACATACAGCTACTATTATTGCTGAGTTATACATGCATCTTAAGGAAGAAGTCAATTAATAGGGGCTCCCCTCAATTTCTGAAATATACTTTGTACCTACTCTACATTCTTGTTATTTGAGAGTACAGAGCAATCTCAACAACCATTCACCCGACCTTTATGTTGTTGATTCAGACGTGAGCTGAATTCTCAAATGTAACCTATTCCATATAAATAAATTATATCTAACTGTGGAAAATTAGAGAACTAGCACTGCTTGGTAGGTAATGCTTTTTTTTTTCCCCTGCTGTCCCTTCTATTTCCTAATTATTACTGGGAAAAAAGAGAATTTATGTTAGATTGCTGGAAATGGAAAAGATTAAGAAGCTTTGTTTTAAAAACAAGGTCTAGCACTACATAATTTATAGAAAAGTCACACCTGCTTAAAAGGAATTGAAAAAAACCCCACAGAACACACCTCATAGCATAGTAGCAGCTATGCCAAATGCATGCAAACAGGGGCCACAATACATTTTAGAGCTGAGGAAAGAATGGTTCCTCAGCTATGCTGGCTATATTGGCCTTGTTTCCAGGTAATGTTTCCCACAGCTAAAAAACTGTGCATCAGTTTCTTTTTGAGCAATAAGGACACAAAGGTGGTCTGTAAAGTGGAAAATGTTGAAAATGTGAGTAGCCCCTGAAAAAAGAGCAATATGCCTCAGCCCTTCTGTTACTTAGATGAATAATGATCTCCTAGCAAGTGTGATTTCAGGTGAAGATATATGCTGGGAAATGCTAAGATGAAGACATGATAGGGAATTTCAAATAGGAAAAAGTTTTACGAGGTGTGAATTAAAACTTATGTCAGTGAAGAGTGATATTTTTCCCATATCTTGGCCTTTTTTGAGTGTGGTAGTATTTGGAGACTTAACTGAATGTTTTGGTTTTTTTTTTTACTTTTGCTGTTTATCTTGCATGTTGAAGGTACGAAAGGTAAGGAAAGCTAACAAGAAGGCTTCATGGTAAGTTAGCTTCAATTCTTTTTGACTGAGAAAAATTCTAGACACAGTTATATTAAAATAATATATAGTTAGGAAGAAAATATGATTATATATTTCTTTTTAATTCGGCAAGAGTATTTATTCAACCCAACTAATAGTTAACAGTGATTTTTAAAAAGCTTGTCACTCCTCTATTTTTTTTTTGGTTGAGACTTGTGATATGGAAAGCATAGAATGAGTTGAGTCCTGTACTGAAGCAATTGGTTATGTCAAATGGACTTTTAAATAGCAATGACAAGACAGGATGTTAAATGAAAATGATGGAAGGTATGGTGATAAAGACAACATAATTTTAAGCAAAACTAGAAATTGCTAAGGGAGAGTTTCTATATGTTAAAGTAAAAAAAGCCACATATAACCAGCTGTTTTACAGGAATTTTTATGATTAAGGTGGGTACCACGTACTTGCTGGCTTTGCCTGGACTACAGAAGACAAAAGAAGGTAAATTGTAATATTTAGATAAAGAGAAAAGAGATTCTACTTTTCTTTACTTTTTAACATTCAAGTATTTTTATGGTAGTTTTCAATTGTTCTTAGCTTCCCCCACTCATATAAATATACACAGTATTCAGGCCCCTCAAATATGGGTAGGCTTTAACATGTTTAGACCTTTGTAACGCCCACTAGCTATCAGCTCCTGTTGAAATAATGCAGTATCCTGACATTCAGCACGGTAACACATTTATGTATTCCAGGACCATTTCTCCCCATGTAACAGTATAAATCAGAAGTAGCTCCAAACCAGTTAACAGATGATTGGAAATTTTGTGTGGGACTCAACTGTTTTGCAATATTGAGAACACATTGGTCTACACTTCTAGTCAAGAGAGCACTAGTCACCTCCAGAGTCTAATTTGTATCATTATATAATGTCTGTTGAAGAAAGATGGGATGACTTACCCACTGTTTGAAGTTGCCTGTTTCAAGCTCAACAGGTATTGATCTGAAAACTTGCAAGTTATTTCTGTAATGGCTTATTGGCCAACCTGAAATACTGTATTTTCAGTTTGGTTCCAAGAAATAGGGAAAAGACTTGGCAAGCACATGACTCTAACAAATTGTACAAAAAGTAGTCAAGTCATGATATTTCTGGGAGTTTTGTTTCCAACCATTGCTAAACCACCATTGGAGACTTCCAATTTTGCTCACAAACTAAGAGTGAAATTTAGTGGACAAATTAAAATTGTGAATTTAAGTGTGACAATCCCATCACACTTCAAAGATATCATTTCTTCCATCTCCAGAAATGTTTTCCTATCAGTAATTGCTAACTCATTAAATGTTCAGGTTAGAAATATATTGAAGTATTTTACAGTAATTTCTCCAATGCTATTAACAAAAACATAATTTGTATGGTTTTGAACAAGCTACAACAGTTTATGATCAGATAAAAACTATCAAACCAGTGTTTTTATTGGATAAACAGATAGAGTGCTGTAAAACATCACTTCACAGTAAAATGATAAATTACCATAATAGTTCTTACAGAAAGCAATATAAACCCACAAATTATATGAATGTTCACAATTAGAGACAGAATACTATTCTGTGCAACATCTATTCTGCTACAGCAGTGAAGAAAAGATATACATGAAGTAAGAACAGAAATGAGGTAGTAACCAGCACCATCCAGCTTAAAACAAAACAGCATTTTATTTTACTGAAAACATTAATCATCATCACCCTCATCATCACATCAAATGAAAATCTGTTGTTGGCACCATTGCCCAGGATTTGGCAATCATGGAAGTCAAGAGGTTGATATCTAGAAAAATGCTTCAAAACACCTTTGTGTTGACAGTCAGTGATGATGAGAATGTTCTAATTCCTTGGGCGGCACTTCAGGACTTCTATAACAGTAATATTGAATCTTTTTCTGTCAGTATTATTATTACAAAACCTACAAGGTCTAAATCATAGAAAAGACCCAAAGACTTAGAAATTATTTCCAAAAGCATTTTCCCCATGAGAAAGCCAGTTTAAGACCATCCAAGTTCCTAATCCAACAGCTGATTCAACCCCCTGCATCACTCCTTACTGGGGCATTGGTGTTTGTGCTGTAAATTCAGTGACTTGAAAGATCTGAAGTTGAAAATACCAAACAGCAATACCTTACAAGTCTATTTGGGATCATTTCAGAGATCTGATTTACAGCTACACCCCATTTCATTAGCCCAGCTCTGTCAGAGAGGCTGGAACAATCAGCCCAAGTGCTGAAATGTCTTGACCTGGCTTCATCATTGGAAGTACTGTTAGAATGGTGCTTGCAATTGCCACTCCGCTGGATTTGCTGGAAAATGTTATCGGTCACCTATTTCAAAATAGTGTTAAAAAAATGATTGCAATGCAAATGTACCACATTAGATGAGTACTGAATATTGTTTAACACCACCTTTTGCCTGCTTCCCCATAAATCAGGAAAGAATGACTTGTTCCTACCTGACTTCTCAGTGGGAGTTGTCTTTTGTTTATTTTTCTCCTCTGTATTGTGAAAGAAGCATTAAAATTAGAAATTCACAATGTGTTAGCATAGATGCTTATAACTAGAAAAAAATTTCGATACATATGGTTCACAACAACAAAGTAAATGCATGTCTTTAGCATCATTATCCCACTGTAGCCCTGTAAAACAGCACATATGCGTTATGAGTTCTGTCTGCATGTTGAGATCATGCTCCATGATAAAAAATGGATTACTGGGCTTAATGTTTCCACCACCAGAAAACAGCCGCATACCTGATAGTGTCTTTCATGTAGGCACTGATGTGGAAACTGTATTTTAATAATACAACAATTATAACTTTGTAAACATGACCTTCCTAAGTGTCTAAGTATACAATGCTAAGAACTTCTGTATAGATACTGCCTAACCACAAATACAAATATGTATGGACATATCCATGTGTGTCTACATGCTGAAGATGAGAAAGGTAGAGAGACCCCCAAGAATATGCTGACTTGCAGAGGCACATCCACATGGTACAGTGCCAGTCTGGATGCCAGGTAACACCACTTGCTACTGGACAAGCTTACCTAGACCCAGCTGGATATCTGTCACAAAATCTTAGAGCAGTCCTGAGCTCCTGCTGATCTCATGAGAAAAGCTGCTCAAGTTCATATCCTCTTGTGCTGCCTATGATTTTGCTCAGTGAAGTTCTCAGATGACGTGGACCCGTTTGGACATCAGCCACCAGAGCTGAGCTGCCTCACCTCTGAGTAGGGTGGTAGATTAAACTTCAGGGAGAGGCACATTTTCAGGTGGGGTTTGTCCTAACTGTTCAATGGCCCAGTCAGGTGGGAATTGGGACATTTGCTTTCAGTTCTCTCCTCTGCCCAAGTTGGTTGAATTGAACTTCACCCTTCCTGATCCTTTCATAGCTCTACTCCTATTTGCTCTGTTTTCCCATACTGGAATTCAAACTTCTCTCCTAACCCCTACCTTTCAACACTTATGTACATGACTACTTTTCTTTGAAATATGTTTAAAACACATTGAGAACATATTTCCCCTTCCTCTTGCTGATAGAAGCAGTTTCTAGCCATATGCCTCTGGCCCCTACCTTTTCCCCAAGACCTCTGTGAGACATCAGATTGAAGCTGACAATGGCTGGGTGGAGGACAGGTTGGGCAAAGAATGCCTTGTTCCCTGAAGCCATTCAACTCATGTAAGTACTAGTTGGCTAGAAACTTTCCTGGGTATTCTCTTTGTGTGTTCATAAAGCTGCTTGGCCTCTGAATATGAGCAATGTCTCCAGCCTGGCAGTCAAACTTGTTTTGAAGGAGATGATGGAAGGAGGTACTGAGAAGGGGATGGGTGGCTAGAACCACCTGTGAATCACTCTGTCCTTAAAAAGCCACTCAAGAACTGCCTCTCTTTCCTGGGGGTTATTTCTCTGGAAAATGAATGTCCAAGTTTGGATGCTAAATCCTAATCTGTGCTCTGACTAAATATGTAGAAAGTACAGTATTTAGAAGAGCAGACTTTCAAGTGGTCTCAATATACATGACATTTCCTTTGAATTTAGCATGCAACTTCCAGAGGATTTTTTTTTTCTGAGAGCAGAGAGCAGGTTTATCATCTTCTCTGTGATGATTTCTTTTTAACTTGGCTCTCTGAGATTCCCAGAGGTGTACACTTCCTAAAGAGGACTACAAAGACAGGTATCATATGTCAATACATGGAGAAACAACATCATTGATTCACAGTCCATGTTTCTCATCCATAAAAAGCATCATTCAGCAAAGCTACAGCATGGCCATGAAACATACAGCAATTGTGTCTTGGGTTTTGTTTGTTTTGTCTGTTTTTTCTTTGGTTCCCTTCTGGAAGAAAATCAGTACTGATGGGGGAAAATACAGGAAGGGATAAAGCTCCATGGTTACTGATCTTTTCTATTCTTTGGAAATAAAATATAGCCCTGCATTGCTTTTCAGCTGTCATCTGGTAGGTGGTGATTTAATTTCTCTTTACTTGTATTAAGTTTAGGGCTTTTTCCCCACTTTACTCAGCTATTGTTGTTGTCATCTTCTTATGAAAGCAGTGAATTAAAAAATCTCATCTACATTTCATGGCTGTCTGTGAAGATAGGAATGTTTTTATAGCACAACCAGCAGCTTGAAGATGCAGTTTTTTGGGATAAATTATCCTCTCTCTGCTCTTAGATGAGCTTTAGCATATAACAGTGAATTTCACTAATTTAGATTGGGATATTAAGTTTTCCTTGTACCAATATATAAAAAACCCCAGCATGCTAACTTTAAACATAGAATTTGTACCACCCACGGGATTAATTACAAGTAAAGCTCAAAAGGTTTGGAGCTTCTCCTTGGATATTATGTTTGCTTTTCTGAACACTAAATGAGATATATTTTGCCTTTTCTAATTCTGGTGAGAATTTACACCAGTGTTTGCTCTGTAACTCTAAGCATTGATAAAATAAGTCTGTGAGTAGATGGCATGTACAATCCATTTTAAAAGTGTGGGAGGGATTACTTTTGAAAATTAATTAGCTCTTGAAAACAGAGTGTCTTGTATTCGTTTGGGAATAAATACAGTAATTCTTTGGTATTCACCTACCTATTCTGCAACCTGACCACACAGCAACTATTGATCTGCTGATGCCTCTGGAGAAAACCCTGATGTATTTCCTGGCAGAACTCCAGGAGGTGACTGTGTGGCTTTTCCTGAGTTTCTCTAGCCATTGGTTGTAACCGGAAGGAAAACTGAAGGAGTAGATTATCAAAACTTAAGGAGAACACTCTCTACGAAGGATTGCACTTCAAGACATCAGGGAGCTTCACAAAATCATTTCTGTTCACCAGATTCAGTGAAATTAAAAGCAGTGAAAAAAACCCAAACCTAATGAGGATAATAGTATTTTGGCAAGAACAGTAGTAATATCTCCAGTTTCTCATGTACCTTTTGTTTATTATACCATGAGGAGTCTGACAAGGAAAAGAAAAGAAAAGAAAAGAAAAGAAAAGAAAAGAAAAGAAAAGAAAAGAAAAGAAAAGAAAAGAAAAGAAAAGAAAAGAAAAGAAAAGAAAAGAAAAGAAAAGAAAAGAAAAGAAAAGAAAAGAAAAGAAAAAAGAGAAATTTGGATGACCTTGTAAAGCTACAAAAAATCTGAAATAATTTTTTGTGAATATTTCAGAAAAATTCAGATTTTGCTCTGATTTTGAATAAGACCAAAGTTTAAAGTTCTGAAATATTTCATTGATGATAATTCCTTTCCTCTGAAGAACTCTAGTTTTGCAACATTACAAGCATTAATATTCATTTTTTCACTGATGTATCTCATTTGAATGGAAAAATATAAAGCTGTAACCATTTCCCTGTGTATTACAGGCAGTTACAGAATTGCATCAGGAATGAACTCTTGCTTTACTTGCTCTTAAACACATACACAAAACACTCTTTGATTTAAACATTTCTCTACAGGTTCCATATATTTTCTGAAATTCTTTAGTTTCTCAGCCATGTGATACTTCTAAGCCAGATGTCAGGAGGCACAGGAATGATAGTTTGAAGCTGCTCTCAGTCAAGGGGAAGAAGGAGGCCACTGCTTTGTACAGGATGAGGCTTTTATAATTCAATCTGCTAACTCAAGAGCACTCATTGGCACACAGCAGGCAGAAGAACTATTACCACCAGTGCTTGCAGATTAATACTTCCAGTCATCAACCGAAACTCAAAACAGCCACTATTCTCCAAAGCAATCATTAATCACCCGAGAATAGATCTTTTATGCTAAAGGAAATTTAGTAAGCCTTTTTTGTTTACTTTAGGCATTTTGAATCCTTTTAGTTAAATTTTACCCTCAGTTTTGTTCCTGTCTCAACTTTTCAAAAAAAGCCAATAACACAAAGCGAAAAAATAACACCTAGCTCAAGAAAGCCTCCAAATTTTCGCAAACCACACATATTCTTGTTGAGTGGAGGCTGGAGTAACTAGAAATTAAATTACCAAACATACCTGGCTTAGTGTGAGAGACAGCTTTTTCATGTTTAATGTGTCCATGCTCTGCAAATAAAAAGCCCTACGTTAGAAAACTTTTAATTTTTAGATTTTAAAAATAAAAGATTCTCATTATGATTTTAAAAGATGACTTTGCATTATTTATTCACACCACACTTGATAATAATTTTTTGATAAATATATTTCTTGATATAAGATATTTAATTATTTTTTCTGCAAAACCCTAAAAATATTGCCAAAGAAAATGTTTTACTTTTTAAAGTGGTTTAATAAATCACAGAATTTCATTCTGTAGTTTTTAGAAATATAGAATTTCTAAAACTGTGAAATGCTCCTACTCTGAATTTTGATTGCTATCACCCATCTTCTACACAGAGGATTTCTACTTTATCTTTAACACAGAAATCATGAAAGTATTTTATTATAACAGAAGTGGGGTTGTCTCATGTAGAATGGCAAATAAAAGTTCGGTGTACTGCATAAAGAAAAAAGTACTTTCCATATTTGTCTGTTAGGCTGGATCCCATGGATATATTGCTAAGCAGTAGCAATAATAAATATTATACTATATTAAAATATAAGCTGTTTGCAATTTTGTACTATTTAAAACACTGTGATATCAAAACCCCAACATTATGAAACAGGAAAAGAAAGCTATGGCATTTCAGAGGAATGTTAAAAATATTTTTCATTCTGATTTATAGCAGCTATGTCTAAATTGTGCAGCAGGTGAGGGCTGCAGCATACCAAGATATAAATCTCCCTATTACTTGGATCAGAGCCCTAGCCAGAGAATTGCACACACCCTTCCTCATCTGTGTCCCCCTTGATTTTTCTCCAGTATGAAGCTGCCACAGAGGCAGAGGGCACAGGTGGGACTTATCTCTGCCCAAATGAGAAAATGGCTTCCATGCAAGCTAGGACCTGTGAAACAGACCTGCTCCTGCATTACAGAAGGAGTCATTGAAAATTAGTTTCATAAGACAAAATTTCATGTGAGTTTGTGTTGATGAATCCCATCTTAAGCTGCTAAAACTTTAACCACAGAAAGTAATACCTTCCTCCTAAAAGCCAAAGTAACAGTATTCTTTATCAAGTTGATACTTACTGTGTTCATGAGGTTTCTCTGAGGTAGCTAGAAGTAAACAAAAAAGGTGTATTTTAATGACTGTATTGCAAGATTTAATGCATTTATTAATGACATTTGTAAGCACGTAAAATAAACATTCTGTGAAATCTGTATTAAAATGTGCAACAATTAGCGTTTTCTTACTTATACTATCCACCCCCCACACCTAACTGCGACACTTAGTTATGGAACACAGGCGCCTTAATTTCCTCATTTAGCTAATGTTTGACATAGATATCTCTGAAGGCTCTGTGCCTCCTCAGTGGTCCAAGTTGCCCTCACTAAATTGTGACCATATGTGAAACCTAGGGCAACTACCCTGCCAAGTGAGGTACTCAGTTCAGTGCCCAGTAAGAGACAGGGCAAGTTGAGACCATAAGGCATCCAATACTGGACAAAGCCAGATAAACAATTTTAGGTCAAGTGAGGCAATTACACCTAGGAAAGTCTAAATGTGAGAGAGCAGTCTCCGTGTAAGAGTAAGAGTCCTTGACAATTGCACCTGGCCTAGTGATGTCAATGAATTTTAGATGGATTCAGTGATACTCCAAGGAGCAGAAAGACATAGTAATTAACATAATTAGGGCACATCTAAACAAAGGGACTCACCAGTTCACTGCCACAGCTCTTAAATTTTGTACCATTTCATTTTCCACTTTTTTTTTTTTTTTCCAGAAAAAGACAGATGTGGTAAAACTGAAAACTTGAGCTAATACTTTCCATAGATCCTAAGAGAACATTTCTTAGGTAAAGCAAGAGCTCAGGGAGCTGTATCTAATGCCATTTTTGTTTCTACAGAAGGGAGTGAAATGCCAAGGCCTAGCCCACCAGTAGGATTTCTCTTCTTGACTTCCGCAAGGCAGCTGTTGTTTTTGAGAGAATAAAGGCTTTACCACCCGCATGTAGCAGTCCGCTGTGTGTGAAAAAGCATAGTCCCATAGAGACATGCAGCAGTGCAGGGGATGAGCTGCTTTTGCAGGCCCAGCAACACAAGCCACACTTCTTCTGCTGTAATGTCCTTGGCCTGTGACTCACTTACTCTTGAGCCCTTCCTCAGGGCAAAAAGTAACTGCTGTGCAAGTAGGTTTCCCTTTTGTTTGTTTCCCCCCTCCCTGCAGTGTAAAACTACTCCCATTGTATATCCAGTCTCTATTTAAACCAAGTTGTCGCTGTTTAATTAAGGAGACAGCAACTGGAGATGGTGTGCAGCACAAGGGAAAAATAGCAGAACATTTTTTTGGGTATCAGAGACTAAAGATACAAATTAGGTGTATATACTTGCTCCTGTGTGAGGAATCAGAAATAAGAATCCACAGAAAAAGCAGGGATCCTATGACAAAGCCACATTTGTTATCTTTCTGTGTGTAAGAAAACCTTCTTGGAAATTTAGGCTCAATTGTTTTACTGAATACCCTGAAACCCACAAAAAAATTGTTCCCTAAACTTCATAGCTTAGGTAAATTCTGTTATAATTGATTATCCATTAAATACGTCTGAAATTTGTAGAGAAAATTAATTCTGTATTGTGTCAAAAGATATAGCAAGATATGTTCATCCAGCTATGAATTTCAACCTGAAAAAGGAAATTCATGGCAAATAGTAAAAAAAATTCAGGGGCTGATATAATGACTTACATAACTATCACAGAACATTATGTGACGTAATACTTTCAGTGATCATGGACAATGATCAGAGCTAGGCCACTGTAGTGGGTCTGGCTGAGCTGGTTTTCCACATAGCAGCAGTGTTTTGT
>VZZY01016909.1:49660-67373 GCA_013400335.1 Eurystomus gularis
AAAATATAATCTCAATTTTACCTTGAATGTATTACAAAGGTGTAACCAATGACAAGGTTCATATTAAATCCCGTTGATAACAAAATTGTGGGTATTTTTGAAAAAAATAGTATTCTAAGTTAGCATCATCAGTTTTACATTACTTCACTATGAGTACATTGAAAACTAGTGTGCTACTCAGTTAAACATGGAGTTTGCATCTTATTATTAAGAGTTATAGATTAAATATTTATGTTAGGCCTACCATCTAACTACAGTGAGCATGGACATTCCATCAGCTGTTAAGACCTATAAATGACTTGCTGCTTTTTCTCAACTTTCTTCTCTTTTGATGTCAGATTAAGAGAAAAATTAATTAAAAGTTTAGGGAAGGTTGTTAAAATAACAACAAATCTTTGCTGTTTGTTTTCTATTTTTTTTACTAAACCTAAGCAATGTTCCTTGTTATAGTCAAGTTAGAAATACAGGTATTTCCAGAGGGCAATTATTTGCATTCTGACAGATATATAAGACAAAAGAAACACTCTCTGTGGATGCTTATTTCTCTCCATTAATTCTCAAGTGAGACTAGACCTTCAACGTAGATGACTAACTTTAGACCTCTGAATTTCTATGAGTTAAAGTTTTGTAATGATTAAATTAATCTGAGGATCTAAAACCTTTACGTTTATGAATTCAGTGAAATATCTTGAGCCCATTGCACTCATCATTCCTCTGCCTACTTCCTACTTATATTGAGTGGGTACTTTGGAGCGTGTTTTCTGGTCATGTCTTGTCCTCACTGAAATATCTGCAACATGAATAGTACATCAGCCTGGCCCCTCAAGATCTGGCCATCATTTAACAGAGGCTGTATGGATCATTAAGTCTCACATAACCCTGCAAAACAGATATAAATTATTTATATCCCCCAAGACAGTTGAGACAAGGTAGACAGAGGTCAAGAAAATTTCAGCTAACTGATGTAGACTTTTGAAAGCATTTTCCGTATTTCATGCAAATTCCCCATTCATCAATATTCCTTGAAAATGCCAGGATTTTGTTGCTTCAGCATGGGCAGTCAAAGCTCACCAATATATGGCCAGTCATTTACTAAATGAAAAGTATCTTTAGGAAGGAATGGATTTACATTGAAGAATGCCTTTTTTTTGTAGCTTAAGAGTCTTGTAAATTGTTCTTTGGTAAAACCTCGTTATTTAGTTCTTAAGCTGATTCAGGAAGGTAATGTTAACTAGAGGCTCGAAGATCCTTTGGGCTCCATCTTGTGGCTAATTCAATGACTGTTGCCTCTTGAGAGAGATACTTACCTTCAACGGCAGTCAAAATAACAGAGCTAGTTTAAATAGCATAGTAGCATGTCACTGTTTTTATTTTGTCATACGTAATACTGAATTTTTGATGCTATTTTAAGAAAATGCTTTCAAAAGTATTTCTTTTTTTTTTTTTTTTTAAAATCTGTTTAGGAATACATCTTCTGTTAGGGTGCTGTGTAATATACTTTGCAATTATACAATTAGGTATTCTAATTTCCTAGCCTCTGAGGCGTATGAAAGTGTGGTTCATGTTGCTTCGGTAGCATTTGCAGCTAGGCAGAAATCCCACACTGCCATGACCATTTGCTTTCTGACTGTCTTCCAGTTTTCCTGGTCAACTTCAAAGCTAAGCAGTTCTGAAATGCACTACTGCTCAGTTCTTTTTCAGTTTCGAAAGTATCTTGATATTTATGTACATTGGAAAGGGACACTGCCGTGCCTTGACCAGTTTGTATCACACTTTGTATGCAGAGCAGCAGTTTCTAGGTGATGGATAGGGTACCATTACCAGTAGTAATCAAAATAAATAGTCTTTTTACTGGATTGACAAATATCCGTAGTTTGGAGCTTGAATGTACATGCATTGCCCATTTTCTGGATTTGTTTGGCATTAGCTGCACTCAGACTATATGCAGTCTTTCACAACATGATGTGTTTGTAGGGAAAAGGTCAAAATGGGATCCTGAATGCTCTCCTGTTAATTTATTATTGATGAAACCTGTCAGATGAAGATAGTTTTTTAAGCTTTCTAGAAAGTTTTAAACAAATTTAAGAGCAAGATGCCAGAGTGATAATGCTGAAAATCAGAATGGCAGTCATGTTATCAACAGGCAGGTAGCTTCTGCATCTCACTAGCTTGGAAGTACTCAAAACAGCTAACAGTAGGTGGTCTATGTAGAAGATACAGAGGTATAGTCTGTACAGAAGACAACTACCTTGAATTAGATGCAGACTTTATCTTGCTCTCAGCAGCAAGACAGATCTCTCTCTCCCTCTCTCTCTCATTAGCTGTAGAAGGCAGCTGGCAACTCAGGTTTGTGATTCACTTTAAACAATGTGACTGTTCTATGTATCCATGTGGATGCATAACCCACAGGGATTATGTGATGGCTAAGTCCTGTTTGACCTCACTGAAATCACAGAGGTAATGAATCTTCAGGCAAGTTTTCCTGAGATTGACCTGGAGAGAGAACTTACTAAGCTTGTTAAGGTTGCTTACTTGACATCTCCACCTCAGTCCCTGACCTCTTTAGTCAGAAATCAATAAGGTATGGGAGCTATGAATTGAAATGAGAAATTGTATTTTATGCAGAACCTTGAAACTGGCTTTAATCTGGCTCCATTTAACACGAAGCATTTTTGGAATTCTCTGTAACTATGAAATATTTTTGAAACATAAAAATATTGCTTTGTTTTAAAAATATTAACATTTCTTTCCTTTAAAAAGGGCACTTTAAAACTGGAAAAATGATGAAATATTTTGGTATTACAGCTCTGTTTATTATTTTCTGGAGGTGCCCTGGAGCTGATGGGCTTTGTCGCACATTGTCAATACCTGGATCTATTAACTTGTAATTCTCTTGAATTCCTGCTTGCACTGCTTGAAATTATAAGCAAGAGTTAAAAATTTTTGTGTACTGGAAGCCAGATTTGCTCTTGAGGATTTAGGGTTGTTACTTCTTGCCCTTTAGGAACTTGCAACTTTTTAAATATTTCTATGAGAGCTTCTCTATCCTACACTCACAGAAAGAAGGCACAACACGATGCTGGAAGCTGACTGTTTTCTAGGACTTGGGTCACAAAGTCTTAGAGGGCTAACCCTTAAAATAGAAATGGTTAATGCATAAATTTAATGCATAAATTGTGCCTTAAGGTTCCTGGTAGTATTTGGAGAAATCAGTGAAATACACAAGCTTTCTTCATCTTAATTTTGTTCTTTTCTGTCTCTTTCAACCTCCTTCATGTCTGATTTATGCTCTGCACAGAATGTACCATTGATAGAAATTGTCATTCCATCTCCTTCTCTTTTTATGATGGCTTGTCACTCTGTACTGCTCATTATTCTTGTTCTTCCAGATGAGGGGTGTGTATTTGAATAAGACAGAATAATTGGAGACAGTTTCATACACAGTACAGTGTCTATGTGCTACATGATTCACCCGAAAAATGGTAAAGCGGTATTTGAACTGTGCATGCTACTACCATAATGTATTTTGGGTAACGAGCCAGTCAATTTAAAGCACTGCCTGGATACTTCTATTATTTTTGCAGCAGGGCAAAAAATACTGTATCCTTAAGCAAAACCAGCAAACATTTCCCCTTTTTATTGCCAGTCAGAGGAATACACATGCAGCCTGGAGCAATTTTTAATGATAACAGAATAAGCAGAAATAATAAAACCTGATCATATTAAGAGTTAGCTAGTAACATGCAACATTTTCGATGTGGAGCCTGCAGACAGTGTGAAGCTAGATGAGAAAACTAAAGGCTTAGCTAAAGGCCAAGGATGTTAATTTTTTTTTGTTTCATTTCATTTTTTTTTCATAATCCTCCCCATTTGTCCAGTTTAGTGCATACCTGTTGAAGACAGGATCATTATTGAACCCATTTTGGAAAATTTAATTGAACTAGCATGTTTTTCACTAAAATCAATACCTTACTTGCTGACAATGCTGGTTATGATCTCAAAAAAACCAGAGCGAGGTTTAGTCTAAAACTAAAAAATTATGATATCAGAAGAATGGCAAAAGCTGATTTTCAGTTTGCACCTCCACGTTTCTGTGAAGTAGGTTGATGGTAACTAGCAGGATGAAATGCACCCAGTCCTGAGCCAGTGCTTGAAACTATTCTAACTACGCTAGTTGGTAAAATCTTTTCAACAAATTAAGAAATCAGGGGAAATGACTTTTTAGCAGAAAATATATAAAACAGAAAATGAAATGGAAAACCCGATCCAACTTAAAAATGCAATTTTTCATAATTTTGGGGGAGGGGGGAAGATTATGGTTAAGGAGGAAAAAAATCCTGACCAGTGAAAAAGGAACCAAGGGCAAGCAGTAGGTATTTCAAACAAATTCCCTTGATGTTCTTCTGTAAATGAGTGGACACATAACCTGTGGCAAGGCTGACAGAAACAGCACCCTTAGCAATTACTTCTCTTCTTTCTTTCCATTAAGGATGTAACAGTCCATGTGACAAATTCAAGACTGTGAACACAGCAGGTATTTTGTTGTCTGAAAAACAATGTAGCTGCCACTTTTCTGATTCTCCCTGCTTCGTGTGCTACCTTTCATGCCTCAGTTGTTGTAAATTAATCTTTGGACAAAATATCCTGCTTGATACCTATTAAGCATGGTTGGTTTTGATAACCAACGAACAAATTTTATTATTCTGTTAAACACATGAGGAGAAATTTTGGCTCCAGTGGAGTGAATGGGAATTTTGCCACTAACATCAATACAGGCAAGATTTCACTCATGGGCTGTTAAAAGAGTTGAGATTATAATTTTTTAATATTAACTCATAGAGACAACAGAAAAAATAATAAATTAACAGGACTGAAAAAGTCTTCATGTATAGACAGCAAAGGCTGGCTCCATTGTTCAACTATATGCATCACAGAATTTCCAAACAGTTTTGAAATGACAAAAGACATCCCTCACCAAAATTAATCTCTCCCATCAGTAAACTTCAGAAAGATAGACAAAATATTTTTCTTCCTTACTCAGTACTAATTCTCAGATAAACCTCTGAAAGTTCTGGAAATGTTCCCAGTTTAGTGAGCAAGATATGGCTTATAAACCAAATAATCAATAAGGTTGGATAGATTAAAGAAAAATAAGAGCTTAGTGCTTACACTCCATTATTTTTGCTGTTTAACTAAAATTGATAAAGTACAAAAAAAATTGTTCCAACTCAGCAAATCTTATTCTGAAAGAGGACACTATAAATAGATATTTAGGGTCTGACAAATACAGTATATTTATCTTTAAACATTTTAAGTAATGTTTTAGGTTCTGATTTGGGTCAAATTTTTCTACTCTTCTCTTAAAATACAAAAGAATAACTTCAGGAAAGCTTCCATTCCTGCTGCATACATATCTGAAAAGAGGAAATTAAATGTCCCTAGGAAAGTGCCTTCTGCAAAGAACAACCAGCCAGGTCAGCATGCATGGTGCACTACAATTTTTGTTCTCTTTGACAAATCCTAACATGGTAACAAAAGCCTTTCATTTTCTTCCCAGTCAGGACGATGAAGTGTCTGATACTGGGCTGTCTTGGCCTGTGGTTAAAAGGAGCTAACAATACTGAAAATGACAACTGTGTTATCACAGTAGGAGTGGATAAAGCTGGCTGATGGTAACACATGAGTGTTTGTCATCACGATTGTATCACTGAATGAAAGAAACATTTCTCACAGTGGTCACAGCCTGGAAGACACTTCAGTCAAGGGAAAATAATTGATTTACCTTTCTTCTCCCCCTCCTTTTTCACTGCAGCTGAAATGGAAATTAAAATACTTTATTTTCACAACCAAAGTTAATAACATGTAATATCAGTAAAAATAATTCAAACAACTGTATACGAGCCTTTTGTGTACGTATCTAAAACCATACATAAATTATGCAATATAGGAATAGATTTTTTTTTGTCAGGTGAAGAAACTATTAATCAGAAAGTTGAAGTACTTCCTCACAGACACCCAGCTCTGCTATTGATGAGGGCAAATTCCAGCTTTCTAAAGTCTCATACTTAACTTCAGGCACAAAGTCATACTTCCTTCCAGAGAGTAACACAGGGAGATAGAGACACAGAGTTAATATTTCAAAATCAGCAACGAAGAAGGAGGATAGACTGGAATGGGAAGGCATGAAGGGATAAGGGGAGTCTAGAGGAAGGTTATGAACTACCACCACTTTACGGGACATATGTGATTATTTACTGTCAAAGCTCGTAGTGGTAAACGAATGCATAAAATAAAATATAAAACCCACCTGTTCAGGTTTCTAAGCCCCTGCCTAGCATGGGAAATAATAAGATCTGGTCATGCAGCAATCTCACTTCCAAATCCAACAGCATGAGTTTTGTGGGAAGAGAGTTTTGGAAAGACACTGGAAGTAAACTGCTGGTTTAGACTTTGAACCTAGTTTAAACTATCTGGAATTAGTTCCCTGGAGTAAGCTGTGCTGTGTGGCCAGTATTCACACTCTGGAGACAGAATAAATTTCCCAAAAGCTCAACCTGGGATTACAATAAATCATTGCATGTATCTGCAATGACTAATCTGAAAACATCAAAATTTTACTGGAAGGAGTGAGGTGTCTAAAATGGGAGAGTTGCCTCCATTTACAGATGACTGCTGCAATCCTGATGGACCTGAGCCAAGTTCATACCTCAGTCCATTTGAATCCATGCACTACCCATTCCCCAGCCTACATTTATAGGACTGACCCTTCTAAAAATGTAGTTATAGATTTAAATTTATTTTGAAACATGCCTGTTAGAAGTGGTGGTAGTAAGCCTCTGCCTTAGGCTAGCATTTGTGTGAGAAGGAAGATAGAGGAATTAAAATTCAGAGCTCTTAGTCCTCAGAAAACTGTGCTCAGCACAAGCTGTCAGTATGAAAGGACTTGATGTGGCACTGGGACTGGAAATGAAACAAGTAGAAGCAGAGGTCTGCCTTTCCTTTGGAGAACATGCCTGGTGCAGGACAGAAATCAAGGGTCCTGAGGTCAAAGGCAGGAGTAGGCACAGTCTCAGGTGTTTGCATTTTGGGTTTGGGTGGTGATTTCTGCCTGTTCAGTGTTCTTAAAATTAATAGTCTTTTTATTTCAAACTGTTAGTACATTTGGATAAAACAGATCAAAAAAGAAAAGGTTAAATCTGAAATTACTGAACTGCTGTCAATGGCCTGTGACAAACAAAGATTCTGATTTCAGAGATTTTTAAAGTTTTCTACCACTTACTCTCCTTTGAGAATGAAATAAATTTTTATTATCTCAGGAATACGTCCAGTGGTAGAAAAAAAAGTTTCATGTCTAAAATTAGTGAAAAACAGACACAAAGTTTCCAGGATCTGGTCCTCTTTGCAATCACTGCTTTCCTAGGTGATGGTTATACCAAAGCTCATGATGTTGTTGCAGCAGATTTACTATTTTTTCCCCCAGAAGCTGCTGTAGAAGCCTCAGTGGCTTTCAAAAGCCATGCTTACTTTGCCACTTGAAGTGTGTTGGAGGGACTCCCAAATCAGCAGAAACCCTAAATATCAAGACTCTAGGTAGAGCTTTTAAGTGAATGTACAGTGCACCTCTGGGCTCCTCCTGACTTCTATCCTGTCATCTTACGGGATGTTGCTCACCATGCTTCTGGTCCCGAGGCAAGTACAGGCAGAGCAAGGTCTGTTTGAGCCTGCTACTGCACTATTTCTGTTATTATGCTATTATATCCTGCTGTGACATCTGTTTGAATTTTCACCTTGGCCACAGTTTTTCTGATGGAATGTACTGTAAATGCTCAACAAATCTTAAGAGACAGGAGAGACCTTGTTCTGGCTACTGTTGCCAATAGTACTATTCTGATCAAATCCTGTTATTCAACTTCAAATGACAAGGAATAAATGAAAAAGAGCATGAACACCATCCTTTACATTGCCCTTTCAGAAGATGAGCAATGTGTTTGTAGCTGAAATGCAGGAAGAAGATGGATAGATTACTCAAGGAATTTGGTCCACAGCTGATAAAAAGCCAGATTACCTGCTGAGAACAAATGTAATATATTGTAGGTGGGCAGGGAAAGACATGGAATAAAGTAGAATGATGAACTAAAAAGTGTAAAGCTCAGATATGGGAGATGCTCTTGACTACTGTCTTCTTTTTTACTTTAATTATTTGAAGGAAGAACAAATTTGTAAGCTAAATTTTTTTTGCACTGTACTGATAAGATGTATCATCTGGGTTTTGAATTACAAATTTGTACCTACAAATCTATTCAAAGAGGACTATATTTACAGCCTTAAATCACAGTCTCCTTTCCTAGACCTATCCAAATCCAGTCATACATTTCCAGTTAATATAGATATGATACAAAGTCAAATATGTTTATCAAAGATACACATTCCATTTTCAGGGATAATGACTTGAGATTGAAAGCTACTCCAGAAACCAGAAGTGAGCACCATCATCTTTTATGTATTGGGAATGGGGAAAAAAAAATTACAAACCATGACTGACCTTGTTAAAAAATTTTTCAGTGAAGTGGCAAAATAAAGGTAAATTTCCAGTGACAGAAAGGTCACAAAAGTGTGTCAGTGTAGTAAGTATTTTCATGGAGAAAAAAAAAAATTCGGGTTCAGGATGGTTTTATTATTTTAACTTGTCTAGGAAACTTGAATCTCGATTGCTAGCAGTACGTTAATTCCATAGATAGTGATACTTCTGAGGGCCTTTTTTTGTTTGAGCTGTTAACTAAGTAGAAACATTTCTGAAACCTTGAAAATGTCTTGAAAACACCAGAAATCTTGAGAAGACTGTTTCCTCCTCGACAATAGCCCATTGCATGTAGCTTTATGACCCAACAGTGGCCAGGAACAGATATTTGGTCTGGATACTGTCAGATAAGTTATTTCTTCCACAAATTCTCCTCTTATTTTCTTATAACAAGCAATTGGTTTCCATCTGCCAAGAAATTTAACTTTCTCTCTAAATTTACAATTACTAATTATGAAAATCTGGGTGATTAAAATTGCATTTCCATATAGATATCCAGTTCCACTGTGGTGTTTCTGAAGAGCCCTTCACTTAGATTTGTGATTTTCAACCTTATCACAATCATACTAATTAATCTCAAAGGTAATCTGAAACTTTCCTATTTATCTTTCTACGAGACTTTTTTACTCTTTCCTAGGCCACTCCAGTGCCACATTATCATGTAAGAGTTTTGTACACAACACTCTAGACAAGATGCATCTTTGATTTACATAATATCTTTAAAACACTATATGCATTTTTTCTAGTGCATCTGCATATGGAAGAAAGTTCTTCACTGACTTTGTCTACAGTGATACTTAGGTCCTTTCCAAAATTTACATAGTCAATTTAGAGATAAAGTCTTTAATATTTTCCCTGTAGTATATATTGCACGCTATTTATTGACAGTAAATTTTCTTTGTCATCATCTTGTTCATTCACTTTGTAAATTGAGTGTATCACAGTCCTTTCTGATCTTGAATTCTTTAACTAATTTAATGTCATCTGAAAATGTCATTACATTGCTATTTCTATCTTTTCCTGTTAATTAAGGAATATAACAAGAGTCCAGACATGGTATCATAAGCAATTATTCTTTAAATGGGCTGGAAGATGAAAATAAATCAATTGCTCTGTGCTTCCTAATCAGATATTTGTTTCCTTCAATACTGTGCCTCTTAGGCAGCAGCTATTTTGTTTCTGCAGTAATTCCTATATGGGAACTTTCCAAAGGCCTATTTAAACTGTCGCATAAATACTGTGCTTATTACTTTATAAAGATGTTAAAAATATTTATTAATAAGACATAATTTTCTTTTGAAGAAAGCATGCAGGCTAGATCTCTGTGATGTGATATTTGTTTTTGTTCTGATTTTAATTACAATTCCATCAATTTTCTTTAAAATACTGTATTTACCTTGACACACCTTGAGACAACAGCAACTGATTTGGCTGAATTTGGTGGAAGTTTTGACTAAGTCCTTAACGTTTATTTTGGTTATATATGTGTAAATTAAAATAAGATCAAATTCAGGCTCATTCTCTGTGTGAGGTACTCTGTGATAACTGTTCATATGCATGCTGTTATGCTGAAGTGAAAACCACCTTATGCAGGCAGCTACAGCAAAGCAGCTGGCATTTACTAAATTGATACTGTCTTTGCCCATCTCACCATAAATTGTCCATCTGTTCATAGCTTGAGAAGAAGGTACAGTTTAAAAATATTTAAAAACTGAATAAAGTGATATTTCTTTCTCAGGTCTTCCTAACAGATATTTTATCTCTCCCTTCCAGTCTTTTTGAGTTCAGAATTTCTTTTACTCATGTCATGAGAAATTTTAATCATGTTAAGAAATCGTAGTTAAAAGAACCAGTACAGTGAGCTATAGAGAGGAGAATTTAACCTTTAAATTGGGTGGAGCATCTGTGTTTAGAATGATTCTCATTCAGTAGCAGGAAACACCTTTCCTGCCTTTTTTGTCCTCTGATCCAGGTTTTAATGAACAGGTTTGGAGAAATAACTTCTAATTCAATTATCTTCATGCATTTTATTATTAATAGGCAAGGAAGATACTGCAGTTGAACTCCCCTGCATAACCTGACTCTCCCTTTTGTCCTAATTTGTAAGACATAGCTGTCAGACCTAATGAGAAAAATTTAATTCACTAGATAACCCTCCAAAAAGTTTACAGTGTTTTTCTCTTTATTACCAGCAATGCCTTAATGAGAACACAAAAGCACATTGTGTAGAATGAAAGCAGCACAAGTGTGCAGGCTCTGCTTCACATTACCAGGATTCTCACAACATGGGTTGTCAGGCTCCCTGTAAAGTCACTGGGTAGAGGTGGTAAGAGAGTGGTTACATTCCTGAGTGATTCCCCTTTGACTGTGTGTGGAGTCTGGTCCAGCCTCTCATCAATGACTAAGGAATGTGACACACCGGTTACTGGAAGAAGCCTGACTTTTCCCATCCCCGTCTGAGTCCTTGAAACTTGATACCGAAGATGTATGAGGATTAATTCAAGCACACTCTCAAATATAGGCACAAATCTCTGAAAATATCACAAAAAGCCAAGAAGCAGGGCAGAGTTGCCCAGGAATCTTATCCCTCTGCTGCATCAAAGGGTGCAAGTCTCTCTCTGCTAATTTCACTTTTCAGAGAGAATACTCAAAATGTTTTTGGAGAGGAACAGTGTTTCACTGGATCTGTGCAGGAGCAGGCTGTCCTTGTGTGCCGAAAAACAAGTAGGTGGGGAAGGAGACCGGCCTGGCTAAATAGGGACCTTTGGCTGGACCCGAAGAACAAAAGGAGAGACTATGACCTTTGGAAGAGGGGGCAGGTATCTCATTAAGACTATAAAGATGTAGTGAAGCTATGCAGGGAGAAAATTAGGAGAACCAAAGCACAGCTAGAGCTCAACCTAGCTACAGCTGTTAAGGATAATAAAAACTGTTTCTATAAATTCATTAACAACAAAAGGAGGATTAGGGAAAATCTCCCTCATTTATTAGATGCATAGGGAAACAGAGTAACAAAGGATGAAGAAAAGACCCTACACCTACTTTGCCTTGGTCTTTAGCAGTCGAACTAGTTGTTTCCTTGACACCCAGCCTCATGAGCTAGAAGACAGGGAGGGAGAGCACGAGGGCATCACAATTAAAGAGGGAGTGGCCAGTGACCTGCTACACCACTTGGATGCACACAAGTCTGTGGGACTGAACCGGCTACACCCAAGGGTGCGGAAAGAGTTGTCAGATGTGGTCACCAAGCCACTTTCCATTATTTACCAGAAGTCATGGATAACTGGGAAGGTCTCAATGAACTGGAGAGTAGCAAATGTGACACCCATCTACAAGAAAGGCAGAAAGGAGGATCCAGGAAACTATAGACCTGACAGTCTGACCACGATATCAAGGAAGATCATGGAGCAGTTCATCTTGAATGCCATTACAAGCCATATAAAGGACAACCAGGGAATCAAGCCTAGTCAGCATGGGTATAGACAGGCAGGTCCTGCCTGACAAACCTGATCTCCTTCTATGGCAAAGTGACTTGGCTATTGGACAAAGGAAAGGCTACGGATATTGTCTGCCTAGACTTTAAAAAAGCATTTGACACTGTTCCCCATAGAATTCTTATGGAAAAAGTGGCTCCTCATGGCCTGGATGAGCATACGATCTGCTGGATCAAGCACTGGCTGGACAAACGGGACCAAAGAGTGGTGGTCGATGGAATTAAATCCAGCTGGTGTTCCTCAGGGCTCAGTGTTGGGACCATTTCTGTTTAACATCTTTATTGATGATCTTGATAAGGACATAGAGTGTATCATCAGTAAGTTCACAGATGGCACCAAGTTAAGTGGTAGTGTTGATCTGCATGAGGATATGGAGGCTCTACAGAGAGACTTGGATAGATTGGATCGTTGGGCCAATGTTAACGGTATGAGCTTCAACAAGGCCAAGTGCCAGGTTCTGCACTTGGGCTGTGCAATGCTACAGGCTTGGGGAAGTGTGACTGGAAAGCTGCCTGGTAGAAAAGGACGTGGGGGTTCTAATTGACAAGCAGCTGAATATGAGCCAGCAGTGTGCCCAGGTGGCCAAGAAAGCCAATGGNAGAGGTTGGTGCTGGTCTCTTCTCACAGGTAATTAGTGATAGAACAAGAGGGAATGGCTTCAAGCTGCAACAGGGTAGGTTTAGACTGGACATTAGGAAAAAATTTTTCACAGAAAGAGTAGTCAGCTACTGGAATAGGCTGCCCAGGGAGGTGGTTGAGTCAGCATCCCTGGGTGTGTTTAATGTTTGTTTAGATGTGGTGTTGGGGGGTATGGTTTAGGGGAGAACTTTGTAGAGTAGGTTTGATGGTTGGACTCGATGATCCCAAGGGTCTTTTCCAACCTGAATGATTCTATGATTCTATGTGCAGAAAAGAGTGCAACTGTGCCATAAAATGGCAATAAACCAGAAGGAGCCTGAATCTCTCAGATGCTGAGAAGCATATTGTCCAAGTCAGAGAGAAACCTGGTTCTGATCTCAAAGATGTGAAACAACAATACTATGTAAATATAATTTTGATTTATTGCATAAGCATGTATAAATAAAAAGTTACAGAGGTGACTTCAGAGGACTTTTCAGAGTGTTATTATGGAAATCTGGGAGTTCCAGCATGTAGCAGTCCCTACCTCCAGGACATACACTGAGGATCAGTAGACATACTTTCATTTACAAACCTATTTTGACTACTGTATTTCTATATATATGCAGATACTACTTATTCAGCTTAAAAAAAAAAGTATCAAACCATAAAGACAATGTTACACTTCACAGTTTGCCATAAAACACACCTCATCTTTAATTTATATAATCTGCTTTTTGGAATTAAAGTCTTATCTCCTTCCTTTTACAAAATAGTATTCATTCATATTACATATGTTCTTTCTGTTTCTTTTCTTTTATATCTTAAGATCTACTGAAGATTTTTTACAGAGCAGTGCTGACTCACAATGGGAATTTTATACCTCCCACTATGACTTAGTTTTGGTATTTATATAACTATCATTATGTTAGCATCTGACTTTTAAAGCACTGGTATGTTCTTGAAGTATTTCTTACTGGCAGTGCTCAGCAATGAGGTTCTGTAATAGATGGACCATCTGAACAGGCTAATATTGCAATTCTTATACATCCAATATATCTACCTTACATTTAGGTTCTCTATTATTCTGGATTTTCTATTGCAATTCTATATCCAGCTTGTGTGAATTTGATTTTCATATTTCAAAAATGTATTTATCTTAACAAAGGGTTTCCATTTTGGCCACTTCTGTTGATGCAATTTACACTGGATTTGAAAGATTTCTGCAAAGTGGCAAATGCTAATCAAGCTGCTGCTGTTTCTCAAGGTGATTTTTGGCTGGCTAGTTTAAACTGAGGTATCCACTGAAGAAGGTCCCTGTGTATTCTCTGTTGGCTAAAAAAAAAAGTAGTACCAGTGCTCAAAAAGGTCACCTCCAGTTTACACTCTTTTGCACAGGGCAATGGCCACAAAATTTCGGCTTATCTCAAGCTGTCTGCTCGATCTATGTGACATGTCACTTATCATTGTTAAGAAAGAGAGATTTAGTGAAGCACAGAAGCCCACATAGATGCTTAAAGCCACTTTACGCATTGGGGTTATGGTCTTCTGACAAAATGTCAATGTCTTGTCATATATATTCAGTGTCACTGAGTTAGTTGTATTTGCTTTTGGAAGTGCTGCATTTGTATGAATCCCAGCAGCTAGGAAATGGCTTATGAAGATCTGTCACATGGAACAGAAAAGACAGAAATCACTTTTAAAAACCTGCAGCCACTGAGCTGAACTGAAGTGAGCTTGTATAGGATTTACTGTGTCATGAACTTTGGTGACTAGAAAATGACCAAATCCTATTGTGGACACTATGGTGTCATCACTATACAAATGTATACAACTTGAGATCTTCCCACTCAGGCTGGACTTTTCTGTTGCAGTCTTGCTCCAGGGGCCTTGAAGGATCTGCAGTCCTTCTCAGAACAGCCACTTTGCAGACCTGAGACATGTAAGACTTAAAAAGAAGGAAGTTGGCCTGATCAGGTGTCTGACACATCAAATTTAAATATTTTAAGTTCAAACAGAGCCAGCTGGAGTCAAAGAGAAGTGGTCTCACTACTGTGAGGTATCAGTTGCTCTCAATGAGCTGTGCAAGGCAGCAAGTACATCCACAGGTGACAGGCAAGGCAACCATTAGGAAAAAGTGAAACTAGTAGTACTCATCTCACTTGGGAAGCTGGTAAAGGCTGTGCAGACTCAGCACTATTAGTCTCTACTAAATTACAGCATTGATCATCCACATATCCTGCTATTACTATAAAAACAATTAGTTCTAGTTCAAACTTCATCCAAGCCATTGTTCTTTATCAGAATAATCACAGGTATCTCTAAGGTGACCTTGTGCTGCAGTGGAGTTAAACTCAGCATGCTCTCCACTAAATGTTCAGATCTTGATTCTTGTGTCTTGACAAGTAGGAAACTATAAGACACAACATCACAGAATCTTTAAATCTTTTATGTCTTTTTTTTAATCTATAAGCTAAAAGGTTAGCCCATTTTGAAAAATTCTGTGTGATATGAAAGCTCATATTTTCTACTGTTATAGTATAAAGAAAATGTTGCATGTGTCCTATCAACTACTATGGGAAGAAAACTATTTTATGAAAAAAAAAAAAAGAGCTAGAGTTAATCATTTGTGGGTACTGAGTTTCATTCTCAAATATACTGATCATAAACCACGCCATGTGCAGCCTGTGAAATTCTACAATGTTTAATTAAAATGTCCTTTCTGGAAAGAACTCAGTTTTGGAACTTGAAAGGAGCTGTTACTCACTAGTTGTTTCACTGACTGATCAAACTGAGTTAATTAAGTCCTTCCTAAATACTTATTTTTTGTACAGTTAGGTGGATGTTTGACACTTCACTGAAGCTAATTCATTAGCAGTGTAGCTAGAAAAGTCTTACAGACATGTAAGAGTTTTATATTTGATCTTTTGTAATAAATGGTATTTTACTTTTATAATAACTTACATTTAAATAAATCAACCTTCAAACTGGAAATATTTGTGAAGAGCTTAAGACAAAATTTAGATAAGAAACACTATGGAAATCTCAACAGTCAAATATTTAAGGGTCTGATCAATGTTTAACTCTTCATGCTTGCCTGAGTATCAAAATAAAAAAGCCAAGTTGTATTAAACCAGTATCAATATACACTTCCCCCCCCTCACCCCCCAAACTTCAATACTCCCTGTTGACTAGAGTAAACTAAAAGAAAAGATGCAATAATGTCCCTATTTCTCTGATGTCCTTGACCTTGGACTGACAATCCAGGTTCATCTACTCCAGCTACTGCAAAGAGTTTCAGACTACTTAAGCCCTAGTTCCTTTTGTAGCACTTAAGCCTTCACTTTGCTTCAGAATCACGCAACTGCACAAAACAATACCTGATTTCTACTATCCTACATACACTGTGTGAAATAGCTATGCTTAAAAACTTGCAAATGTTGTCTTGCATAACTTTGTCAGAGAAAATAATGCCTCATTATTTCTTGTGATCCTTAGGGAAAATCTGAAGATAGAAAGTAATATTACTCAACTGTCTGAATTAGTTTTCAAAACTGACTGGAAGTTTTTAAGACTGACTATATTGCCATGGCTCCAACAACTGTTATTGGGTAGCAAGTTATTACATATTCTTATCCATGTTAAATTATTTGTACATTTAACATGAGAGACTGCATTCTACCAAGTAAGTGGTATTTAATCAATATGCAAATAGTGTAAAAGTAAAACTACGTTTTGCTTGGATTTAGCTGATATGAATAAATAAACCTGAAAATAGTTGGTTAGTTATAATAACCATTTTATCACTGCCTAAAAAGGTGTAGTATTTAAGAGGTACTATAAATGGTAACTGTTTCTTATTTGATGGCTAGCGTTGACATTTCAATGTAAGAAGAGAGACCAAAGCACAACCAAATAATGTCTTGTAAACGAAAAGTAAAATGCAATGTGAAATAACAAATTTAAATAGAAAGAATGAGACAAAATTAAGAAAGAAGAAAATAACTTCTTATAACTTTGGGATCTATAGAGTACCACTGCTACAACTTGCTTGAGTAGTCCTGTTAGTATCTCATTTATCATCTGTGTAAAAAGAATGTCCAGCATCAAAGGATGCTATTCAAGGCTATTTACGGATGGCTAAGTGAAGAAACTAGGATTTCATTTAGGAATACTTGCACAATGGATTTATTTTCCTAATTGAATCTTATTCGAAGTCTCAGCTCATCTTGGGATTGTTACCTTTTTCCTTAGTCATAGTTGAAGCCTTCATCTCTTTTCCTTTTGAAGAGTCTGGAAAAGATAGAAAACACAAAAATGGAAGAAGGTTGGTAATATAAGTGTACACTGTGCCAGTCAGCACTATAACAAACATGCATAACAACAGATCAAAGCAATGTGCAAATGAGATAAGTGTTAAGAATTAGAATTTCTGATTACTTCAATAAAAGTCTCAAGATTTGAAAGCGAAACAAAAATAATTTCTACTAAATTTGCTGATAAAGTTTCTGCAGTTCAAACCATGCACTCATTCCTGTGCAGCCCATCATTTCAGCCTGTCATGTGGATTCAGTACCAGCTCTGTTACTAATTCACTCAGAATGGATCAGCATTCCCACTGCAATATTGGCTGTGCAGGTCAGACAGCAGTTAAAGAGCACCACAATAAAGGTTATGATTTTATTATTTCTGAATCATGTCAGACACTGCTCCTTTCAACATATCAGATCTATTAAGTGAGAAGAAGGTTGGTTTAGTTCCTTTTCACCAAAGACTGTAATTGAAAATGTATTGAAACTGCACTGAGATACCAGCAGATCCTTTCATGAGAATGACTGGTTATTTCCCAACCACATAATGCTAAGACATTACCCTTTTCCTTTAAGACTGCTGGAGGCTTCACATCTTTTCTTTTACTAGTCTCTAGAAAGAAACATTTAACATTTATCACCAGTCAGGTTAGAGAAAAAAGATGACACTTGAAAAGAAAGTGAGTCAAACAATTTGCTATGTAGAGAGCAAA
>VZZY01016909.1:67425-131597 GCA_013400335.1 Eurystomus gularis
AACAGCACGGAAATAAGGAACAGGACAAAACAATGAGGTCATTCATTCATCTTTTTAGACTTGGATGTGCAAAATAATAAGCCTTCAATATGTCATTAGTTTCTTCACATTTTGAGGAAATTGTTAAGCTGTCTTTCAAGCAGGCAATGAAGAATAATAACCTACAGAGGAAAGCAATTCTATAGAGCAGCTGACATAAATGTGTTTTTTTTTTTTTTTCTGAAACCAAATAAAAAGTTAATTCATACTGATACAATTAAAATATTAGGAATACTGGTCTAGAAATCCAGAGGATGCTGATAAAGGTAAGTGGGAGTTTTCTTTATTCAGGAGTGACAAAAGGACCAGTTATTCATTTAAGGACTCTGTTATTCCTTTAATATCAAAGAGTCATATGGATATTGCTTGTGAACAGGATTTCACTTCCTACATTTGTATAACCTTTTAAAATCACAGGCAAGCTGGGTATAAAATAAGACAAATGCTCATCCTTTGAATGTACATTCATATATTTTATATCGCAATGAATAGTCCAAGAACATAATTGTATCTTTATTTTTTCTGCAGTATATGACAAAGTATTAAAGGTGATGAGAAAAACTATTTATATTCTTATATTCTGACAAGACAGAACCCAGGGACAAAATAAAATCCAGAAGTTAATTAAGCACGAATAGTGGAAAACTATGATCTTGTTGTGTTGCCCAGGTGACACACATGGACTGACAACAATTGACAAAGAGCAAAAAGTGGTGCCCTGGCTTCCTTCCCCAGAATCTTCATAAGGAATAATACATTCCTTCTGGACGTGCATAACTTTCTTCTATGTCTATTCAGTGCTCTGCACAATTCCAGCCATAATTTGGATGGCACTGAGTATCTCCAGCTTCCAAAAAAAGGGAGACTTTGTCACAATTTTAACCTCAGATGTGCCTTTATAGCTCAGGAGCCATGCACAGTTCTGCTAGCCTTTGGTGTTTCCCTTAAATTATTGAGATGTTTCAGTACTCTCCAGAAAGTCATCAGTGCCCATGAATCCTATAATTCTTTGTATTAGTGTTCAATACACGCCACATTGTAACAAAAAGGGTTTTCTTCAAACATACACAACCAAACAATCCATGACCTCTATGTGCAGAGCTAGTAGGCCAGCCTTCTGTAACTGAAAAGATTAGAGCTTTACATATCAGTGTTGCCAACAAATTAGGAAAAAACCCTGACGTATCAATCACTCTCAAATGCCTGGATCTGCCAGTAGCCTCAGCAAGTCTCATTCTCACTCAGCCATATTCTTGAGCCGTAGCCACATGGAGCGGATTTAATCTAATTCCCTACAGGAATGTCCCAGCAATGGGATTTAGACAACTTGTTTTTGACAGACTAACATCCAAAGGTGGTATAAAAATACATTTTAGTATTTCCCTCAGGACACAAAATCAAATCTCTGCATTTAAAAGAAGTCCAGGGACCCTACTGGGGATCAGTACAGCACAAATGTTAAAAACAGTATCATGGCTAAAATAATCTAAACATGAACCAAGGATGGGTTTGGTTTTCCATCCTTGTATATTTCTACTCAAGACCTGTTTCTAGCAACGAATAGCTGTTATGATATTCAGTTCTGAGTTTTTTAACTTCTTTGCCTACCTTTTTCCTTTGACCCTTCTGGATTCTTGGGATTTTTTGGTTTCAGAGAATCTGTAGGGAGATAATTACATTATTAAGACTTAGAAGATAGGACTGTCCTTCTACACTTAAAAGAAAAAACAAGTATTTTAAATTTAAGACTAAAATTGTGAATATACATGGATGAAGCCTTGACCTGTATTTACATCTTCTCTAATGACCTCCTCCTTCTATTCTTAAGGTGCAATAATGTTAGTGTCTAATGCAAAAGCAGATATTACTATAGATTACTGTCTTCAGGGACACCACAGAGGGAGAAATGGGGAAGGAGAAGGGGAAAATGCAATTAATGACCCTGGATTAGAAATTCTTAGGGTCTTATCCAAAACTTCATGAAGAGAGAAAGGATTATTCTGTTTTCTCTGATAGGCTGAAGCCTAATACTCTGCCTCAGTCCTTCAGGGGATATGCATTCAGGGTCAGAAAGCATAGGAAGAACATACATTATATTGTATAAACAACTAATTTTTTATTTTTATTTTTATTTTTTTAAACAATAGCCTCTTGACCTCTTAAGTGTGTGTATCAGGGGATATGAGGAGGAAATAGTTTTTTCCAAAGTGAGGAAGTCATTTCGTAGGCTTCTGAATATGTGTGGCTTGAGTAAGAGAGTATCACAACTTGCAGGATGCTTAGTACACCCAGTTGCACTCCATCTGACAGGATATAGTACCTAAGCATTTAGAAAAAACATGCCACTTATTCCAAATGGAAGTTAGGCAAGTCTTCAGTAAAACAGATAAAGCTAAAAGAAGATAATTTCCAAAATAAGTTTAGCTCTGATCATCTTCCTGGCTGTCATGGTACCAGGAAATGATCCCACTTACGCATCTGGCTTTAAGTGTGAGTTCTTAAAGAAAAAGTTCACCAAAAGGGTGGCTGAAGCTGTTGGAGAAATCACACTGTTCAGGGATAGGTACTTAAATAAGGAGCCTGGTCTCTACAATAGCAGGTGGACTCCTTCAGGGAACTGAGAGAAACCTTCTAGTATGAAGACTGAAACCCTTTGAAAAAGCAATGGATGCCTTGAGACAACAGCTATCCAACCTGACCATTTTACTCTGCACGCACATTTGTGATCTGAAAGATCATCAGCTGCTTTACAGCCACGGGGACAAACCCCTGCCTTTGGCCTTGTAGGTTTGGTGCATATATCCATGAGGGTTTTTTGTCATCCATGTAGTGGGTCTCCCTGAGATTTCCTACAATTTGTAGCTCCTAAAGCAGGTTCAGAACTTTTGGCTCTTACAACTTTTTGATGCAGCTATCAGTGCAGAACACTTTCCGTGGTGCACTGACTTTCCCACCCTCTGAAACAAGGCTACTGAGATCACCAGTTCTGCTTATCTTCCAGGGACTCACTGAAGACTTTTTAAACTTCTGCTCTCAACTGACCACTTTCCTGCTAGTCTCATAAGGGGAAAACACATAAAGTTGGCTTAAAGCCAAAATCCACCTTGTTGCTTTCCTCCCACGCCCTATTTCAGCAGTGAAGCTGGATCATGTTAGGAAGATGGTATAGAAAGATGCAGCAGCAGCAGCACTATGTGAACTCTTCAGGATAAAGATCTAGTTCTCATGCAAATGACAACAACAACAAAAAAGTAGATGGAAATAGGAGGAAATATTAACTGAGCAGACAGTGCTTCTCTTTTGGTGAGTCTCACAACACAACTCTCTACTTTTAAAGAAAAAACGTGTGTTATAAGTTAAGATAAAAAATGGATGTTACTTCATTTTACTTTTACTTTAAAGGAAGCATAGGTATTGCATAGCAAGTGCAAATCAGCACATTTGTTTCTTTAAAGACAGTGTGCTATTATGTATATGGCAAGAAAGAAATACATACTACTGACTTATTTCCCCTGCCAATCTGTGCATAAAAATAAATAGGCTTATTATCCACACACATAAATGACATAAGAAAAGATGCAAGATATCCCCAAACATGGCAAAAGCAAACAAGAGGGAAAAAATGAGCATTTGTTTGGAAAACAAATCAATGGAACACAGGGTAAGAGTGAATTTACATTATCTATACAGCACAAAAGCTGTCACTTTAATAACTCAGCATAGTACAAGTCTAGCAAATTTCTCAGCAAAATTCAGTGAGATTTTAGTGCCACTGGTAGAGACTCTGGATGAATAATTTAGTCAGCCTTTACAGAGGCTTACTGAGGAGTAATGCATTGGGTATACATGACTACTGTATGACATGAGGTAAAGAAATGGTGTGAAGATCTAGCCAGAAACACTTTGAGTAATATGCTGGAATTCCTATAGAGATTTTTGCCTTGTTTTCCTGAAGTGTAGGAAATCTCATATAACATGGCCTGCACTTGCTCTTTAAAATAAATTCCTGCCTACCCCTTTCTGAAGGCTGGATGAAGAAGGTCTAATCTCCTCTGTCATTTTGGAATGACCTGTTAATAAACGAGTGATTGAAATTGCTGACCTATTGGGCATGAACCTAAGAGATTAAAAGCAGCGCTGTGGGAGCACTCAGTGTATGGCAAGCTACAGAAGCTTGTTCAGGGTTGTCAAACTGAAAACATTTTGGGTCTCCTCTCTCCTTTTTCTATTTTTTTTTCTTGTCTCAGTAATCCTTTGAAAGGAGCAGGAGGCTGAGCGTAACTGCTCCATGCAGAGGAGGACAGGGCAGAACTGTCATTCAAGTGTCTTTTCTAATTTTTAAGCACAACCCCATCAGGGACCAACAGATTATTGTCAGTTTTGTGGAGAGGGCCCCAGGACCCTTGAACAGTTTGGATATACAGTTCTAGTCCAGATAACTAAACATGGCATGTGTACATTAGGAGTGGAATAGACATGGAAGAACAATATATGAACCACAGGTTTGCAGATTATTATAATTTAATTTTTGTATAAAGAGGTGATTAATTAGTCATTGACCAATTAAATGAGTGAATGGATGCAATTTCCAGGATTTTGAAAATATGTAGCAATAAAATTATTCCTTCTTTTGTTTTATATAATTTTTTTTCATCTTTACACAGTGCTTGAACTAAATTGTTCGTTCAGTTCTTTGTTTGAAATAGCACATAATGACTATAATTTAGAGTAAATATTAATGTGTCTATCTATATGGTAGATCTTTTCATCCTGAAGAACTTAAATGACAAGTCAAAGAAGACTTATCCATAAATCACTCCTCCTTGAAAATACAGCTATCTCTAGAAAGGTGGCGAGCAATAAGATGGGTAAAAATCACTCAGTAAAATAATGGATAAAAGGAAATTCAGCTGAGCTAGCCGTCTACTCTGACCAAATTAAAAAAAGATGTGAACTGCTTGATAAAATATAAAGAATCAAAGAAAGGTTCAGACTAACTCTCTTGTTGCAGGTGGTTGACTAGTTGAAGCTATGGGTTTTTAAATATAACTTTCATAGAATCCAGAATTCACATTACCCACTCATATGCTCATGAACATTATTTTATTCCTATTTTGCCCACAGAGTTATGAAAGTATTCCATTCAGACTTTGTCAATTAGCTCCTATGAAACACTTTGTGTTGCTTGGAATTGCAAATTCTTTGGAAAGTTCTTACCTAATACTCAGACTGGTTTTGTGACATTTATTTAATGATTAAAGAAATAAATATTGGTAATATTTATAAATATTTAATTTTAAGACTTCTGAATATTAAATGGATCACCACATCCTATCTATGTCCTCTCCCCTCCTTTTTTTTCATGCTATAAATCCTGCAGAATATTTTAACCAATTAAATTTTGATTGGTTAAGATTTATAATGGGAAAGATTTATGACCGTTTTAAAATTGATATCTTCATTCTACTTTGTGTAGTTTTCAGCAAGTTTTATATTCTATTGTTTATGCTTACCTTTATCTTTTAAAGCTGTAGGATTCCTTCCTTCCTTTTCTTTAGCATGTTCTGTAAAAATAATTTATTAATCTTCAAGCTAGTGTGATAAAAGCTTAACATCTAATACCTCCAGAATAATTACTGATTGAATAACTGGTGGTTTTGACCGAGCCATGATACTAATTAAATGTATAGTACAAAACTGCTTTTCCATCAGTTTTAGCATGCCCACAAAGTGAAACAATTAACTTTTCTTAAGTATGATGTAAGAACAAAGATCACTTGAAACTTATTTCACTTTGCTGCTTGTAATAACAAACATTAACTAGTTTTCCTAAATTCTGAGACTGGACTTCTAAGTTTTCATGAAGATTCTTCATATTACCAGGGCTCAATTTCCACTTTTGATCCAGGGAATGTGAATTAATTTTTATTATAAATTTACTGAATTAGTATTATGCTCATAAATTCCTAACTAAACTATACTGTAAAACCAAAGTGGCCAAGCAAGGTTTTTTTCTTCATGCACATAGTTCTTAGGGTTTTATAGAATTTTGTCCTGCCATGTTACCTTTATCTTTCAGAGCAGCTGGAGATTTCAATTCTTTCTCTTTTCCAGGATCTGTAAAAGAAGTATTCACGCTGATAAAGTGACAGTCAGAAGCCATAACTGAGTGAAACTATGAGGTTTAATAATGAGAGAAAATGAAACATCTAGATCATATGAGAGACTATAACTGTGTATTGGAAGAAATAGTGAAAAACTGAATGATTGGAAGAATTGTACAAAACTCACCTTTTTCTGATCAGAGAGTTTTGTCTACAAAATTTGTTTTTTCAATTTAACTATGAATCTTACAAAATTTGCAAGCTTCAACTTAGTATGGGATAAGGATAGTTTTTCAACTTTCTTAACCAGAAAGGACAAAACTAACTCTTTGCCAGTTTCGACTTATCAGACCTAGCTGTGGCCTGCTTCCCTCATCCAGGATTGTCCATTCTTGCTGAGCAAGTCCAAGGGTCTCCATATTGAAACTCTTCTTTTTGAAGGATAAGATGTGTATCAAATTAAGGAAGCAACAAAATAGTGAAAAGTAGGAGAATGAAGAGTTCTTTTTGTTCTGCCTATGGACAAGTAATGGAGATAACTAGACCATATCATCCTTGGTGGATGCTGTATGAGGACGGGCAGTCCCCTGTAAAAGGTGTAAGAAATAATTTGAACCAAACTGAAAACAAGAATTCTCTTTCAAACAAAATGTGAGATTATCATTCTGGGCTGATATTTCCACAGTCTCTGAAGATTTCTCACCAAAATTAAAATGACAGAGGCCACTGTCCAAAACTAGGCTAGTCAGAAAGAATAGAGACTTGTATTTTGAATTCTTGCATGTTAAGTGAGTGTTTTAACCATCTCACTACTGTTTACAATAGTTTATACATATTATCTGAGTATTAGTAATTTACATATATTTCTGGAAAAAAGAAATACAATGTTATCCATCAGATAAGAAGCAAAAATAAAATCTCTGTTGAGAAACTTGGCAGCAAATCAGTGCCAGAAGATCTTAAAGAGGCCTATTAGAAGACCCTCTTGGTTTCTAGGATAAGATGATAGGCACCCTAATGATGAGAAGGTTGTGTTTAGCAGATAGATAGGAAATTTGCAATAGCTACAGTGGGTAGCTGCAGTGATGATTGGTTACTGCCTTAAGCACACACAAGTCATAAATTGGTGTTTTTGTTATATAAGCATGGAATATGTCCAATAGTAATTTATCATGGTATCATTAAAGCTTCTTGTTCGCAATTTAGTATTCGTCTCTGTGTAAGACAAACTGAGTTTATGGAGAATCTGAATTAGAGGAATTCAGAAATAATAAATTTTTATTTATGGTAGAAGTAACCATCAAGTAGAACAACTTAATTTACTGTTGACATTGAAATGCCTGTTCTATTGTGCCTGATATCACGAGTAGATGTTTCATTACTTTTCTTCTTCTAGATGATGTGGCATGTGGCACAGATGCTGCTGAAGATTTTAAAAAATGATCTAGCTCATACTGTCATCAGAATACATAACTGAGATCTATACTGAGCCTAGAAGGTGTGAAGAGAAGAAATTTGTATGTAAAATAATAAATATGAACTTTATAAATAGCACTTTTTTTCCTGTGCTGGCATTGCACAAGTCTTTTAATTTTGTCAGGGAAGAATAATACAGCATTGGGATGAAATGTCTTTGGCTTAAACAGACTAGAATTTCTCAACATATCCATTATTGCTATCACCAGCTTTGTTGTATCTGTTCTAGTCTGTCTAATCAACCATAATCTGCAATTCTGACTAGCAGCAGGAGCTTTTATACATTTTTCTTTCTTCATTTATAGAGCTGACATTGCTTTATCAGTTATAAAGAGAAGCAATATGTAAAACTATGGCTTACTTCCTTGTTTCGTCTTTGGTTTATCTGAGGAAAAAGAGGAGAAGGGAAGCAAAGTTGAAAAGAGAAAAGAAAAAATAAATGTTAGAGTATACTTTCACATAAGAAATTATTTTTAATGAAATCAGCTAGTGGAAATGTATTTAAATATATGTTGTCCCTAAGCGCTTACATATATTTTGAAAGTAATTTCCTCTCCATCATTGCTTGACAGTGTATGTGAAAAAAGGTCACAGTTCCCACCTAGTACTTTGCAGATGTTCAGCAAGAGCACAAAAATCCCCAGTCTCATATGACTTGTTTTAACTGATGGTAATTAACTCTCTTAATAATATTGGATATCACGAGGAAAAATATTTGCCTTTTCCTAATGTCCTAATTAATTAAGTATTAATTCTCAACTGGCTTAATAACAGGCAATAACTCCCTGGGAACCACCTGACATTTGCTCATCATCGTTTTTCAAACAAATAGGGCAAAGAGTTAAAGCACTTTCTTCTTCTAGACACTTCTGGCAGTTCTCTGTCTTCTTGCTCTACTTTTAACAGTTAAAAATGATACATGCAACTTTATTGCTAGTATAAGATCACTGAATTGAAATGTCGCTGCAACCTTTTAGCCCATTTCCACATCATGGGGATATGAGGTCAAAGCTGCAATAGCATGTTTGATCACTAAAACCTTCATGTTTGAAACAATGTCCTGATTTCTAAACAAGTAGAGCCACCAACACTTCAGATTTTCCTGCAAATCTCTTTATATTTTCTAGTGTTTTCCTTAAATTGCAAATTCTAACTTTGACTAGGTCATAATCCCTCTATTTTTGACATGTATCCTGACGTACAATAGCTATCAGAGCAAATTATTTAATTTCTCAGTTTAAAAAGCTCAAAAATCCCTTTCAGTTTAAAAACTATTTCCTAGCTCGTTTATACTTTCCTGATTAAGAAACAGTCTTCACTTTTCCTAAGATCTTCCTGGAACCAGTGAATTAGGTACAGTTTTCTCTTCACTAAAAACATAACTTGATCTGCTTCCATCATCTTACCTTTTACTCTTTCATGAGAAATATAAGTACATGGTAATATTAAAAAAGCTTCCTGAAAGGTTTTTTGGTTCATTTGTCTTTGAGTGGTCAATGTGTTGGGAGTAGCTCCATACATTTAGAGTGCAGAAATGAGAAGCACAGGCAATTGCTATCTGAAAGAGTTTATGTTCACTTCTGTCCAGCTGAGGCACTGAGCTGCTGCCAGTGCCTGGAAGTAGCTGCAGAAATAGTTGTGATAGACATTACACATTCCCCTTATTCTTTTGACTTTTGGAACTTAGATGGCTGCTAGCATCAGGAGATAATGCTGCTGATGCTGACTGCTGTCATGGGAAATTATTTGTCCCCTTTTGAGCTCCCTGATGATTTAGAAATCCCTGTTCAATGCCAACCATGTGAAGCTATGGTTTGCAGTGCTCAGTTTGTGCTCTTTATGGCACAGCTAAAATATTTTGCAGATGAAGTTCCATCTAATGGTGGCACATTGTAGAAGGGCAAAATCTTAGAGCAAACACTATCTTGTTGCTGCATGAGATAGCTGAACTTAGGGGAAGCAGTGCAGCAGATGGTTGGGGAAGAACTTATACAGCAGTGGAAAATACTGTGGAGATACCCAGACTAACAACTGAAATCTAGGCCAAGGCCCACCTAATTATAACATTTTCCATGACAACTAACAAGCAGCTGACAGCTGCTGCAGGTTTCCTGCTCTGACTTGAGTAATGCTGGGTAAAGCTGAAGATGGGGAACTGGAGAAAAGGAAGGGATAATAGCTCAACTTACCAAAGCTACATTAGTAAATATGTCTTATACTTTATTCTAAATGATACTGGCAAGTTTGGAAAAACTCCAGTATGATAAGACTGAAAATGCCAAATTAATCATCCGGTCTCTAATTGCCAATTTGAGCATGACTAAATAAAAAAATCACCTTGGTAGACAGTACCAAAACATGAGGACAAGAGGAAATAGCCTCAAGTTGCACCAAGGGGAGTTTAGATTGGATATTAGGAAGAATTTATTTACTGAAAGGATTATCAGGCATTGGTTTCTCAGGACAGTGGTGGAGTCCCTATCCCTGGAGGTATTTAAAAGACATATAGATGTAGTGCTCAGGGATATGGTTTAGTCAAGGACTTGTCAGGGTTAGGTTAATGATAGGACGCAGTGATCCTAAACATCTTTTCCAATCTAGATAATTCTGTGATTCTGATTCTTTAACAAAACACAATAGATTAGAATGTGAATCATATAAAGGAAGCGAGGACTGACAAGCTTTGGGTCTTTCTGCCAGTGTTTTACTACTTTGCTTCTTACTATACTAACCTTAAAAACTATGGATTGCCTTTAACAAGTATACAAGAAGCAAGCGTGTAGCAGATGCTTTAAGCCTCCAAACCTTTTCTTTTTACGTTCACCACCATCACTCAGAAGTTGAGTTTTCTGTTTTAGCCTGAATGTAGAATGCCCCTTATGGATCCAGCTCTGGTTGGCTTTGGAAACTGTCTGTAGACTTTGTGACCTGCTGAACTCTGTGCCATCAGCACATGTAGTTCTTTTATCCTTTCTTCTCCTGGCGTTCCTACTCCTAGATGTTCCCATTCATGCCTTATCCATAACAATCCTAAGCTTTTGGCTAAAAACCTCTGCAAGTTCTGCTTTCAAAAGCTTCTGATCTTCTGGATCTTTTGTGGCTCTCATGGAGCAAATGTTTCATTTGGGATAAGAAAGGCAGCTCAGGTGACTTTAGAGGCCCTCTGCCCATTTACCTCATTGCAAGTCACTCTGTAAGACTGAATAGTAAAGGCTGAACTCAGTGGAGACTACAGGGGCAGGAAGCCTGTCACAAGATCTGTGGAACAGAAAGTTCCCACACAAGCTGAAGCGGGCAGCCTGTTCACCTGAAGCTTTTTGTGGGTTACTGTTTTTGTGGAAGTGGGCAAAGCCAGTTTCCTGGTGACAATTCCCAGTTACTCTGATAAACACAGCAGACTTCTAGCAAACACTAGCAGAGTAATGGATTTAAAGGTTGCTGCTGCAATCCAGCTGTCTGAGGTTTTTTGTTTCTGTGCCATTGTCTTTTAAGAGAGATAATACCAACATGTTTTGTTTTCTTTTTACCTTGCTGTGGTGCCTTTGTTGCTTTTTCTTCCTTCTTTTCAGGTACTGCTGCAAAACAAAGATAAGGTTTAAGTAAGATTTCTAGTTAGAAGTGTTGCTGTAACAGACAAAGCTTTTCTTGAATGCTTACAGATTATTTCGAAGCAAAAGATTTCAGAGATTTATGACCATGAGTTACATTTTCCCCTCCTGATATATGACTACAAAATAAGTATTTTTTACCTATCCTAAAAAAGAAAAGAGAAAAGCAAACAGATAATTTTTTTCTTTCAGAAAATGAATAGCAGTATTGTCTTCTTGATCTCAGGTGGAAAATAGGCTAAACTGCAGTGCATACCACATAATGGAGGAGAGAGTAAAGCAAGCAGATGTCTACTTTTCCCAGCCATGTGAGGGTTCCCCACACAAGCTGTTTGCATGAGGAGAAATCTCCACTCTGGATACCTGAGACAGCAAAATACTTCCACACATTTTTAATTTTAAGTGTATAGTTAGTCTCAGTGAGGATAGTGGGCCATAGACAGACTGTATTTTACAGAGACCTAAGTTAGTCCTCATGAATACTGTGATTTCTGAGTGCAAGAGAGAAAGCGAACCAGACTGCTTGTGCAGCAGGGCTCCTAGACCTTTACTGATGTCAGTGGAAGTAGTTGTATCAGCCCAGGTCACGATATCTGGACATACCCAACGGATTATTCACAAGTTTTAGCTTGCACCGTTCCTAAATTGATTTGCACAGCTTGAGAGACAGAGATTATTTGCTCATGGCTCCACACTAAAGATTAAATCATACAGGAGGATGGGGTGGAGGAAGGAATCCCTTCAGACTTTACTCTCTTAAGAAGTTTAAATAACTATGGGTAGCTTTTATCGTTTCTGCCAATCTAGATTGCAGTTTTGGCAATGTACAATATTTCCTATCAATTACTGAATATATTTAGGACAACATACATATTTTCTCATCTAGTTTAATTATTCAGGATCAAGTCTTGCAAATATGTAAACATATTTGTTTAGCTGTAAATAACACTGCCAATGCTTCACTTTTGTAAAACCAAGCTTTTGTAGCCATAATTTATAACTATTATGCTGAATGAGAAGTGTTGTTTTAATTTAAAAAGGTATCCTATTACAGTGTTTTAGACAAGAATGTGGCATTAAGAAAATAAGATATCATTGCCTTGGTTAAAAGTAGTGCAAAGAATAAACAATCAGCATCAATGGCAGGATGCAAAGTGGACGGAGAAAATTAATTTACATCTGGTAAGTACAGAAATGTCTTTGCAGACAGGTGAACTGCTTCACATTGAGTAGGATGGACCAACACACACACATGAATCACTCCCTTGCCACTTGCTCCCAGGATGCTGTGGAGTGAGCAGGTGTTTATGAGCAAGTTCAATGAAAACAGTGAAATATTGCACCTCTGCACCTCAGTTACCTCAGGTAACTTATTTTATTGAAGATAATCTTCAGGTTGCCTGAAAATTAAGTCTGGTCTGAAAGGATGACTGACAGGAAACACAGAAAAAAAAAGTGACCTCTTCTATCCGAGTACTTGACTTTACATTGGTGTTACTGAACACAGAGAAAACAAAAGAGGAGCAAAGTCCCTTAATATTTATTATAGATTTCTGCTATTAACACCCATGTTACTTAGGCCCAGATCAGCAGGGCTACTTAAATCAGCAAAAAACTAGACACCTACATGCCTAGATGAATCTGAACATTGGGCCCTGTGACTGAGCAAACCAATACCACAGTGCTTCTAAAAACTTTACTGAAGTGGTCAACTATAGGCTATAAAAAGGGACACCAGAAACTTGTCCCGTATGCATTCCAAAATGTATTTTCAGCTTCTAAAGTTGCAAAAGCAGCTATGATAACAGTAAAATGAGTTATTTGGAACTGTTGTTTTCTCTAAAACATGTTTATAATTTTTAGTTCGAACTACAGCAGTTTTCATTGGTTCAGTTTCTGAAAACCAGAATACTGATGGAATAAGAATAAAAAGTTTCCTGGGTACTGGACTGCAGGCTAGAAGAGCAATATAGCTTTCTGAGAAGATCAGGTATTTAGAGTCGCCAAATTAATGTGGCGCTAGTAGAGCATGAATGCAGTTATGATGACGGAACTAACCATCCTGGAGGAAAAATTGAGGCTGCTATAGAAAAAAAACCAACAAAACCAACAAGTACTATTAATAGCATTCTGGCTATTAGTGTGTATGCTTCTGTGAGTGTTTGTAAGGAAGAACTTGCTGAGATAGATCAGTTTAGCAATTTTTGGAAACTGCCAAGTAGCATCATCTGGATGTGGCAGAGTAGTATCTGGAAGGACAAACAGGACATTGCATTATCCCCTTTGCTTTTTGAGAAGGGAGGTGTGAGCTACTTTGGTAATGTTGAGAGGTCTTTTATCATCAAGGTAATAGGTGTCAGTTTAACAATCTCTATAAACAGAAAGCCTGCACACGTAGAGTAGGTGTTTGGAATAAGACTCCAAAGAAGGTTTTGTTTCTATTAGAACAGGGACAAGTCTTCTGAGTAACTTCGGATTTCATTTCTTCCACTGAACATTTTCAAAGTTCTTGTCACTTCCAAGTGGCAGCCTGAAATATGATCTCTTTGTAAAAAAAAGGTACCATTGCAGGTGTTCCTGATCTTAAATCTGATCCTTTAGCCATATGAGTAAAGTAACGTGGATGTATTACAGTATAATTTTCTTATAAGTGGAAGAATACCAGGCATTAAAAAAAGAAACACAACAAAACAACAAAACAAAGCAACAAACCAAAACCACCAAAAAAAACCTGTCTGAATTAACATAACATAAAATAAAATGAATGCACATAAATGTAAAAGTAGAATTTTGCCAGGGATCCATGTTTTCAGTAAATTGTATTCTAAAAAAATAGATGAAGTAAATGGAGTTCGGACTCCCATTTCTGTTTTTTCCTTTGTCAGCAAAATTCTTGATAACCTGGCATAATGTGGATCAAATAGATGATTTCTATGATAATTGTTTTGCTGATTCCATCATAAGGTCTTTGGTATCAAATGAGAGAGAGCTTAGCAGACATTGTTTTGTGCTGAAAGTAGCCAGGAGAGCAATTCATCAGTCAAATATTTGTGCAGTCTAAACAGTTGTAGGCTACAGTCAAATTTGTCAGAGTATTTTTATCCCAAAAGAGTCAGATTGCATAACTAGCATCCACATCAGAAATATGCATTCCAAAATGTCATTGATTTTAAAGCTATTCTGAGATGTTTGCTCAGTGTGAAGGAAAGCTGAAAGAAATCACTCTGGCTGGTGACAACAAACACTTCACTTAGAGAACCCTGAGGTCAAAGACAGGAGCTGCTCATTGTGGCATCACTAATATCAAGAAATTATGAACTGAAGAAGTGTCTGTTACAGTTTAGGAACCGTTCTGTTAAATGGAGATATTAAAAAATTCTCTGCCATAGTGACATTACAGAACCTTTTGTTAGAAAATGCAACAAAAGTTAATATAAGCTTGATAGATCATCAGAAGTACAAGTTAGTGGGAATGGTCCAGACCTCCTTCCATGCCAGCAGATTAATGTTTTTAATTACCAAAGAAGAGAATTTCATCAAAAGCCTCACTTGTTTTCAGAATAGGACTGTTTGCCTTCCATGAATATGCTTAAAAATGTTAAAATTTGTCAACAGCTACTGAATTTTGGAAACCACATTTCACTGAGAGAGCCGCTGAGTCTAAATGGATTCATAGAAAAACAGGAAACAAGTAAATAAACAGCAGCAATAAAGAACAAACAAATACAGATTGAAAAGCAATTATTTTGTTCAGACTTAGTGAAAGGTATAGTTATTAAACACTACTAAAGTTTGTCTGCCATCATAAAAAATGTATTTAGAAGAAAATCACGGCATCCCTTTGTGATTCTTACTAAGATGCAAAAGGAACAGCCATAACATTTTATTTGTATATGATTTTCCCCCTGAAGTACAGGCTATATTTGAGTTGCAAAATCAGAAGCATGAAGTTAAATTTAGATCACTTGTTAACAGGTTTCAGAAATGAACAATTACTCCAGAACTAACGTCAGGTATTCCTGTTTAATGGGGATTTGTGACTGATTATTTACTTAAATACTGGAGAGTAATTTCAAGTTCAACCTTAGGCTGATCCTGTGGTAAGATGGCTGAGATCAGCATTTTCAGTTGTGAGACTGCTCTTTTGTCAACAGAAATAACAGAATTATTCTTATTTTATAAAATAAAAATCTGTAATTTCTGTTTATCCTTAATGAACTGTGAACATCCTATACATTTTTTTCAAGTTCCCCTTAATTCAGTAGTTCATAAGGAAGTGTTTGCTTCTGTCCTGCAAAATGCTGGAGACATGATGAAGACCTATTACATATACAAATACTTGCTCCTTATCTAAGTAAAAATGAAATATGATATTCACTAGAAACATTTGAGGCTACTCACAGCAATAAAGCATAGAGGTAAAAGCTCTGTAGTTTCAAAATGTCTTCTAATTCTCTTTCTAAACTTTACAAGTGACCTGAACAAAATAATTTTTAATAAAAGTGTAAACATAATCAGTGGGAACAATTTCAAAATGTTTATGGCAATATTTCCCATTTCAAGTTTGCAGAAAGGGACTTAATTCTGCAAGAAATAACCGCTTCACTTCTTTTCAGACCCTGACAGACACAGGCTTCATAGAAATGGTTTCACAGATATTGAAATGTTGACTTCATATGCATACTCCAGTGCTGCAGAAGAAATAATAATGTATCAAAAAGATTTGCTCAGAGGCTTCAAGCAATAGGTGAAAGCTTTATTAAATCACCCGTAGCAGCAAGACTACCTTTATTTTCAGCTTTGAGTGCTAGAATTTGCTAGAAATGTGAAAGCTTAACTCAACATAGTTTCTTTTCCCCTTTAATTTCTGTGTTTTGTGTAGTGGGAGTATAAAAAGAACAAATGACAAAATTACTCTGGTTTCTGTTTTGCTCAATACAATTAGCTGCAGAGCAATGACAGCATTATGAATTTAGCCCATGAAGCAGGGAACTTAAAAACATCCAATAAAAGGAATAATGTATCAGCTTTGATTTCCTTATATTAATCTCCATAGCTGCATTTCTTCCTCACGCTCCAGAAAAGCGCTCTACTGCCACTCAATTCAGCCTGACTACTGGTGTCATTATTTACTAGGTAATGTGAATGAGGCTTCAGAGATGAACTCTGAAGTAAAATAAGATGTTTGAATGATAGCAGGGTATTAAAAACTGGAAATTCCAATTTCCCTACCTTTGACTTGCAGTGTACTGCTCAGAGACCACAATCCACAATTCTGAGCAGTTGATACATGCAATCCTATTTGTTTGAAAGGGAGTGTTTATAAAGCGGGGTGATCATTGTTATGAATAAACATGGACTGTGACTGAAGTGCAAGTTGTAACTTGCCATTCCATTTTTGTCTAGGATACAGCTGACATCTGTAATGCTCCTGAAGGCAATTAGGAGCTAGTATCTTGCATTATATATATGTAAAAAGCAAGACACTGACATGAACAATTAAATATTTGCTCAGCTCAAACTTAAGCCTTTGATGTTTCTCACCATTCCAGTTCCCTGTGCCTTCTAGAAAGGAGCAACCTTCGCAGCAAGAATTGGTGGTCCTACACCTTCTGTCATCAGCAGTTCTAATATGAAAGGAAGGCAAAAAGTGTTTCACTGAACTTCCCTGTAAAACTTATTGGGCCCAGTGAAGAAAACAACTGTTCAGTTCAGTTACTGGGTTTGTGCTGCAGCTGGACTAGCAAAAAGTGAAATATTATCTTTGTGTCATGTCTCGGTAGAAGATTGATTGCTTCTTTCTGCCTTTCACAATAAAACTTACAGTTTGAGTTAGGGTTAGAAACTGAATTTGATACAGATGGAGAATTAGAGTTAGTCTATGGACAACTAGGGGAAAAGATATCTGTTTTCTACAGGTGCTTTGAGATGCTGCAAGGAGCCACTATAATTTAACAGGTCCACTTGTACACTAGTGACACCTGTTCGCAGTTTTGTCACAAGAAGCTTTTTCATTAAAAGTTAACAACAACATTCTTCCATTTCAGTTTTAAAAGCAAATAAAATTACCCACCTTTTGACTTCAGAGTTTCCACAGATGCTGTAAAATAAAATAAAACATTCCAGGAAACAAATTTTCCAAATGCATGAAGAAATTAAGATTGACCCTAACACCTTCTCCCTTGGTCAATATACTACCTATCTATGCAGAGAAAATATTGACTTTTTTATGCAGAGAAAAACTGACACACACATATGTTGCTTGTTTGAATAGTCTCATGGCAGATGACTAATTAACCTGCATATTAAAAGCAATAGAAAACAAGGTCAATAGGTAAATTACATATGGAGGTTCAATAGCTCCACTATTTTCAAGTAATGAGGATGAGAGGAGTAAAACCAGGTCTCAGAATAGACACATATCAAACATAGGTGAAGGGTATGCAATAGAAATATCCTTTTAACAATTTCAGTAACTTGGGAAAGTTAATGATTTGGGGTTTTTTGGCTTATCAAAAACTCAAATCACGGAACTCTACTAGTATCAGTATAGTGGAAGATCCACTTCAAAAGTCTTCCTTGAACATGTATTTTTTCAGTTTAATTTGTTTATTTTTCTTAATAATTGCATTAAATTAATCCGGATGAAACAAGCTACCACATTTCTCTTCATTATTCACACCTTCATTCTGAAGCACTGTGGCAGGTTTTTATGCTATAGAAAATTGCCTGTCTACTATGGGTATTTTTTGCTCAGAATTTGTATCTGAGAAACTAGAGTCATCTGATGAATGAGTCATCAAGCTTGGGTGTAAAGGGAGTTGAAAATCTGTATTCTTTTCCAAATTTGGATAAACTGGAGAAGTAGATTCCATTCAGGAACTGGAAGAGCATCTAGCTACAACAATAAAATGCATAGGTACTTGGAATAAAAGCAAAATAAAAGAGAGTACATTTTTCCTCCCCTACACACGCTGAAACTTATTTTGTGTTTTGTTCTCCACCCTTTTACTGTAACCTCCAAACAGGTTCCCATCCTTGAAAATATAAACCTTTTAAAACCTGAAATGGAAAACTCTCACCCTTGTTCTCAGCAACATTTGATCAGATCTCAGTTCCAGAAGACCAAATAGCTGCATGTCTGCTTCACAGACATTCATTCGCTCAAGTAATTTTGATTAAAGTAGCAAATCTTTATCTCTGGCTTAACTTTTTTTGTTCCATTACCTAATCTTGTCTCAGCTGAAAATCAAACCACATAAATGAGAGTCTAAAACTCACTGTCTTTCACGGGACTTACCATGTACTTTTACTTCTTTCTTTGCTGTTTTGGCTGTAAAAACAAACAAACAAAAATCAAATACTGACTTCTGACATGAATTAATTTAAAACATTGGGATAGTTGAAAAGTATAATAAGAAGGGGAGAATATTTACCAGTTTCCTTCATTTTTTCTTTCTTTTCTGGTTCTGAAAATGAAAAGAAGTATACTTTCCTCTTCTTGTATTGTTTTGTTTCATTTCTCTGCACAATCATTTTCATGTTACTAGCAGTGGTTGGACTCAGTTGAGGTGAGTCCGTCCCTACTTTCCTGCACGTCAAAATAAAAACTTTATAGTTGTCATCAGTCTCTTCAGTGGTTTTCACACTGTACAAACAGGATCACATTAGCCGTGGACACCAAAGGATTTAACTCTTATAACTAGGTTCTAAAAGGAAACTCTAGAAACAGCGTAGGTTGAAATATCTGCAGTTGTACTTCAGGACAGTGTAAATGAAGTCTTGTGAACCAACTGTATGTGCCTCAGGACACCTATGATATGGTCTTTGCCTTTCTTCAGCTGAGAAAATGGGGAATAAGCAGAGCTTCTTGTCCAGCTACTGCTCTTCTATGGGAGCCACCATGGGAGAAGGGAAGGAGGTCCTGGCCTGTTTTACAGGAATACATAGCATGGGGGGAAACATTGTCTCACAGGAGCTAATCCTTGAAACAGGATCTGGAACCTGTAACTGAAAAGCTTCATCCAACTAAAATCTGTACCCTCTGGCAAACTATGACTTGAGTTTTACAAATTTTTAAAGATAGTTTCTCTAACAGCTCTTTCCATCTTGCCAGGATGTGCTTCAAAACCCCCTCAGAGGAGTAGGCGGCCTACCAAGGGGAAGCAGGAGAGGCTGAATATGTCTCTCAGAAACTGAGCCTGATCTACCAGCCAGGGCTGACATTCACAGTAGCAAAAAAAAAAGATGAGCTTTTGCTCTTTGCAGATGCTTTAAAACAGCATATGGAAAGCCTCTGCTGTGCAGGTTTGGATCCACATGGGAACATCACTTTGACTGACTGACTGATTGCAAGATAAAGGCAGTTTCTATTAAATACGTGCTTGTTGCTTACTCTTATCTGATGATTATATTTCCTCCATGCTTATTACAGGATAGATTTGCATTAATGCTGTGGTGTACAGTTGAGGAATATTAATGTTTAAATTTTCCACTCTAGAATCAAGATTAAAAGTTCAGAGTGATTCTGAATGTTGTACCCTCCCTAAAAGCTAGACTGTTCTTAAATTTGAGCTATCATTGAGCAGAATAAGCAAAAAGGAACAGGAACTGTTAATAGAAAATTAAATATTTTGATCAAGAACATTAATATGAGCAATATTCACATTAAATGTTAATTCATAATCAATAGTATATGCACAGTTGATGTCTAAAAGAAGTTTACTCCCCACAGAGCTATGAAAATAATTCATATTTAAAAAGTCAGGTTAATCTGCTAAGTTTTAAACAATATATGTCATTGCTCCATATTCCTGCTCACGGTAAGTTTATATCAAGCAATGCATGTAGTTCTATCTGAAATAAAATATTCATTTTTGTCTGAGTTTTTAAATCTATCTGAGGAGCCAGCTTATATGTATTTTAAAGAAGAATATAGTTTCTAAAATAAAGTTTTGCTGTGAGTTATTAAAAGAAATACTAAAAATTGCATTTATAACTTTCTATTTTTACCAAAAATATTTATGGCATTTCATCACCATTCCATAAACAATATCTTTCAGCCAAAATGTGCACTTTAAAGCATGAAGACTAGTTGACTTCAACTAAGGACTTAGCTTTAATATGGTTATATAAAGCATTTTTTAATGTATTTATTACATAACATGTATGTATCTAAAATATCATAGGTACTTTCAGAGATTCAGTGGAAACTGTCATGGAGCAGTTTGATGTGGTCGAAGCAAGGATCCAGGACATGATTTTCCCAGCAATATGGAAAATAAATAGAGCTAGAAAACAACTTTATTTTATTTTATTTAGTTTATTGCCTGAATAAATATTGTATTTTCTTTATGGCATCCTACCTTGGGTGGCAACCCTAGGATGGGTGAAGGAGGAGAAATATAGCAAAATGTGAGAGGACAGAAGTTTGGGACTCAGTAGTTTGGCTCACTCAATGAGCCTAATCATAACAACAGCTGTAGCTTTGGTTTTGTGTAGCCCAAGTGCTCTTCAGAGTATCCTATTTCATATAGATATTTTAGGACTCATTCTGTGAAATGAGAATTTTGATTGGCTTCACAGGGTTTTCTGTTTCGCTATTGCTCAGGACAGCTTCCTGGAAACTGAAGGAAATGTAAAATTATGTCTTTAGTCATTCTAAGGCAATTATTTTTCTCTCTCATTCTAAGATTTGTCAGCTCTCATGAGATCAGAGAACAGTATGACATTAAGAACATTCAGTAAGTGTTTTTGCAAAGTATAAATTTTTCCACTTATTTAGCTTTATTCCCTGTTTTTCAAAACAGCAAACATTAAGGAAGTTCTATAAAGCTTCTTTTATAATAGTTTTACTTCCAGAAGCCTATGAAAGAAGACTCTTTCCCATGAGAGAAATGAAGGAAAAAAAAAAAAAAAAAGACTAACATGGAATTTAACATCAAGCATTTCTGGAGAAATATGACATGATATGAAATTTCCATGACTCCTGTTCTGACATTTTAATGGAATGGACTGAACCTTTCATTGCATGAGCCGTAACAACAGGAACGTTCAGACTTAGATCTTTCCTTTTTGCTACAAGTTATCATTTCTTGATCACAATGTCTTTCACTTTCCTTGTTTTTATTTTTGTTTTACTAACAAGTAGTTAGTATGACACATGAAAGGATTCCTCCAGCTGTAGACACGTTAGGCATTTCCCATTGGATTTGTTATGCATTTTATATTTAACCATTTTTGTATGTGTGTGAGACTGCACAGGATATTTTTATTTAGGAAACTTTTGCTGGTAATACATTATTTTTCTACCATGCATAGAACTGAGATCTGCTTCAGTTTGACATTTCACTATCTTTATAAGCTCTGATGCTTTGAAACAATGATTTTCCTTTTTCTTTAAATTAAAATTTCAAAGTAAAAACATATAAATGTATGTTCTGTGTCATTACTAGTGACATACTCCTAGACACCCCTGCAGTATGTGGGAGACAGAAGAGAACTTGAACCTACTTTTACAGCTTTTCCCTAAGCCACATTCTTCCCTAAACCACAAAAGTGCTGAAAAGCATTTAGACTGGCACATCTGATGTGCTGTGCTTTACTACCAAGATGGATAGTCACAAACTGTGACCCTGTGCCATCCATCAGGAGAGAACAATTGATATCCCCTCCTTATTTGTATACCTGTGTGGACACACATATGTGTAGGTGTATGTGTGTGTTAGCTCTTAATTCAGATAAAGCATTTATGTCCAAGAAGAGTTTAGAAAAATAAAAATTGTATATAGAATAACACATAGGGACATATTTAAATAAATGGCATTTCAAGTGGATTTGCTGTTCTGTGTTATGCACCACATGTTAAATAACCAACACCATATTGTTTGCTCCAAATAGCTACATAAAAAAGTGTTTTCTGTACTGTTATTTAATTTTTATCACAAATATTTCAGTGAAGCATACTGTTGTCATATTCCATGCAATATCTTGAATACTTAAATGCTTAGATGGCTACATGCCTGCCATTTCCCTTCACAGACATTCATATCATGTTAGTTAATTAAAATCAAATGAGACAAACCTCTCCATGATATCCTTTTATTAAGAATATCAAGAACATAAGAAGCTAGATAGATACAGAAAAGATCCCTTTAGTCCCTTCTGTTGAAGGGAAAGCTTGCAATATGATTTCAGTAACATTTTTAGACCTGAGATAATCCACATGAGAAAGTTTTGCATCAAACTAGATTTTTCTAGCTCTCCTGCTCCCAAGAAGTACTTGTTCTGCCATTCTGCTTACTGGATCAATGTAGAAAAACTCACTGCTCCCATACACTTTTGTTTATAAAGATGATGAACTCAACAAATATGTTTCTTTCTGGAATAAAAACATACCAAGGAAACCCCTTACTCAGTGAGATCATGCCGTACATACACTTGCTCCTGTCTAAATGCACATCTTTTGAGAAATGTAACAGATCGTTTTTCTAATTGACTTTTTGTGAAGAAAAGGTAAACAAATACAGTTCTCTGCAGAAGTATCTTTGTATTAGAAATTTGCTACCATGTAGGAAAATACTTGGGAAAAACACATTGTAAAGAAAAGAAGAAAAGAGGTCTGGATGTAATGGAAATGCTTTCATTCCAATCTATTGGGTCTGGGTTTTCTTTACAGGTAGAAGACAACTCCATCAGAACTGGAGATGGAAGTCTTCAGCACTGCGAAATGTCTCAGGATCCCCGAATATGGTAAAAGTCACCAAAAGGATTTAAAGACTTTTCTGTAGAGTAGTAGGGTTATACTGACGTCTTTGGTAATTTAGCTCAACAAAATAAATAAATAAATAGATAGATAGATAAATAAATAAATAAGAGGTTGGAAATGGACGTGCTACCTCATATCCACACACTTGTTTTCACTAGTTGACTTAGCTCCATTTTAATGCAGCTCATTTCTTGTTTAATACAGTACCAGCACCATTTTGGATGCGTGACTGATTCTCAGAAAGGAAGCTGGTGTATTAGGATAGACACCATCAATTTGGCCAAGGTCCCTAGTTTTGTGTGGATGTGGTGAGTCTTCACAAAGGCAAGCCAAACATTTGTGTTTTCAAAATCCTCCCATAAGACCATAGTATCACTTTTGCCATCAAAGTCATTATGAGGAAGAGGCTAAACTGGTCATACCTTGGCAAGTCCCTCTTTATCTTTTAAATCAGTCAACAGGCTCTGACTTTTCCTCAGGAGGTGTACACAACCAAAAACCCCATCTTGACATTAAAATAACTGTAATAGTACATGATTTTCTGTGTTACGTGGACATACTTGAATAAAGATTGCTAGAAACTGTCATTCAAATTTAGTACACCTTTTCTTACTTATCAGCAAGCTAGATGAAAAGAAGTAATCAAAATACATTGAGCACTGTCCCTAGGATGTGGATCTTAGAAGGTGGAGTCATTCTTAGATTTCAGATCCTTCTTTGAAGTTGGTAGGATCTGTCCTCACATATTTGAGTAGATAGAAGGTCTATCATGTCTTTTTAGAATATCAGGTTGTATTAACTTGGAGGGAAAGCAAGCACCTTCATTCCACAAGGATCCAATAGAATTATAGTGAAGCCTAAAGACAAAGTCATCTCTCAGAAAACAAGTAAGTACTTTTCTCCCTCCAGAGCCTAAACTGCTCTGTTATTTTCTGCAAAAGTTTGCACAAGCAAAAGGAAAGGAACTGGCACAAGGAGGAAATGAGAAGAACGTAGATTGCTGATGCCTGTCCTGCCAGCCTTGCAAAGCTCCTCACAATTAGAGGAAGAACACTTCCGAAAGAATCAAATAACATGCAAATAAACCAGTTGCTTAAGGTAACACGCTTGAAGCACATACTTATGTAAGTGTACAGTGTATTTGAGTCACTCCTAGGAAAACAGCACTTTCATCACTTTTTCCATATGAGAAGGGAAAGATGTGGGTTTCCCATCAAAAGGAGCAGAACTAATACAAAGTGTGAGTGTATTCATAGACCACAGATGCCTAATTTCCCATTGAAATAAAAATCTTTTATTATCCTTATCTTCTATTATCCTAATCTTTTATTAATCCTTATAAAGAAAATTAATTTAATCCTAGAATTCTGACTAGGGTATTACCCATGTTCAAAACTGATGTTTCACCCTTGGAAAGAACTCTCTCTGAAATCCTTACACGTTATGAACAGCGCTGTCATGAAAAGATCCATTCTTAATGCCTATCATTAGCACTACTTTTGTTTTAACAATAAATTAACTTCATCAGTCCTAGGATTTCTGGCATGGACATTCAGCTCTGGTGGCAAAAAAAAGTAATTTATAAACATGTTGTGATTCTTTAATGCAGGGAGCTGTATCTGCTAGTCAATCTTTACCTGTGAAAAAGCTTAACCTGTATCTCCTTTTAAATAGGGATCTGAGGAGTGCTTCCAGCCTTTTGAGAACTAAGATGACTAAGCTGCTCAAGTGCAAGTATTTCCAGTCAATCTCCAATAAGCAGAAGGACAGTCTGTTGGCTTTAGAAAAAAGGATTTTAGAAAAACCTCATCTGTTTGAACCAGGAGCACCTCTAGGGAGGTATTTCTACATCATTCCAGGCGGAACTTCTCAAAGGAGGGCAACAAGGACCGTGACAAATTACTGAGCATGAGATCAGGTGCATCAGTTAGATACATGCTCATAGACCACAGCAAGGTGGAAATAATTCAGTTTTAGTAATAGCCTCTCACTGTTTGGTAAAATGAGTCAGATTACTCTGTAACTGATTTATGACAAGAGCATACCCACTAGGAGTGGTCACATCTTGGATAGCAGTCAGCTATTACTAATTGCTCATGTTTTAACTTGTTCATACTCCACCTTCTTTTGACTAGGAAAGCACTTCTGCTTCAAACTCTGTAACCCACTGAGAATATGAGTCTGGAGCAGACATTTCAGAAGATAAAGAAAACTTTAAAGTAAATACCACTTCTACATTTTCCCTGTCATTAAGCAAACATGATGTGCAGATTAAATTAACTAATAATTCAGTAACATTAGACCCTAAAAAAATAATACAATGACATCCTAAAGGAATAAATTTAATTCAAAGATAATGAGCTTAGAATAGGAGCTCTAACCGTAGTGCCTGACTTAGAGCTGGGTACAGATGTCAGTTATCCCAAAGGAGTAGGATAAATGAAACAATGAGCAAAAGCTTTGGTATATTTGCTCTCAGAGCACAAATCAAAACATCATGTGGTTAAATACTTTGTAAGGTTTCTTTGACTGTCTTAACCAGGACAAACAACTTCAGAATGTATTTGTAGAGGCAGCTTCATGAAGGAAGGCATTGACAGAAGGCTCTAGGAGAAATGTGCAAAATACTGAGAGAAGTCTACTGTATACATGAAATAAACTCAGAAACCACTGTTGCTGAAATATGTAAAGCTCTGAACCTGGGCACTCCAAGGAGTTGTTATAGAAGAGAAAAAAACTAATCTCTGTGGCACTCTGCAGAATACAGCGGTACTGTGCATTGGTATAATTACTTGTTTTGTACTTATGATACTGGACTTCAACTACTTAATACAGAAACTTTCAAATCTGTAGTTGATGTAGACCTATATGATGATGTGGGAAAATTAATATTTAAGAAACACCATAGTGAAGCATACTGTTTCCCATTGCTCTCTCTCTAAAACATAAACCTGTAATATTCAAGAGCATCATACATTGTAGATGTAATATAATCATATATCGTATAGAAGACCCTAGACCACACAACTAATCCCCTAAAAGTCAAGTGCCATTTTCATAACAGTCTCAATGATCAAGATGAGGTCCATTTATCACCTTTCTAGAAAAGCAAAGGTGGTGCCACTTCCAAAAGTCTAATGTCTGGAAAGGTAATCATTCATATACATATTGTGTATGATAGCCTGGATTCAACAAAGCTTAAGCATGCACTTAAATGATTTGCTGATTGAAGACAGGCTTAAAGATATGTTAAGTACTTTGCTGAAACTGGGCCTTATTCTTGCCAAAAATGCACTTAAATCATGAAACTACTTCAGGGCTATGAAAGATTGCCAGTCTTAGAACAAAACACCTTAGAATGCCTTTTCTGTAGAGAGTGGGTAATTACATAATCCTTTTAGCTCTGATTTGTACTTAAATAGCATTTAATTTTGACCCTCTTTTATTCTTATTATTTTTACTTTCATTTATTAAATAATTTCTCTTTTGTAGTAAACTTGCTCCCCCTGCCTTGCTCTTAAAGTAATGTCATTTTTGTGTAAGTCATACAGCAGTACTTCATTGCATTGCATAGACTGGACTGTGGCATTTAGTAATATCTTGTAATAAAAAAAGAAACAAGGCTGCATTTTAGTATAAGTGTCTTCACAGTTCAGTATGATGTGAAAGGAAGCAATGGAAATTGCTTTCCGTGATAGTGAAACAGAGGACACTCTAAGGAATGTATAAATGCAACAGTAGTATATCAGGCTATGAGACTGGGCATTTCAACATCCTAGCAAAAGCCGAAAAGATACTCTGAATTCCAGGGCATTTACTTTAAAATACTTTAAAAATTGGTGAATAAAAACTGGATTTCAGATTACAAAGCTTAGTGTAAAATAAGCTATTTCATGCTCCATTTAAATAAATCCTGTATATAAAGAATTCAGATTGCAACAAAAAATCTTCTAATATTGAAAAATTCTTCCCCTTCCAGAGCATATGTTGTCATATAATAAGTCAATAATTCATTTTTCTTTTCCCATTCAGAGTTAGATAATGAGACATTTTACATAATCCCATGGACAGTTTAGGACCTCTTAGTCTGCCATATTTTCTCAGATTTGAGCTGTGATGAAAATGTCAGTGGGTTGGAATGATTTGTGGAATTCGTCTCCATCCACACAATAGATTCCTGCAGATATTGAGAAGTGGCTGAGTGATGGACTACTGCAATAGCAGCAAGGTTTTAGTTGCTGAGGGTAGAGTGCATTCCTGGCAGACCAGGAGCAGAGGGTTCACTAACCCTAATGGAAGCTGTCTGGGACAAAGAGGTGAGGACCAAGACTCCATTTCTCCTATCCTTCTGCACGTTTCTGGGGACTGAGATCAGATAATTTCTACCTAACTGTGCAAAGACAGACAAGCCTTTAACTCTCCCTTTAAAACCAGCGAGAAACTGAATAAGCTGGATAAGATATGATGTTTAACTTCCCAGAGTTAAGGTGGGAGAGAGGAAGAATTATGCAAACCCAGATAGCAAAGAAAGACTGATTCAAAAGGACTACAGAATGATCCTGCATCTAAGCCCAAGGACATTGAGCAGCAGGATTAATACAGGTAGGGTTACATTATTTTGTTTGCATAAACACCTGCTCCCTGAGTGAAGATTTACTTTGTCTGGAAATAAACTACAAAGCTTTTATTCACTCAGGTAGTTTATGTATGCAATCAATTACCTCTGTCACTTGTCCCTGAAGAGTTAAACTGTAAGTCCAGAAAATAAACACTGAGAATGGCAATGCTTATATTATGAAAAACTCTGGGAGTGTTAACTTCAGGGGCTAGAAACCTGAACAGGCTATTCCAGCTACCAAAAGAATTTTCTTGGTAACACCTGTACCACAGAAATAGACATAGAGATGCTAGCCAGGGACGCTGGATGCTTATAAAGACAAATTTCAGGGCCATAGAAGCATTCAGACATAAGATCCTGAAGAGATTGCAGGATGGCAAACTCTACTAGGGCCATGTCTGGCCTTACGTATGGTAAGAGAGAAAGAAACACTGTTCATCTCCTTTTCCTCTTTCCAAAAGTACATGGGAATGTGTGACACACAGTTTACAGCGTTTTTTGACAACCGTTCTCTTGGGCAATATATCTACACAAGAAGAGATTAAGTAGGTGGACAGATAATGGAGGAGGTGTGGTGTTGTGAGTAAATTAGAAAAAGTGTGACCAGCAGGACTAGGGAAGTGATTTTACCTCTGTCCTCAGCACTAGTGGAGGCTGCACCTCAAATACTGTGTGCAGTTTTGGGCCCCTCACAGCAAGAAAGACGTTGAGGTGTGTCCAAAGAAGGGCAATGTAGCTGGTGGGGGTCTAGAGCACAAGTCTTATCAGGAGTGGCTGGGAGAACTGGAGTTGTTTAGTCTGGAAAGAAGGAGGCTCAGGGGAGACCTTACTGCTTTCTACAACTACTTGAAAGGAGGTTATAGCGAGGTGAGGATCACTCTGTTCTCCCAAGTAACAAGTCTTAAGTTGTGCTAGGGGAGGTTTACATTGGATATTAGGAAAAAATCTTGACAGAAAGGGTTGTAAAGCAGTGGAACAGGCTGCCCAGGGAAGTGGTGAAATCACCATCCCTGGGGTATGTAAAAGACATGTAGACGTGGTGCTGAGGAACATGGTTTAGTGGTGACGAGGTAGTGCTGGATTAACACTTGGACTTGATGATCTTAAATAATTCTATGATTCTATAAAATTCATCCCTGATGTGTGACTACAGAGAGATACCTGACTGTAATAAACATGATAAGGAATCCATGATAATTTTGTGTGTTCCACTGTGTTGGTAAGTTATTAACTAGATGTGCTGAATTTTATTAATATTTTGTAACACTTACACGGTTTTAACATTCTTTCTATGTACTTGCATCCTATAGGTGATCATTAAAAGACAACCAATGAGTCGAGATCCTTAATAAACCTTTCCTCATTTTCAAAGCATACCTGCTGTCCCATAAACTTCATGTTATTTCTTCTTTTTAAAGTTGAATAGCACTGGTTATACCATATAGCAAGTACAAACATTCTTCCCTGCTGCCATTTTAATTGCTGTGCTCACGTTGAACCAAGAATTAAAATCATTTGTCTGTTAAGTAAATACTGCCATTACGGGTAGAACCAGTAGTTTTTCCGACATCAGACAGTGATCTGAACCTCTCTAACCAATTCTGTGACTGGGTTTTCAGTATAGCCTGCACTCTAATACTCTGTACTTACCTCTTGAACCCATTTCCTGTATAATATCCTTTTTACATTTTTTTTTTTTATTTCTTTCTGCTTCTTGCCAACAGTGGAAAAAATAAGAGGCATAGCATAATAACCAGCAAAACTGACAGTCAGTTTGAGAGATTGGATGCATCTGACATATGAGCACTTAAAAGTGGCTATTTTTCTGTCATACTTCTTTTATTCTTTCTGGGTCCAAACTAAATGTCATTGATTTTCAAGAGGGAAATGGTGCTCAAAAGGAGTTTCTGTTATGATTCCAAAAGTGCAATGAATAAGATATTTTTTTCATGGGTGTGGAGAGGAAGATGGGAAAAATTAGGCATTAAAAATCAGTAATTAGGCAGTTTAGTGACAGTACAAAATCTGTTAAACATACTGTAAAATTAAATTAAAAATTACAAGACCATTCCAGGGAAATTCTAAGCAGCAATTAGGATTTAATTTTTACAGTGTTGAAAAGAGATCTGATTTTTGAAGCAGACAATTCATAGAAGGCACCATCACTTGTGCTTAAAGAAGGTGCAGGAGTGTTGCCTACAATGTGAGGTTATCCCATGGGAAAGACTCACAGACCAGCTGTTCCCATCCTGACCCTAGCTAAGAGAGCGTGTGAGGCTCAGTGGCATTGAGGCTCCCTGCTGCCTGCCAGGGAACCCAGTCACCGTTCTGTAAATTTGGTTGCAAACACTCCCTGCATAGTTGAAGCCTGTGCTCCCTTCCCTAGCCTGCACTATCATGCACTTGCTTTCCTCATGGTGCCACAACAGACCCAGCAAACTCACCAACCTGAAGTGTGATGTGTCTGTGCCCTACTACTGGCACCTGTCCTGCTGACCTGGCAGCGTGAGTGATAGCTGCAGCATGAGATATGAAGCATGGCGTGGGTCCCTTTTCCAGGTGAGGCTCTGCAGGTATGGGGGCGAGGGCGAAGTATACCTCCCAGCTGCCTGTCCTGTCAGATGGTGGCAGGATGAGGCAAGCGCTCAGCATCTACACCCCCAGCTCTGAGAAACCTTCCAGAGAACACACTGGGCCCAGAATACATGGAGTGCCTCAGGAAATCCTGTGTAAAAAACCTGCACCCCTCCTCAGGGGAAAAAAATAGGCATTCTTTTGTAAGGCTGCATAACTCTCAGACCTGTCCTGCTGGAACAGGTGGGAAGGAGATGTGCTGTGGTAAAAGAAAAGGAAATGACAGTGCAGTTTGGGATGGGGACATCATAAGGCAGTGTAACTGAAGAAGAGCAGTGTCATGAAATACCTCCAATTCTATTTTCTCCCTTCGGAGTAGATTCATTTGCATATATCTATGAAACTATTCTGCTTTAAAGCCAAATACTACACTCTCCAACCCAGTTTCAGATGTTTGCCAGAGAGGTGATTTCTTCCAGTTAGAGAAAACTCTACACTTGAAAATAGCCACTTTGAAAATCAAGTATCAGATATTCATTGAGGCTGCTTTCCTAGAGCAGCCATCAGTTTACACATGCAGAGGCTCTCATAGATTTCAAAATTCCACATCATTTTATTTGCTTTCTCTGTATGAATATATGAAGATAAAAACAGTGCTCAGTGTATTAGGTAGGCTCTTCTTCACCAGCGACATTAAGACAAGGACCATATGTGATGTGGAAGCACTGGAAGATGACCAGCTGTGCTCTCAGTCTGTTCAGTCTGTTAACAGGACTAAACCTTCAGCTTGAGGCATTCTAGGGTACAGGTTGTGATGTAATAAGATATGTGGAAGAAAGTGAGATATGAAATTGGATAATGTATTTAATTTACTGTGCTAATAGGCAACAGTCTAGTTACGATGTTGCCAAACAAGCATATTTAATATTTTGCTATGGTGAATTATTCTGGGGGTAAACTAATTTACAGAGAACAGTGCCATTTGGAGAGGGGAAGCAAAAATGCTGAAGTCAAAGCATACTGCTCTTTATCACTCTTAAGGCAAACTAGGTATTTAGAAATGTGTCAGAACAGACAAACTCTTTTTCCGTAAGAAGCCATGCCAGTTCCCCCCCACCTTTTTTTTATCTTAAGCAGATTACCGTCATCACCATTCTTGCCAACAAGCAGACTCATTGGAATATTTTTCAAAAATGAACACAAATATTGGATGCAAGCAGGTGGAATGAATTAATTATAAGCATATGGTTCTAACATAATGATTTCTGCAGTGTACTGTTGAGACATCTAAGGGTCTAGCTGTACAACACACTTTGGCAACAGGACTGCTTTAAGAAAGTATCAGTTACACTGACATAAATGTTTGTGAAGCCAGACTTACTGAAATGATACAGACTGAACACCCTAACACACACACACATTTCTAGGACAGATTTAGCTCTAAGCCATGACAATGATATAGTTTACACTGTTCTCCCAGTTGTGTTAGCACAACTGAACAGTGTCAAACAAACACAGCAGGCAGGGACTGGGAGCATTGGTGCTTCTTAGGCCAGCTTCACACAGTATATTGTACAGATCTGCCGTATGCCTTATGATAGTCTATACTGACTGCAATTCCAGGCTGCAAGTCCTTTTGTGGCACAGGCTAAGGTGTTCTTAGCTCACACTCATCCTTGACCGATTTGCAATCTCCCCTACTGATGCAACTTATTGTTCCCTTATTTGGAGGCGATCTCTGAGATTCAAAGGTCTGAATTAGAGAAAGACAGACAGAAAACAATCTTAAGGAAAAAAAAAAGAGAGAAAGAAAAGAAGAATATCCCAGATCCACATAGATCCACATAGATCCACACAGATCCACATAGTCACATGGCGTATGATCAGCTGGAGGCAAGAAGCAGCAAAGGGAATGGGCTGGCCACCCCTGCAATGCCAGCACCACGCACAGCTCAGCAGCACAGAGCCTGATGCAACATTGGCCACCCTGCTTTAGAGTAGAATAATATTATGGTTTTATATTGATCACATTTTCACAAGGGAATTATTTTTTTGTGTCGTTAGCTAGTTGATAATAAAAAAAATAAAAAATGTAATAAATCTACAAATATCCTGAGTATTTAGATTGTTATTCATTATATTGGGATTTAAATTTAAAATTAAAAGCAGAAATTTAACATGGCATTTTTGAAGATGACTGTGAAGCAGAAGAGATCAGAAATCAATAAAAAATAGTAGACTTTTACAATCCAATCTAAATTCAGATATGAATTTGTGCCATTGTTTTGTTTTCAAAAGCTTGCTTGTCTTTTCAGTGCATATTTATGTAAAAAGTAGATCAGCACTTTGAAATGTCAGATTCCCTGGAAACTCATTTCTGTAAATACTTTTAAAATCAATCTTTGCATTCAGATTACATTTTTTATATCGGGCCCTGCAGAATGGCCCAATGCGGCACCTCATAGCTGCCATGGGAGGACAAGAAGCAACCACAACATTAAAATCAATGCTAAATGCTTTTGTTCTTAGTAAACGTACAAATTGTCACAATAATTCAGAGCAAACAGAAAAAAACCCCCAAACACTGGTTTTTGTACAATCCAGCAGATGGTGCTATGCTGCAATAAACTGATTCAGGAATAAAAGACCCTGAATGTGAAAATTTTACTCCTTTACCTGGTGTTGCTCCTTTTTTGGTGTCTGGTTTGGCTGCAGGAGCTTTTGCTGGCTCTTAAAAAAAAGAGAACAAATTAAGCCAATTACCAGAAAGCATTCTGTCTTAAAAAAAACCCCAAACAAACCAGAAATCTGAGGAATGCTTCCAACGAGGTACAGCCTGTAGCATTTTTTTCACTGAAGAGTTAGACAAAGAGATTACCCAAAGAGGAAAGAGACGAGTTGCCTTCAATAAACATAAAGTCATCAACAAATCAGCCATCTGAAGGGCTAGTAAACATCTGTCATTAGGTGCTGAATAATTTCTTTTAGCTTTTTCTGTCTAGTAATTCAATATCTATTGGCAAAGCAGGTATCTGATGGTCTCAGGCAGCGAACAACATACTAGGAGCCTCCGTATTTCATTTTGCAGCTATCAGAGCAGAAGGTCCTGAGCCAGTCTATGGCTGGTGAGGATTCACTGCTGTGAATTCAGCAGTAGTGATTCTTAGGATCCCACAGCAATTCAGGGTGGCATCCTTTCCCCTAATCTACATCTCTCATTGATGAGAAAAGGTGAAATTGGGCTACTTCCGCAAAGTACATTTACAGACATGGCTGCACCAGGAATCTCTCTCCATCCTGAGAAATAGAGGAACATTAAGAGAACAAATTCATGTTTGATCCTGCACTTGAAAGAGGAACTGCTGGGTCCTCCTAGCAGAGAAACAGACCATGTCAGGCTGTTTAACCATACTTATTCTGTTCTTGGTCTTTTCATGAAACATTTGCATTATTCTCTCTTTGCTGAGGTAGGATGTTTCCTTGCAGAATTAAGGTCCAATGATGAAGGGTGTGTGCATCCTCAAGCAGGTTTGGAAAATCTAAGCCCTGGATAGAAGAACCTAACTATCCTACTGGATTTATTTTCTCTTTACTAGTGTTTGTTTATCAGGAACTACTTAAACAGACTGTACTTAAACTACAAAAATTTAACAAATATCCATAAGCTAAACCACACTGACTTTCATAATGGATTTTTTAATATCAACTAGAAGATCCTCTAACTTAAAATTCACATCTCCATATTGTAAGAGGAAATAATTAATATAGAGAGAGAGAATCTGAATTACAGAATGCCAAAAAATGTAAGTTAATCCTTCACATCTGTCACTGTGTTATTACAAAGAAAAAAGAATGTGGCTAAATCAGGAATGTAATTTTGAGTTCTTTCCCTCCAGTCTTTTGAGAAGTTCATAAGAGATGCATCAGATTGTCTTGTGAAACAGAATGAAAACAAAATATAGTTTGCATGTGTGGGATTGTTTTGTTTCCATCTATTTAAAAGCCTTCAGCAGATAATTATATCCTAACTTAGTTATTATCACAGCATTGTAATTACTTGGGATGCTTACACCTCCTTCAGGGAAATATATACAAGACCTTGAAGAGCAATTTACTTAGTATTACTTTCCCGAGTCCCTGTTCTTGCGGAAGATCCAACACACACATTCTACAACTGACAATGTGGACTTAAAAAAATGCAGGACTCCTGCATTCATTCCCTTCTGAGCTCACAGCTAGAGCTTGCTGGCCAGCAAGACTGTTTTTTTACTTTCTGTTTGTAACATGTATGAAAACATTTTAAGCTAAGATTTTTGTTCTACCAAGATTTTTCATTTCATTTCATTTGAAATATTTAATTTCTGAGCAACTTAAATAATTTTAATTGAGAAAAAAAACTAAAACGAAGGGTATGTTTGACCAAAAAGTCTGTGTTTTATTTTTTATTTAACTTTTCAGTAGCACTGAAACAGAAATGCCAAATGTTTGAAACTTTCTTTTGTAATCATATGCTTTTCAGTTTGTGATTCACAAATTATTTCAGTGCTAATGACTCTGCATCTTTATATGAACAAGTTTCAGTTGAAAATTTCACCCTAAAAATTTCACTTATGCTATAGAGCTGGGACGTTTTGCTGTGACATCTGCTGGGTAGTTCTCCCATGAGAAGAATCATGTGCCCAAATCAATAGGTCCTTTAAGACCTGCCTGCAAACAGGCAGTTATTTCACTATTAGATCATTGCTTGTAGAGTAAGTCCATTAAATGTTTTGTTCAATGTTTCTGCAACATTTGAGTAGGAAAACAATGTATAAGTTTTTCTTGATTGCCAAAAGAAATCTTTTTATAAATTCCTTCAAAACTGAGGATGGCAGGCCATCCTGCCATACAGGCTGGGAAAGATCATATATGGAGATGGGAGTCAGTGCATTCTTTAACCATGAATTCAAAAGGGATTTTTTAATCCCTGTGTTTTCCCTGATTTTTCTTATATACTGTACTTTCAGAATAGAGATCTGAGCAGATGAAGTCTTACTAGTGAAACTGTCATACTATCCTACACTGTGCTAAGGCATTCATGCTTGCAAGTTTGTAGAAAAGGAAGACATAAGAGTTCTTTTGCTAACAATACCAGGTTCTCAGAGCATTTTTTTTGCTTATGCAGAAGAGCCTAGCCTCTACCTCTATTCTGCCTCATAAATCTCTCAGAATCTGAAGTACCTAGATAGGCAAGACCTGTGTTTTGCATTTGTGAATGTAAATTTGGTAGTCCTCAACGTGTTTGACTTTCAGTTTTCTCAATCCACTTAGCAAAATTACTGCCACTGAGAGCATACTCAACTGAGACCTCATTTGACATTTCCTTTGCCACATAACCTTTTTCTTTGAAGACAGTGATAGAAAAGAGGGGAAGGCAAAACTGTCAGTCACAGAGGAGTGTGGAATTAGAAGTAGGATAAGAATGGATTTGGAAAGTAGGAGGCAACCAAAGTCTAAACATGTCATTTTTGAATTATAAATGGTGTAGTTACTTTCTTCTTTGTACTTTCAACAGTTCAATAACTATTATTTTGGATTATTGAAACATGCTGTTTGAAATTACATGACATCTAAAAGAGATCATAACCTATGACACTGTAGTTTCTTACTTTTGAGTTCTTTGGACAGAGCAGCTTCTTTTTTACCTGTAAGAAAAAAAAGCATATGCATAAAAACAGAAGAAGGGTATAAGTAGATAGAAAACCGCAGTGTGTGCTTTAGAGGTGAAAGAGCTTATTTGCCTCAAAGTGCATTTGAATGATGCAGTGAATCAGTCCACTTCTGTTTATTTCATGGCACAGTTACACTAATTTAACCTGAAGCATAAATGCAACAATACCTGTGTGAACATTTTTGTTTAATTTCAATATAGTAATCTGTGAGATTTGACATGTAATTGAGTTACCATGGTTTAGTTGTACAATCTGAGCCATGGTTGCTCACTATGTGCACCTTGTCAGGTTGCGGAAATGCAAGGGAAGATGCGTTAGGAGCCTGAGTATAAAGACATGTAATGAAATGCATTATCTTCCTACAATTGTTGACAACCATACAATTGAGGCCTAGTTTGGAAGGCTCCATGTAACACCTAGCAAAAACTCCTGCTTCCACAAATTTTCCACGTGCCATAACAGATAGAAGATTTACACATAGAGAGAGAGAATCCAAGCCATCCCTCCAGTCCAACCTGGAGTAAAGAACCCTGCTTCTCCAAAGTTTTTCCAATGTTCAACTGAAGTTCAAGCTAATGCATTTCTTTCATGTTTGTGGAAAAAAAAAGTACACACATGACTCTTACAAAACTGAGCCAATGTGGAATAGCTTATGAACCCGAAGAAAAATCAGTCAGTCCTACATATGGACCATAAGAGCAGGCAAAATATGTCCCTGGTTGATTTAAATACAGGCAAAATAACTCAGCTATATAAAAATGCAGCATGCCCAGGCAGCCTACCAGAGACTTAAATAAGATGTTCAGACTCATCTTCAGTTCAGGTGGCATATTTGTGTGACTTTTTTGTAGGACTTTTTCCTGATGGCTGAGAGAAGATTTGAAATATTTACCGAGCAGATGTAAGTGGGCAAAAATACTCAGTGATAGCTTCTCTTTCCATTATAATTCTTGGTGCTATTTTACCTCAGGGTTTTGAGCTCTGTACAAATGTTGGCCATTTTTATAACAATATTTGGGGCCTTATATACAGTTTTCACTAGTCTCACCTGTACAACTAAGAAATGGTTCATGGAGGTCCTGTGAGACAGGAAGCAAAGAGATGCATAGTGGTAAAAGTTACTCCCATGGGTGCCCATGAGGCAAACATTCTCTCTAATAATCTATAGTGTGCCTAGAATATAGGCAGGAAAATGCTTATGTCCATAACATGTATGAATGATTAATTAATTGTACTCTTAAACATTAATACAAGAAATACTTCAGGGTAGAAGCTGCCAAAATAAGTAGTTTGCAAAACCAAGACTATCCAATTATTGATAATAATACAAAGCTGCTTCAGTTTCTGTTGCTTTCTAAATTGCTGTGAAAAGGTTGATAGGAGATAAGGTAATGCAAATGACTGCCAAGTAGTCCAGTAAAAAGTCTTGAAAAATGCGGAGGAAAATACATTTCTATGTGGGTGATATGCTACTCTGAACTGAAACATTTCTAGGTTAATCCTTTGCTTCCACTAACTCTCTGTAAAAGCATGTTTTGCAGGCATTACTTCAAAGTATGATAATTACCACATTTAGATGAAATTAATCATGAGGCAGCTTTCAGCCACGTTATCTGGCTAAGGAGCCTATTGAAGCCTTCAAGAAGTCCCTATTAGTTGCCAGATATGGAAATTTAAAAAGGTGCATATTGCAGTGATATGAATCATTTATTACAATAATCTTCTATTGCTGGAGGTTATAAAAAAAATAAATAAATTGGCAGCATCATTTACAATACCAGACTGGATCTAAATAAAGCCCTCAAGTTCTTTCTTTCCTTTTTTCATGTAAGTCATCTTTATTAGGACAGCATTAGGACAGATATTTTAGAGACATAATCTATGTGTCTTTCCATCATCTGAAATACATAACGTACAGTAAATTCTGCATAAATATCAAGACAATTTTTCCCATAAGAAAAGCTTATAATTTTGGAGGTTTTGGTACCTTTTTCTTTTGGTTTGGTTTTTAAGAGCAGAAGAATTACTAATAGCTGATTCCAATAGCCCATGTTGTTATGAAAATGTAAATATTTTTACACTTAGGCTATTCTTTTCAAGGCAAGGTGCCTGGTGTTTGATTTCTAAATCCACACTTATGCAACTAAGCTGGAATGATTCACAGAAAATTGTCCAGAGGAGGTTTTGTAGGACCTTGAACCATGGAGGCTCATTTGAAGATATACAACACTAACACTGAGGCACCTCACACTTGAATGAAATAAATTACTTAATTGCAAAGAACTGCACAATTGGTAGATCTCACACAGAAGGAGGGAAACCTAATCAGGACTTCTATAGCTCCTAAATATAGTTACATGCTATAAGGCACAAATAGTATGTAACTAAACAACTCAGGGGAAAATAATATAAGAAATGAATTGAACAATGAGTTATATTAGTGTCATTTAAGTCAATGATCACTTTGCCTCATTCGTTGGCTTTTAAACTATGGGAGTGTGGTTGGGGAACACAGTTTATATTACATCAGGTTTTTATAGTCATGATATCTTTTTCTTAAAAAACAACAAGGTCTTGGTGGGTACGAATTTGCAGGTTAATTAAAAAGAGGAATTTCCAGAACAAATTAACCTTTTTTTCTCAAACACCAGTGTTAGGCAATGTATGAACATTATCCTAAGCACATCTTTCCCAGTCAGCCTAGGAAGTATAATCTCCAGAACTTTAGGCTATTTTATCTTTAAAGCTTTCCCGCTAAAGTCTGACAGCAGGTAAGGCAAGTGCATGACATAAGAATGATGTCTATGCTTCTTTGAAGCCATGCAACTTCATTAGGACTCATATTACCCATGAACATCAGTCTGGGTGCTCTAAGCAGCCTTAACCAGTCAAAAGCACTTTGACTGTCCTTGGTATTGGTGACAGAACAATTTGATAGCCAGAACAGGGAAAGTATTTTATCTTCAAGAAAAACCCCACTTCTACAAAAACGTAAAGCAATAATAATAATAAAAAAATTTAGTAGACTTACTATAGGAGATAAGACTTCAAATCTGATTGTTTTTTGTCCTTTGGCGCCCTATCTGAAACAGTCAGTTTTTCGGAAGTTGTTGAGGACATGTTTCATATTCAGGTCTTCATAAAGGACTTATGTAAACCACTCAAATACCGATCAATCCAAATAAAGCTTTTTTATACCTGTTACAACCTTAACCATGGGCCTTTTTTGAAAGCACCTGCAACAGGCTATATCAGGCTAAGCAGCATAGATAACAAAATTATTTGTCAGCTGTGAAGGACTGTGAAGCACCCTTTTCTTTTTACAGTTATTCTCAGGAAATATTTGAAGACAATTGTATTCTGGTATGTATTTTCAAAAGGCAAGCATGGTTATACAAGCTCCCCTCTTTCCAGGCGAATGAACCCTTTTTTCTTTCACTGAGTCTTGAACAATAGTAAAGTATGGTAAAACTTAAAAAAAATATTTTATTTAAACCCACCAAATATTTAAACAAACATGATCTGACTTTGTTCTTATCTATACAAGCTAAAAAGATCAATTTTGAATTCAAACTGGGAATTAATATTTGGCAGGCAGAACAGATGTATCTCAGTTGAACAGCAAAGCAGTAGTTTATTCTTTCGCTTCTTTTTAGCACATAGCTCAATCTTTTCCTCAGGCCTCGATCAGCATTCTTTTGAAGTAAACTAGCTGTACACAGTAACTGCATGTGACATCTAAACTGCACACGGGGCAAGAAAAAAAAAAAATCCCTCTAAGCTTATAGAGTGCCTTTCATTCCAGTGAGTCCCCAGGAGGTTGGTAATAAGCCATTAGGCAAGGACGCCACAGTGTTCTAGTACAGAGTGGGGTTATTTGAGCTTAAACAAACTTCCAAAATAGAATATTTCAGACATTGCTCTGAAGTACATTCTAGATCTGGGCTTCACAAAACTTTTACATTTTTTTTTTAGCAACAGATTTAGCAGTGCACATTATACATTTGAGAACAGCAGATCTTCAGCAACTCTATACAACCTATAATTCTTATATATAAAAACAAGTTCTGGGAAATAAATGGGTCTCAAATTGTAGTCTCTTGAAAGGCTCCTCTGTGCTTTTTCTCCCTAGAAATCTCTCACTCAAATATACATGTGTGTGAAAAATCTTAAATGAAAAGTGTTATTGAGAAAAATGTATATTTCAGAGACAATATATTTAGAGCTCTGCTAATGATGCCCTGTTTAAGATAGCTGTCCCACTTTACTATTGGAAGTATCATTTTATATGTTATAAGTAAAACAACTTTTATTTCTGGAAGTTTGCAGAAGAACATGCTGGTAATATCAAACTTACAAACAGAAAGTATTTTCAGCATCTGTTGCCAACCACAGTGTCCGAACTAAATGGTAGGTAATATCCTAATCAAACTTTGTGTAACCCAATAGCTCAGGTTAAAGATGCTAAGGATGCAAGGATTTCTCTCTATTGGCTGATCTGGACTAAGCACCGAGGCCTTGGGGAATTACTAGATGCCTCTGAATGACATGATTCACTGAATCAAAAGCTAAAGAGAGACTTAAAATGTTAAGCCATTACTAAAGGAGGAATTCTCATCCTAAACCTCAGCTAGCACTGACCATCTACCTTCTCTGTCTTTTAGCTGATGATCACATACTAAAATGGACTTAATCAAACCCCGCTGACTGGCTCATGATCTGCATAGACCCACAGAAAATAAGCTGTGTAATGAAAGTGCCTCATACAACGTGACCATAACTCCACCAGCTGACTCAAAGAAGAATGTTTTTAATAAGACCTACACAAATCTTGTGTCATTGCTTGGCTCTTACCATTTATTTTGACTTGGGTATTCAATCCTTTTGTAATTAAAAGTGGAAGAGAAGAGGGAAGAGAAATGAACAGAAACTGCAAGAATTAGAGAATCACTTTGAAAATTGAAATTATATTTTCCAATATCTTCACGTAAAAATTGTGCTGTTTCTCCAGGAAAAAAAAAAGGCTTTTGGCTTTGATTACTGATCAAAAGACAATTGAGATCTTTCTTTGGGAGCTTGGTTCTGGCTTTGTAAGTGGAACACAACAGCAAAGATTCATAGACAATGCACCTTGCAAGTACAACAGCTAATGTTCCCTTTGCTTCCCTGAGCAAGAGTTCACAGGAGTGGAAACAAAAATGATAGCAGGTGGCGTCTGATGGCTGAGAATTTCTATGATGTGTATGAAAAACATAATTAAAGTCGCCTAGAGACCAGTCTTCGTACAGTCTGCTCCCAAGCTAGCAGATGTACCAGAATTTAAAAACAATTTATTAAGCAGCAAGATTTGCAGCTAATGTGATTTGTAGTGGTAAAAGAGCAAGACACCCCAGATAACTGAGCATTATGAAAAATGAACTGCTATTGAACATATAGCAATTAAACAAGCATGTTCAAGCCTCATATTGAAATATACCATGGTCTAGCATTTCTTTTTTTCATTTACTTGGAGTTCTTAATTTTTTTTTCCACAAAATATGTTGATGTCAATGAATATTCCAGCATTCGGTTCAATTCCCAACTGTCTTTAGGAATTCGTTACTCTGTTGCTTTTTAATTTATACTATTTTTGATAATTGTACACTAATTGTATGGCATTAATGAAGTAATTGTCATCTTACCACATCTCAAAGCTTCTGGGAGTATTTTTTATTTTTATTTCAGTCACTTCTGAAACGGCAGATACCCAAATATAGGGACATTTTATCAGAGTATCTACACTTTCTATTGTAATGTCTCCATTTTACAGTTAAGACTTAAGAAATATATTATTACCCTGAATTAAAATAATAGTTTCATCTTTTCAGTGGGTTTAAAATCTATGAAGGCTCATCAAAAGTGCTCATTCTGATGTAAGATTCATTTTTTAACATACTTTTCCAAAACCCTAAAATTTAGCACTGGCATAAAAGCACTGTTCAGAAATACCAACATTTCTCCCACATGGAAAATTCTGTGTTTGGACCAACACTTGATTTTGTTCCCTGTCTTAATCACTGAGCATGATATTGCCATATGCTCTGTGACAAGTACTGACAAAAAAATCCTCATGCCTTTCCAAAATATCATTTCTTGGTTAGCATAAGAAAGGCATCTCACTGCACCGGTGAGGCTGAAGATGAGTGTATGGAAAAGCAAGGTACAGCATCACCGCTGCTTCAGAGCTGTTCCTCGGCCTATTTGGTGACAGCAATAAACTCTCTGACCAGAGTTTAACTAGCCTCCTTTGACAATAACTTTGGAAATAACAAACATATTCACTGGCAGAGGCCAGTAAGCCTTGAATCTCAGACTGCAGGTCTTGCGTTTCAATTTCTCCAGGCTGTAGGACATGAAGCAAGGGGGAACTGCAGGTGACATTACTGTTACTGAGGGAAAATGGGAGGAAGTGGAGCTTCTGGGAGGTAAAATGATGTTTACTCAAGCAACATGAGACTGGACTGTAGGAAACAATTCTTAAAAGGTACTGATTACCAATGTGAGATATAAAAGGGTTTTAAGAAATTAGGACTATGAAACTATTTAACTAACTAACAAACATTATTCCGTTGTTGATTACAATAGATAATTGGTGTGAGTACTCTAAAATTTTGACAGATATTTTCCATTGAAGCAAGAAAAATATTCAAGTGTTTCCTTTCACTCTCTGTGAAGAGTGTCTTCTCTCCTCACCTTTGTCTCTATTTTCTCCCCATTCACAGTAGCACGTTTTGATCATTCCTTAATTTCTTTGGTGTCTGCAAGTCCTTTCTGATCACCAGCTCTTGTGCATTTTGCCTCCCCACTGCACTGCCTCCTTGCACCACTATGTCCAACCCCATTTACAGAGGAGCTCTACATTATGCACAGTCACTTAGTGCCTGCAAGCCCTGAGCAGCACCGCATCAGAGGCTGGCAGCAGCCTAAAACCCACAGAGCTTTCCAGAAAGTTGTGTGGCAATGTGCGTGGCTGAAATACTAAATGTTACCTCAAACAGATTTCCCAAGATCATTTAAAAAGTTCACTCAATAGAGTAAAAAATTAAGCAAGTAGAGAGGATGTGAGCAAACAAAGCAATTCACTTACTTGTAGTACGAAACACCTTGGGAATGGCCAATTTTGACTGTAGCAGTGATTCATGGTTGCACTAATTAGTGATTTCTCCTTGCTATTTTGTAATTGCTGAAATGGTTTCAGTCTCCCTCACTGCAGAGCAGGTGGGAACATGTTCTACTGCCTTCCACATTCATCAGAAATGGCTTAAAAAAGCAAAACTCCAGAGCACAATGTGAGATCACAGTCATCCACACATAGGAAGCTGTAAGTGCAGTTAATTACACAAGCTGCAGTCATTTGGGGAAAATGTAATGCTTTTTGTGTAGCACATACAGGCAATAACATTAATTCCTAAAATTTAAGATTCAGATATTTTCCTGGAATAAACTGTCATTTGAATTAGTGTGAATATTATAACAGCTGAATACTTACTTCAGCATTTTTTACCTATTCTTGAAATAGCATGAGGGGATATACTTTCTACATTTTTATTAAGAAAGTTCAGCACCATTACTTTTTGAATGATTTAAAGAGGATTTATTTTTTTATATTCACGATAGGATTTAAGTGTATGTATGCTATGTGGCCTTGCAATATCTCTTTCTGTACTTCTCAATACATTTCAATTTCTTTCTGTTGGATAGAAGGATGTACAGATGGCATCTGTAGGCATCATGAGGTTGAAGATATTTTTCATACGTTTGAACATAGATGCAGTCAACATTCTCACTCTAGGAGAAGGGAGGTCTTAAATAGTGCTATGTCTATCTGTTCATCTTTGTAGGTGACACACTACTCCAGTTACACTCTTGTAAGAAGCAAATTCTATGAGAAAGCAACCTTATGCAGAACTACTGCAGTCAAGCTAAAAATCAATGTCTTTATAACCACAACTGTGTATGGCTTTTCTGCTAAAGTACATCTGCCCATCCTATTATCCTAATCATTCAGTAATACTTCATCTGACTTAGAGTTATGTCTAGCAAAGCCACAAATTTGTCTCTGCTTCTTGAAAAACAGATCAAGAAAACAAGCATGGCCATTTGGAACATTTACTGAAGGGTTAAAAACTGTAGCTAATACTGAAATGCAAAGGATGCCGTATTATAAGTCAGGAATACCTCTTATCTATGAACCTTTCTAGGGGAAAGGCATCCAAAGACTGAATTATACTTTTAAATAAATGACATGAAAGTCTTTATCAATATAGGTTCATTAAAATATAGTAAAAGCTTTTAAAGCTTCATTTCAAGGTCAAGGGAAACATTTATTTTTAAGTTTAAATGTAAAGCAAAATGTTTAAATGTAAAGCAAAAGGAAAGAAAGAAAAAAAGCCTGACCCCAAACTCTGAAGGTTCCTTCTGACTTCATTTAGCTATGGGTCAAGCCTTCAATTTTTACACTGAGTGACAGCAGAAAATAGATAGCACTGCATAGGTATGTTGTTGCAACCTGGCTGATGTGTCTGCACGGATATAACATAGAATGATTATCCTAAATATCAGACCTGCTGACTCAGATGTACATCTTACTTTCAGGACACAGAAATGTTTTCCTTCATTAAAAAGATTAACTTTGTGTTGTTTGAGACATAGGCATATTCTAATCCTGTTATTTCTGGATGTGACTGGAAAAATAAACATTACATTAACTCCCAGAACAACATAAACAGGATTGATGCAATAAATTAGATTCTTTAATTAAAGCTATGCCACCCAGCTGCTTGCACAGCACAGGTACCTCGTTCTACATATCTGAAAGTCCAAAGGCAAACTGATTATTTGGTTAACTGTGTGGACTTTAGATTGAATATGTATCACCTTTACATAAGCTTGATAATTTCTGGTACCACATTCCCCCAAAAAGTTCTTCACAAGTCTGACAATGCAGTGTCCGAAGAGATTGCCTGTCACACACTAAAATGACTCCTATGTTTTGCTCAAGGAAGGTTCTTTTGCCCACTCATCAAAAAGTGATTTTGTAATACAAGCCCAAGCCTCCTCCCTTTTCTCTGTATTTATTAAAAGATTGACATTTCTAATTCTTTTCCAGCTAGATCTTAACACCATCAGCCTTTCCCTTTCTCACAACTGTCCCTGCTTTGTGCAGTCAAAGGAGGAGAAGAACAAACACAAAGAAACAGATCTGGGCTGAGCAATACTCAGCCTTGCAAGTGCTTGATTCACAATAGTTAGCAAAGAGGCCACTGAAAGGTGCTTAAGGCTTATTAATCTGTTGCTAACATTTCATGGACAGAGCAGGCACCTCAGACAGTCAATATTCACCTTCTCTCCTAGAGCTTTCTTTGCACAACACATGTAGGTGGGCAAGGATCGGAAGGGAGACAATTTCCTTTAAAGCCAGCTCGTACTAGATGAAAAAGAACATGAGTCTTCCACCTCAGAGTTAACCACATCAACTGCAATGGAAAATCAGTCTTATATTGAGCCAGTTGTTACTGCAAGGGGAGGGACAGACAAGGGGAAGGCAGGAAAAACTTGTTTCTAACTCTTTACCTCTTTGCATTTTATCTCATTTCTAACTCTTGAACACTGAACCCTAACCATGTCCTCGAAGGGCATAAGTGTTTGGTTTGGTCTTCAAGCTGAAGAACTCTTTCAACAGGCAATAAGTGAAAATATTTTCAGAAACACCACAGTGACCTTACAGCCTCTGTACTTTTTTCAGAAGTGGTGGAGGTGTTTAGAAGCTTAGTACTTACAAAAAATCAATGGTAGTTATGTGCGTGGCCTACTTTGACGTGCTTGTAAGTCCCACCAGGTGCCATGTTACATCTTTAGGCACCTAAATATCTTTGAAATCATGCTGTCAATCACTGATGATGATGAAGTATAGAATTCAAAGTCCACTGAGTGCTTTGAAACTTTCAGTGTAGGACTTATCTGAGCTACCTTTTGTCTTGTTTCAGGAGCAGATTTACTTAACAGCCAGTCACATGGAGACCATGGGAATTGCTTTTCTGCTGTGTTTGCATCTCTGATCTGCTGGATTTTTTGCCTTGTCCATCACTGTTACTCTTTTTTTTTTTTCCTTCTGTTTTCATCTGTTCGGAGAGATACAACTTGATCTTTACGAAATAGCCATATCTGTCTCTTGCTGATTTCTGGAAATATCAATTAAAAAAGAAGGTTTTCCTATTTTCCATTGAAGACTGAATACTTAGAGGATGACTACCTGTGGATGTGTTCAATTTACAAAGGATATGAAAATAATGCTGAAAGAAATTTTTGCTTTTTTCCAATGAGCCTACAAGATAGCTTTCTCCAGCTGCATTACTGCACTGACTCTCCACTGCACTCTATTTAGTTTATTATGTGTTTCTCTTAGAATATACCTCCACAGTGTTCAAGGCTAGAACACACGATCAGGTTATCAAGTTTGGCACTTTGTTGTCAGAGACTCCTACATTTCAACTAGGCACCTTTTCAGCTGATATGTATCTTCTATTAGGTAAACAGTCATCTGCAGACATCAGGGAAAGCAATATGCACCCTATGCTGTGGTAGTTTATCACTCTTAGTGTTAAGAACATGTACCTCATTTTCAGTCTGGATTCAGTTAGCTTCAGCTCTCCATCATTCATCCTTGTTAAACTATATTAAAGGGAACTATTGTAGCCAGAATCTTTTTGTTTTCTTTTGTTCCTGTGAAGGTACATAGTATCCACAATGACAAGGTCACCTCTTTCTGAAGAAACGAATAGAACAATTCATTCCTTTCTGTGAACAATATCCTTAATTTGTAAATAATTTGAGTGACTTTTTTCTGTTCTTTCCCCAATTTGGACACTGTATCAACATGCAAGTTCCAGTCTCTCCAGTGCCTTGTACACAGGTAAAGTGTGTCCATGGTCTGTGTTTCCAACTGTAAGGTTTATAATTTCACAGCTGTGTTCAACCTCAACTTGCCATTCACCTTGTTAGTTTTAAAACTACTTTCCAGATGTAAATGTAAGTGGCAATATAACACATGAGGCACTAGGGAACTAGGCCCTAAGGTTAGAAAGACTATATTTGGGTGTCACAAGAGAATATAATGCTGAGTAATGGGATTAAATTAAGCAAGGGAAAATTTAGGCAGACTAGAATGAAATACGTCTTAACTGTGAGATCTATTAGGTTGTAGAATAATCTTCTGTGGGAATTGATGGAGGCCTAGTTACTTCAGACATTTAAAACTAAACTGGATAAAGCACTTGAAGATATTCTGTAAGGAATAATCTTCCATTGCCAGAGGGAAGGATTAGATGACCTAGTAGGTCATTTCCATCTTCACTTTCTGTGATTTTGATGTACAAAGCCTTACAAACAGGAAATTGTTACCAAAGTCAAGAGATGCCATTAAACCCTGTGTATGTCAGAGAAAGAAGAGTGAATAATATCACCTGCTAGTAACTGTGCAGGAATACTAATCCAGCATTTCTGTGGGTTAGTAAAAACAACCAGCACTGAAGGCTGGGTGCATAGCTTGTTTCTGAAAGCAGAAGCCTCTACTAATGCAAAAATGTTGGGAAGCAGTGGGTGAACTATGAATAGGATCCAGGAGAGGAGGAGTAGGAAAGGAAAAAATCAGGATAGGCCTGACAAGTATAATAGTGTAATGAGCAAGTTATTAGTCAGGAATGAATCAGCCTGTAGTACAGGAGATGAAACCTGAAGCTCCAGTCAGCCAGCTGGGAGAACTAAATAGTTTGTTATAGGCTTTGGTATGTGGGCATTGATTCATATAATGATATTACCAATTGAAATCACAGTTTAGATTAGACCAGAGTCAGGGTCTTTGCTAAGGGTTGTATAAGCATACAGCAAACCAAGCCATGAACCTTGCAGAAGTGTACAAGTGCATGAACAATCTGGCAGAGAATGCTGTCAAAAGAATGTCGATAAGTAATACCCTAGAGAAGGATCATACAGTTCTAAGCTCAATAACTTGATCTTCCATTTTGCTTCTGGTCTTTAACATGATTTGTTCCTATATTTGGTCTCAACTCATAATACACTGTGCTCCCTTAATTATTGCTCTTATACATTCATTTGACTTCATAAGGAATTGCTAGGTAACTCATTGTTTATTATTTATGTTCCTGAATTTTTACATTTGTCTCTCCTCCTCATTTCTCTAAACCTAGCTGCAAATAAACATGAGTTACAGGTTCCGGTACTGGGTCTGGCTGGGATGGAGTTAATTTTCTTCATAGCAGTCTGTATGTTGCTGTGTTTTGGATTTTCATTTTTAACGCCAGTGTTTTGGCTGTTGCTGAACAGTGCTTGTACAGCATCAAGGCCTTCTCTTTTTCCTGATCTGCCTGCCCCTGCCAAGCTGGTAGAGGTTGGGAGCAGACATAGCTGCAACTGCTGACCCAAAATAATCTAAGGGAAATTTCCTACCTATAATGTCATGCTCAGCAATAAAAACTGAGGGTGGAGGAAGATCAGGGTGAAGGTTGGCTGTTGCCTAGACTGGTTGAGCATTGGTCTGCTTGTGGGATGTGATGAGAGATTACCATTGCATCACTTGTATTTTTTGCCCTTTCACTTATTAAGCTGTCTTTGTTTCAACTCACAATTTTTCACTTTTCCTCTTCCTGTTCTCTGCCTTATCCCATTGGTAGGTGGGGAGTAAGCAAGTGTCTCTGTGGATGTTTAGCAGGGTTAACCCACTACAGTGTGGGGCTTTTTTCATTAAAAAAACCCCCAAACCTAAGCAGTCAGACAGGGCTTAACCCTTCGAAACTCTTACTTTCTACATGTTATAGCAGCCACTCTGAAAAAAGGCTTGACCAATCCAAAATGCACGGTAACGTATCTATCCACATCCCAGCTCATCACTGCTGCAGTTCTTACTTTTTCCTCATGCTTTGTCTAATAAACCACAAGAAAATTAGTGAATAAACACGTTTTGTCTTCTGTATGTGACCAGACACTTTTGAAATATCTTGCGTTCTTTTGTTCTGGCTTCACAGATCATTTTTGCCCATGTAAGGAACTTAAACAAATACAGCCTCTACACCTCACTGGTCCTTGCAGATCTGAAATAGGGGATCTTCTGAAAGCACCCATCAGCCATCTGCTGATCATCTATCACTTGACATCTATCACATGAGGCACAATGAGGCACATGGCAGTGCCCAAGCTGGACAGCTGAAATCTGTCAGCACTTCAGTTATTTCCTAGCTGGAAACACACTCTTGGGAGTGGGCAGGGCAGAGGGAGGAGTTTCAAATCCTACTCCTGAGAGACAAAAGAGAAGTATTCCTACAAATGTGTGCAAGTACAAGCCATTTGCTCATCAGAAAAAATCTGGGATTAACATTTGGATCCCAAATGAACCATTCGATCCATTGCAGATGGATCAACCCAAAATATATCAGGCAGTGTGGTGTGCATCTACTCCTCTAGATCAATGGATATTCCAAGCATGGGTTTTGTATAAGTATAAAATTATGTAATAAGGTATATTTTAATTAATTGTTACTTTTCTGGCAGTACTGAATGTACTGTCATTGCAAAATGTTTGTTCTGAGAATGATGTCATATTTGGATTACATCCTTACATCTTTCTAGCCATGAAAGCAATAGGATAAGGAGCATACAGAAATAAGTAATAGGTTCATTGTTTCATGAGCAAACTCTTTAAATAGCCACATTTGAAAGCAAACAACAAAAAAACCTCAGGCACACAGAATGAAAGAAAAAGGTAATTTTCCACTAGGTGTCAGTAGTTGTTCTCTTATTGTAAAGTAGGGGGTACTATCAAGACTGCGAGGGTAATGGTTGAGCCAAGGAAGGCACAAAATTAGATGGATTTTTTGTTGTTCAGACCAGGAATTTAAAAAGCATCAGAGGAATTTATCTGTTGTCTCTGTAGAGCACAATAACAAAGAACATACTGTTGGTGTATAAAATGGTCTTTTCCCTCAATTTCCTATTAAATCATTGCTTTTTTGCTAATTATGGCTGGCATTTAAAGAAAAGAACATACAGCTAGCGAGAATGCATCTGTGGTCAACCCATGCAAAAAATCACTGGGATCTAGTAGGTCTTGTTTGCTCTTGCCTGATCACCTCCACTCTTCTCTGCCTACCTATTTAGTACTATAACATCCCTTCTCCGAAGTGTGATTAAACATAGACTTTGGCCCAGCTACATTATTTCACTGGATGACAGGATAGCAAGAATAGCCTGGTCAACCTGGTTCTGTGGCTCTAATAAGGTAATGTTTTCAATTTAACTTTTAGTTTATGTTTTCATGACCCAGAGTGAATTTGCTTGATTATTACAGTGATGTCATTAAAAAGTACCTCAGTATTTGTAACTTTAAACCCCCGGAGACTTTTACTACTCAGGAGGCAAAGACCTACTTTGGTAGCTAGAGAGATGCCACCACTCCCCTCCTCTGCCAACACTGCCTGTTGTGAAACACATGGCACGATATCATGCGCCACAGATGTATCTTTATCATAGTTATATCTTTATCAATGATCTGGACAAGGAGATCAAGTGTACTCTCAGTAGGTCTGCAGACGGCACCAAGTTGGGTGGGAGTGTTGTTCCACTTGAAGATAGAGAGGCTTTACAGAGGCATCTGGATAGGCTGGATCAATGGGTCAAGGCCAATGGTATGAGGATCAATGAGGCCAAGCACGGGCTTCTGCACTTGGGTCACAACAACCATTACTACAAAAAAGAGATTGAGGGACTGGAACACATCCAAAGAAGGTCAGTGAAGATGATGAAGGGACTTATGAAGAGTGGCTGAGGGAACTGGAGTTTTTCATCCTGGAGAAAAGGAGCCTGAGGGTAGACTTTATCACTCTCTACAACTACCTGAAAAAGGAGGTTGTAGTGAGGTGGGAGTCAGTCTGTTCTCCCATGTAACAAGGGATAGTACAAAAAGAAATGGCCTAAAGTTTCACCATGGGAGGTTTAGGTCGGGTATTAGGAAAAATTTATTCACCAAAATGGTTGTAAAGCACTGGAACAGGCTGCCCAGGGGAGTGATGGAGTCACTGTCCCTGGAGTAATTTAACAGCCATATAGATGTGGCACTCAGATACATTGTTTCATTGGACTTGTCAGTGCTGGGTTAACAGTTGGACTAGATGATCTTAAAGGTCTTTTCCAGCCTAAATGATCCTATGATTCTGTGATAGATGCATCCACATCATCGGATGTGCAACCGCTGCAACCTTGTTCCCTGATTTATATAAGGGCTACAGTGGTCCTTAGAAAGGACTTGGATGCTCTGTTGGGAGCATGCAAGTAGCAACACAACAAAATACAGGTCAGATAAAGCTTCCTGGATCTGGGGTGGGTGGGTGTGTACACAAAAAACTTGACTTATTTTATCTCTGCTAAGCAGAACTGCTCAGGGAGGTAACTGGGTTTGACACCCTTAAAGCATTTGTCACTGAGGCTCAGAGCCTAGGGATTCTGAAACACTTGTCCAGCTGGTCAGGCCTAAAGCTTTTAAACAAAAATATTTTCTTCCTAAACATCATTTGCATTGGTTGGTGTCCCTGGTTTTTCATTGGAGAAATAATGACAGTGTAGAAAGTGCTAGCTTTAATCCAGCAAGTATTCTTTTGATGTTCAGAAGATAAGTGTTATAAGCCCTGTGGACAACTGGCCTGGGTCACACATCTATATCTGAATTTCCCTGTGTGGAAAGTGGAGGAAAAAGGCACTGACTATCCTTCTAAAGTGGTTCTAAGATTCACTATCAAAAAATGCAGCACAAGACCTAGGTATTTTTATTACTGTTATTATTTTATATTATACAGCAATAACAGGAAGGTAAGATCATCAATGACAACTGAGCAGAGTTTTAGTTAGGAAATGGTGTAATGATCTAGGCTGACATTTTCATTGCTTTATAAGCTCATTTATTACCTAAGTTCTTTGTTTTGAGAACCAAGACAAAGTGGGAAAGTAGTTTGCAGCAATCAAACTTCAAGACAAAGGATGCATGTGAACATCACAAATTTTTAGGAAATTTGATACTTGAAGGAGCAGAGAAGCTCCAGACTGTTGAGGCTCTGAGAAAGGGACCATCAGGAAATACTACAAGCAAACTGTGAGTACCTGAAAGTACCAGTCTCTGTGTATTCGTTTTCATGCTGGGCTGGGCACCAAAGCTTTAACAGACAGGGTCCCCTTTCTCAGTCAAATTGTAGGCTGGATGCCTCTAAGCAGATGCATCCCAGCTACTGGCAGTTTTGGAAGAGCCTGGCAAAGGCTAATCTCTGCTGAGGCTCAGCAAGCCCCTTCACAGGGATTTGGAGATGCAGCTCTTTCTTTACCCAGTGTAGCGCTAGATATAGATTTTTGTAAAATATTTTGAAGTGTAACTGTGCCAGACCCTTGTGTCTGACAATTATGTTTGTTTAATCAAGACCTCTGAGTTTGTAACAATGGAATTATCTATTTTTCAGGACAATTAACACAATGTTTTTGTACGAGCTGAAGGTCAGAGGATTAATGTGGTTTTATCTACAATGCATTTTTAAAAGCTAATTAAGAATCATTCAGTTCACTCTGTACTAAAGACTGAGAACATTTCACATTAGATGACTCTTGCTCCTCTGCGGCAGTTGGGAGTGGGGGGGTAGGGATGGGGGAGTGGTGGAAGAGGAGAGGGAGAGAGGAATGGAGGAAGAGAGGAATGGAGAAAGAGTGAGCCAGCATGCAAAGAAACAAATACGTCACAAAGATGCAGTTAACGGAGAGCAATAAAAACTCTATTCTTGTAACACTGGAGATAAAATTGTCTCCTGGACAAAAGGGCTAATCTAAAATATTAATCAGCAAAAATTCTGCATTTGCAATCACAAGCATTCCTTGTTAGAAGGAGATGGAGAGGAATAGAGGGAAGTGCTGTTCTCAGAGCATTATTTTAGAGATGTTTTTACCACTTAGTGCTTACAGAGCTTCTCCTCCTCTCTCTTTCTTGTGCCTGACAGCCTGTACATACCACCATTCCTCTGTGGGTTAATGGGCCTCCTGTCAGAGGTGAGTATTCTGGGAGGAGGTATGTGAAGGTAAGAAGCAGAGGTAGGACCGGGGTGCCAGGCAGCCAGCTCCTGGCAGAAGGAGCTGCCTGCTGGCACAGGGACCAGCGTGTGTGGCAGTGAGGAGGCAGCACGCACCTCAGCTTCAGGGATTGCAAAGATTGGGGAAGCAAATGAGACACAAAATCAGAGGTATCCAGAGGTAATGAAAGGAATTTGAAAACGAGGGCAAGGAGTTTATTTTTAATGCAGTGGCCTCTGCCTAGCCTTTTAATGGGAAAAGGTAAGAAAATTGGAAGCTGTTCCTACACTCTTGCTTTTGGATGCTTATCTGTGCTGCTGATTCAAGCATTCTGAGGTTCATTTGCTGTGTCTGCCCAAAGCATGTAAATACTATCAGACATTGAGGTGCCACATTTCAAAACTGGGCTATGCACTTCTATTTTGTTGATCGAATGTGGCAATTATTTCAGGCTTAAAACCTTTTAGGGATAACAATAGGTGCTGCCAATCAAAGCTGGAAAGTACACACATATTCAAAGAGCAAGCTGAATGAGAAGTAGCAGCAACATGTGTAGCTAGAATATATTATGGATTACCATGTTCTTACACAAAGGCTAGTAAACTCTTCAAAATACAGCAACCTACAGAGCAAATAAAAGGGACAGAAATGTGCAGATGTCTTGGTTTGTCTAATTTGTGTCTTTCTAGTATTGGTAGGATGACTCACTGGATTTAGCAACAGCTTGTGAAGATGAACATATTAATAAATGTATTCTGTAGCTCTGCCATAAAATGTAATCTTTTACAATTCTGTACTCTCAAGTGACATACAAGCTTAAAATCAGAATAAAATTAGAAAACATATTTGAATTGTCAGCTTATTTTCTTTTGAAAACTGTGTTTATACATTTAAATATGTAACATATCTTGAAAAAGAGTATTCCCTTTAATCCTCATCCCTTCCCCAGTGTGTCACTCCCTACTAGGAAAGACCAAAGCATATTTAAATATGGGGTTACCAGGGTAGTATTCCAAGCTATTCTGTGTCATTCTGTGTATTTTTATATTGTATCAAACATATATGGACATTTTTCTTCCCCTCCATAAACACTTGAATAGGAAAGCTTATGCAGACCATGTATGATTCAATGGCAAAGAAACCAGCTGCATATTGAAATTTGCATATGTAATCCACAATGTTAGGAAATAGTGGGGTATATATCCTTCCAGCTTTTGATAAAATTCAACAGATTTGGATAGTCAGGTAACAAAGTACAAGACTTGCCTTAAGGATATAGTACCTATAGCCCTGAATCTTTCAATCCTATTTTAAACTTTTCTCCATGGTTTTATGAATTACTCTGTTCTACAGGAAGGTTCATCTGAGTACTTGATGACTTGTAGAAGGTTATATAGAAAGTGCCTGACAAAGCAGCAAGTAGAACCAGTGTTTGTAGGTATTAAGATGATGACCAAACCACTGCACTGGCCTTTTTGTTTCTCCTTGATTTTAATGAGCCTGTTTCACAGACTGTAACTTACTAGAGATATGTTTGCATTTGTGCATTAAACAGACCTGCAAATTTACTGAAATAATGGGAAAGAAAAGTTACAATTTTACTGAAGAAAAGACTTGAATGTTAATTTCTAATCTTATTGAAAATTTTATCTTTTTATGCTAAATAGCATGAAACATCATTTATTAGGTTCAGGACATTCACTAACTTTATTTTTAACTCTTTAAAAAATTATTTCCTGGGTGTGGGTAAAGCCTCAGAAAGATAACTATCTATTTTCTACCACATTATGTGCTTTGATATGTTGATGTTTCTACTTACTACTTAAAATGTGCCGAATTTGTGTAATAATTCATGCAAAAATCTATGGACTCCATTCAGTCTTTCTATGCCATGCATCCTTTGAAACTACTTATACTCTTGAGTGATTTAGTATATAAGAGGAAGCAGTTTTTCTGATGTGTTTGTAAAAATCCCAGGCTCACAGAATTTAAAATCACCTGTATTATATATACAATTACATACATGCGTATGTATACTATGCATAAAATGCTATATATATATAATATAATGGAAACACATTATACATAAATATACTGTGATATCTATCTATCTATCTATCTCTCTAGCTAGGATTCTTAAGAGACAATGAACTCTATCTCAAATGTTTCAAACCTGAAAGTGCTTACACTAAATAGTCAGCTACCTACTGCAGGGAAAGACAGACTTCAATTTCTTACCTGCTTTTTTAATTCCAGGGACAGCTGTCTTCTCATGAGCTTTCTCTTTTTTTCCTTCTTTTTCTAAGATTTAATTAAAGAAAGTAATTTGATATGCTAGAACTCTGAATCATACACTCAAATATGCAGTCAGCCAAGTCCTGGTGGGCATATGTTGAAAAAAATGCGACTTATTTGGGAGTTTAGTTCAGATTATTTCCTTATAGCACTTGCACCCAACTAGCCACAGAGCAATCAGCTGAAAATGAAAACTAATCAGCATGCATCAACTATGGATGATTTGGACCCTTAATAATTCATCAAAGGCTAGACAAAACTCATCAGTGCATGAATGTAGTACCTTTTAGCTTAAGTTCCAGTAGCAATGAGATCATTAAAAAATAATGAATGACATAAATATTTTCCCATGAAAGCAAGACCTTAATAGATTTTAGATGCATCCTGGAAATGAGTGACCTGAAATGTTATTTAGGTAGATATCAAGGCTTTGCCTTTTGATCACTGCAAGTTTTGGTTGTGATTCTAAAAAATAAATAAATATATATACTTCCCCTTCAGAAAGTGGTGTACCATGAACTGAGCTGTATCTTCCATGTATTTTGTGTATAGCGGTATCACTATATCCTGCCATATATAGGGACTCCGTTAAATTGCTTAACAAGCCCATAGATGGCCACTAAACAGAACTTTTTATTTGTCAGAAGAAGTTTAGAAAATATCAGACAGAGAACACATCAGATAGCAGATACTGAAGAAGCGGTAACATGCAAATAGTGACTAAGCAACTAAGACAAGGACAATACAGAACAAGAGGCATAGGATTAACCTAACACAAAGCAGTGGGATTTGAGCCAGGAGTGGGAGCTAAAGCTGAATGAGGCCAATAGCAAACATTTTCAAACCATACCTTTCTCCTTAGTATCAGTTGTAGCCCTCTTTACATCAGCCTTTTTCTTTTCCTCTTTTCTCTCTAGAAAAAGGAAATAGAAATTCAGCTGACTACTTTTATATAGATATATATATACACTCACGCATATGTATGTTTGTATTTTTGGGACAGGAACCCTTAACTAACTGCTATAGGTTCTAGGTTTGATAAGCTTGTCACTTCTTTAGGAGTTTACTATAAGCAGCTCAGAAATACAGCTTAATGCTCAGTCAGCCGGATGCTAAGGATAGAACTGGAACCTGTATGTACACGAGATAATTACTTAAGTAAGTATACCTTGAAGTGCTGGGGCTGAGTTGTGGACTCCACATTTGAGTTGACCTGTGGATGAGTCACAACCTAGCAGAATGTTTTGCTATTTCTGTTGGTTTCACGTTGCAGAGGCAGAACTTGGCCCGCCTGTGTCTCTGTGGCTTTGCCCTCACCCAGGTGGTTGTGGTTGAAGTGGTGGGTGAGGCCAGGATTATATTAACCAGGAGCTGATTGGTTTAGAAGAGCTTCCTGTTGGCAGGTGATGCTGTTATCACAGTGGGCAGCAGAGGAGCTGGGCCCTCAGGAACCTGTGGCAGGAGTGTCTGAAAGATTTCTGAGGGGATGTTGCTGAGTTCACTGTTGGCCTGTGTGATTAGGCAACTGATGGCAGCCTAAAATGATGATGGCTGAACCAGCACAACCTTTTCAAGAAACTATGTCCACTAATTTGGTGTAACAAAGAATTTATTGTTGTGATTCAGTATCCATACACCTGTTCTGTTTTTATAAAATCTGACTGAATGATAGCAAAACTTGGAAGTGGTACTTGAGAACAAGAAAAGAATGCCATGGAAAGCCTGCATATATAATATATCTTTTCAACAATTTTTATGAATTGAACCTTTGAAACTGTCATTGAAAGACTTCTGTTACTCATGGACAATTGCAGTTAAAGCATTGCTTTTTAAAAGCAACTGTGTTTATTTTGTCAGTTAATTGGACAATAGTAGAAATAAGGATAATGTTTTGACTTTTTTTTTTACAAGAAGTTGTAATAATTTAATTATTCCAATAATTTTATTAATTAGAAAATTGAGAGTTCAGTAGAGGAATGAGGATGCTATAATTCTTATTTTTCCTCTGGGAAATGAATTCCTATTTTGATGAGGAAGAAGACAAGAACAAGAATAGCTTGTGTAAATGCTTCTTTAACTGCTCATCCACAAAAAGCAAAATTTGTTACCTTCAGTTTGTACTGCATAACTTTGGGTGTTGATGTAGTTAGTGGAACTACAGGGTGTTTTTTTTTTGATGTTTTACTATTATGAATGTGGATAGGAAACAAAGTTTTATTACCATACAAATGGCTTTTAAGGAAGAGCCTTTTCTTTACTTAAAAAATATTTAAGTTATAGGAATATTTTCTGAAGCTGGCAGATCCAAGAAGCAAATATGCTATTATCCTTTGTGTAAATTAACATGAAGATAGAGGAAAAATTAAGAAGCCTACTTTTCACTTCTCTAGCTACCACAATAGACTTTTCTTCTGCATGAAAAAATATACACAAGCAGGGAATGAAAAGAATTAATTGAAATACTGCAGAACATGCCTCCTAAACCAAACCTATATATATATATATATGTTTGATAGAAAAATTGCTATTTTCATAGAGTGCATGAATTCCATGGTCTGTCCATGGTGGTTTCATAAGTAAGATTATTTTGCCTATTTGTGGAGGCAAACTATTTAACAATATTCAGGGTTTCCCCAAACCGTACTTCTGCTGATTTTCTGACAATAGTGTTTATCGTTAAGCATGCTCTTGACGTGTTCCTGTTATTTCTCATTTTAAACAGATTTATTCAATGTGTTTCTCTTGTTACTGTTTTGACAAAACATAGCAGAAAATCCTTGCATGTGTTTTAGAGAATGTTTCTCCCAATGTTTTGTGTGCTTAATTCTGCTTGCTGAAAGCCTGGAAAGCTGCTGAAGCCTGGACTTCAAGCTACAAATTCTTTTGCGTCAGGAGCGTGTTTTATGATACTCAGGTTTCTTAAGCACATATAGGAATAATTTGTAAGCTCAAGGTCTTTACTATCAACAAGATTCTCTTTAACCTGAAACCATTCCTGCCTTAGAATTTGTAGCATTTTGCATAGTTCTGAGGCCCAGTTAAGCCACATGAAAGTTACTTCAAGTTTCATAGCAAGGTTCAGAACCACTTGTGTCTTGAGAACCGTGAGCTGAGACATGAGGCTTTGAGAAGTGGAGCTTTGTATGGAGGATGTACAGGAAGTATCAGGAATTTTTACTGCAAATAACCTAAAGCACAAGGAGACTACATCCCTGGCTGCAGAGTTATTATTGCTAAGTCACCCCACCAATTAATTCCACTGACAAATTTTTCTTCCATCAAGCTCTCAAGATGCAATATTCAGAGTGTCCAAGGAGCCTAGAGACATCTATATTTGTTATGGATTTTCTAGAGCATGATTACATTGATTTACCTAAGGCCTGTGGCCCCTATTTCCTGCTAGCATTGTCTAATGCAAAATACACACTCTTGGTCGAGTCTGAGAATAACAGTCACAGGGCTACCGTTCACATCTCAGCTGCATCCAGCCCCATTGATGTCCCTCACAGCTATTGCTGACAAGAGTTTATGTAAATGAGAACAATGGACTTGGAAAGTGGATATTATGGAAAGAGATAATTCTGATTTAAGGAAGCAATCACATTTCTTGAATAAATTTATTTCCTCTCAATTTGAGTAGCTCACATTTGGATTGTTGCATATTAAGCGTATATTTAAAAACAGCAAAAATTGTAATTTCTGAAGCAGTAAACGCAGTGGGTTTTCTCCAGATATATATACAGCTAAATTAAGAGACAGAGCAAATAATTAAATAGGAACTGTAAAATACAAGCTCCATCTGTTAATTAAGAGTACTTTTTTTTTTTTAACTAGGAACAGTAACAGGACTACAAATGGATCAGCTGCATGAAGAGGGATAGTAATATCTGTGAACAACGCAAGGTGTTTTTGCTGATTCAGTGTTGACTACAACATGGAATTCAAGTGCACCTGACTATTGAAAAATCTATTCTTATGGTTGCTGTTTCTTGATAATGTAATTAATGCTATTTTTTCACCAGGAGCACTGGTCCTGAACCACATTTCATGCATAGAGTATAAAACATATGTGTACAGAAGACCTCAACTTCAAAAGCCTGCAACATCTTTACAAGAATGAAGTAGGGATATATGCAGATGGCAGAGTACAAGATGACAGAGTCAGTCAGCAAGAGAAGCAATGGACTTTACATTTTGTCTTTTTTTTTTCTGTAGACTCTATGCAGAAGTGGAGCTTTATGTAGTACAAGAAGGAATCCAGTGAGCACAAGAAGTGTGAATTAAAGCACTGATGTGCTACTGAATGGGAAATGCAGGTACATTTTTTTTCCTGGGGCGAAAAAAAAGAAGCAGCATAGAATAGTTTCCTTGGGAAGTGGCTGGAGCAAAGAGAGCAGCCCTAAAACAGAAAACATCTGAGATGACAGAATGATTTATTTCTGAATAAGGGGTGAGGGACTGAGGACACTGGTGGAAATTCAAGTAAGATTCAATAGAGAGAATGAGAAAGGTATTTCAATCTGAATTGCCTTTACCAGCTTTGACAATGTCTTTGTGTTATTCTCATTGGATGTCAACTAATCCTTGGACAACAGAGGGAGGAGAGATAACAGAAACATGCTAACAATGCAGCACTTGAAAACAGGCCTGGTAAGACCAGTGTGTTACTGTGCCAGCACGGAGTGGAATCTAAATTTAGGCACGCACATGAGTTACTGGGCATAGTGTCATGGGAATGTCGCCTGGGAACTGGAAAAGGAAGATGGTCTAAGAGTTTCTTCTCCATATTGCTCCAGAAGCTCCATGCACTTATGGAAACACTAGCTCTGGAAGGAATTGTGAGATCATTCCATCGCCTTTGAGAAACTGAGGTAAGGAAGGCAGCAAAATACAGACACTGGTACCTTTTTGTGGAGAGGCACGTGTATAACAAACACTAACTAGTGGGACTGAATGCCAGAGGTTTGGAATATTTTGGTTCAGATAAGCCTTCTAAAGTTCAGATACTTATGCAAGGCTTATCTGCATTTATCTAAAACCCTGTTGTCAGGAAATCTCAGGAGAAAAGCTCTTGTGAGAGACTTTGGATATTGCCTGGCTTTGTGAAATACTACAACAGCTTTTCTTGCCTACTGATTCTTGTCCTAGCAGAAATGAGGAACAGCAGAGATCTGTGTATACTCACATACAAAACAGAACAAAACAAACTTTAATTTAGACTGAATGAAATAACTCCATTCCAGGTAAAACTTCATTCAATTTTTCTGCAAGCATCTCTACACCTTAGGCTGTCGCTGGCAGAATTTTAAAAGACCATTAAAAAATACCCCAACAACAAGTCTTGATTTAAAAATTTGATTTCCTTATTAATTTTGAAGCAGTTAAGATTGTTTGTTTTATCTGGAGACTGAAATCCTTTCCTTGCTGAACTCAATGAAAGTTTTGCTGTTGATTGCAGTGGGACCTGGATATCCTTTTAAATATTAAAATAACACATTACCTTTCAGTTTTTCATGACATTTCTTTCCCCTTTACATATTGCTCGGGGTGGAGGTTGACAATGACTGTTCAGTTGCACTTAAGATACTAAATAATTTCACACACATTCACTCAATAAGGCCCCTTTATAGTTACAAACATTTTGGAGGAATTAAAATGCAAGGAAATATTTGTACTGGTTGCATAGAAACTCATTATTTTAAAATTAATTCAGAATTTCACATAAAAAATGACCTCAACTGTCTCTTTGAAAAAAAATCCCTTTCTGGGGTAAGAGTGTCCTTTTTGGTCCAGTTACTTTCTCTATGAGAAATAATTCTGCCTTGCCTCTGCCAAGCTTCTGCAAAGTCAAGAAAGATCAACAAAACCTAAATAGTATTAATCTAAAGTTTCTAGAATTGCTTCTTTTCACACACAAAAATGTATACATACACACAAGCACACACACGTACTCTCTTACCAAATTAAGCGCATTTTTTTAAAAGCTCTGTTTAAACTGCACCATTTCAGTTCAACAGAGTAATGTGAAACAATTTCTTCTCATATTGAGCAAGAAAAAGACTAATGGCACACATGGGTCATTGGAGATATAGTACACCCTACAGTCCTAGGCAATCTTTCCAGCCTGATTTTGCTTTTTGAAGCTGCTTCACTGTTTTCAAATCCCAATCTGAAACACTATTTGGCAGCTTTGAAGATTGCTTATGAAGATATTTTTGAGGTCTGCAAACAGTATGTAATAGCGATATTCTTGAAATGCCTAGTAGTTTCATGTGACCCACATAAGAGTTCCTCATTTCTTCCTGTAGTGATTATAGGTTCCTTTTCATGGTTCTGTTGAATTAAGCACCAAAACTGTTTGTTAATAGCATAGGGCCATATGTTACCCTCACTAAACAACACAGTGGGGAGCAAAGGAGTACAAATATCAGTGTAATGAAGCCAAGGAAAAAAGCGAGAGGGCATGCGAACTTCCATGACAAGACCAGAAATAGAAACTCCATTGGACAACGGTAAACGACTAATATGATTATGATGAAGAATTGAATTCCCAAGGAAACTTCTCACGGTACAACCTTCCCTAGCAAGAGTCAAACCAACATAGCTAAGGCAGTAGGGTTAGCCTTCTCTCTCTTTGTGACTGACATTCCTACTATGCAACACAAACCAACAGCAGCAGCAATTGCATTAGCAGTGCTGGGAAGGGTATTGATGATGCTGTTTAAGGGTCATGCTTTTGAGCAAGAATATCTGAGGTTTAGAAAAAATGTGATTAACAGGCTAGGCAGGACCTCTTCGACAATGGCTTCCCTTTTCTTTCCAAAGAAACATGGAATTTATTCCTTTGAAAGCACAAAGAATCTTAATCCAAGTAAGTCTTTTCTATTTGCAGGTGCCTGATGTGCAAAAGTTAGTAATTTATTGGTAACAGTTAAAAAAAACGTTTAAAAAAGTTAAAATAATCTTCAGAGTTCTTTAGTTTTATTTTATTGGGTAAATTTTGGTGAATATTTATTTCTAAATGCATAATCTAATACTGTAAATTGGATTATGAGTAATAATAATAGTAATATGTAATATTACTATAAACATGGTAATACGTCTAATAAAAATATACAAAACTTTGTACGTATTTTTTATACATTCTAGTAAGCTTTTTTCCCCAATGTCTGCTTAAATTTTTCTGTCTTATGCTAGAATAAATGTAGTACAGAAAAGCCTCATGTCATTCAGTGAAATGTCAAGGGCTTTCTGAAACAGTGAAAATTTAGGCCTTTTCATCATAGCTAAATCATTAGCGTTTACTGCTTAAATGTCTGATCTAATTCCTTAAATGACTCACTTTGAAACCTTGTGCATATTATTTCAAAGTTGTTACTGTCTTCAGTACAGACTTGCCGAGATGTGGAGTCCATGTTTCTCAAAAAAGCTCAGGTTTACGCTGCATATACAGTAAACTTGCTGAAGCTACCTAACCTGTTTCTTCTAAAAAACTAGATTAGAACCTAGCCCATTGTATTATGATATATCTGGCAGAAATATTTTTCTTATTTTTTTATTCTCCCTTGGATTAAAATTTTTCAGAAAATGGAATTTAATCAACAAATCAGGTCAGTATTATATAAAATGTTCTAAATTTGGAGAAAACTTCAAGATTCTGCATTTTGGAAAGGTTTTTATTGTATCCTGAGTATGCATTTCACTAGTACAATTTTTTTTAAGGGTAATTGATTTTATAGTACAAAAGAAAAAAGTTTTTTATAGAACAATTGGTGTACAGATGAGAAGGCAGACATTGACACTGTACAGAGGCAGATTGATTTGTTCAAGATTTATACACTTCTATACATCAGGGTAGATTTGTCAAAATTTGTATTGGCTTTGGTAATTTAGATACCCTTGGTTATATCCCCTAATGTTATATTCATGAACTGAGGTATAGGCTAGAAATTCTTCATAAGATTGTCAGATTGTGTACACTCTATACAGCAATAAAGATAGCTGCAGATTTCTATTTCAACACCAATTTAGCCTCTGCAGGAGTTTTGGAGGAAGTTACATATTTCACAGCAACTCACTTTACTGCATTCTGCAAAATCTGTAATTAGAGGATTCAAACAGCGATCTAGAGAAACATTTTTTTCTGAAGACATTACAGAGAATTTATTTATTTATATATTTTTACCTCATTTAATATCACAAATACCGGCAAGATGACAAAGAATAGCCAGCATACTTGAGTCAAACAAGGGGGATATTTCAGAGCCCATCATGACCCATTAACAGATCAGAATGGTTATGTTGATTCTTCCATTATAAATGCTCTCCCACTCAAAGATACAAGCATAGATTTCTAGGACAATATAACCTGGGAAGTCACACTCAGTCACAATGCCATTCAAAGTTTTTTCATGATACAATGCTCTTCAAAGTGGTACAAAGTAACCTGTCTATATGAGACCATATGTAATATGCATTAATATGCCTTCCACTGAGAGAAGGATTTTGATACAGGTTTCTCACAAAGGTGCTGTGATCTTGTGAGAAAGCGAAGACATGCTATTCTGGAACAATTAACATGAAGTCTTGCTAATAAATAAGCCTTTGAGCTTAGTTTTGTCATTCCTTGTCTGGCTCCAGCATTTTCCTGAGAGAATACACTGCCATGTCAGAGATCATGACATGGGAGGACTATCAGAAAGGAGACTCCTTCTCAAGTGGATAGGGAAACGGAGAAAGCTAAAAGCTATGTGAGCTGAGCAAAGAAGTCAGGGCCTTAGAGAGATTCACAGAGAATCAGTGTATACAGTGGATATCAGAAAGAAGTTCTTT